>CM076577.1:1039259951-1039859951 GCA_034641835.2 Pinus albicaulis | reverse complement strand
TCTATGACTATTTTTTTTCTTCTAATCATACTTTAAGTTTCTTCAATGAAAAAATCCTTTTCCTCTAAAGCATCCACAATTTGTCTTCGGACTCATTAGTAGTTCTTTCAAATGCCATGAGTAACTTAATATCTTGATCAGATTCACCTTCTTCACTTTTTGAAAAACCATCACTATATTCATGAGTATAATAACCTTTCCTATTATCAAATTGTTTCCTATTTCCTTTTGCAATATCCTTCCCCTTGTCATGATTTTCTTTATAAGGACACTTAGCATCATAATGACCAACTCTACCACAAGAAAAACACTTTAAGGGAAGCTTACCTCTAAACCTTTCGGTGCCAAGTTGAAGTTTCTTTACAAAATTTACCTTATCTTCTTCTGATATATACCATGATTCCTTATGTTCTTCCTTTTCCTTTCCTTTTGCAAATGCTTTGAATGGAGCTTCTATGATTTTTGAGGGACCTCATTTTCTCATTTCAAATGTAGTTAGAATCTCATGAAGTTGTACAGTGGTGATGTTCTGCATATCCTTTTTTTCTTCAATGGCATACACTTTTGACCCGAATTTATGAGTTAGAGATCTTAAGATTTTCTCTACTAAAACTGGGTCTTTTATATCTTCACCCATATTTCTCATATGATTCATAATATCATCTATACATAGAAATAAACTTGCAATACTTTCATCATTATTCAATCTGAGAGTTTCATATTGAATTCTAAGAGTTTGTAGTTTAGCACTCTTTACCTTGTCATCACCTTCATAGCTTTGGATGATCTTGTCCCATATTTCCTTTGTTTATTTTTATGATTCTGTCAATCTTCCCAATAAGGCATTGACATCTTTTGCATTGGTTTCATATTTCATCTTTCCTACTCCATATGTGGGAACTATGGTATGATACTGGTAACCTCCTTCAACAATCACCCATACATCTGCTCCACGAGACTATAGATAGGATCTTGTTCTTGTCTTCCAAAAAATTAAATTACTTCTGTTAAAGAGTGGTGGTCTTATAGATTTTGTTCCATCTTGATAGATCTTCCTTCAAGCGATCAATATCCTTCTAAAGGACCTGCTCTGATACCAATTTTTGGGAAAAATAGTAAGAGAGGGAGGGGGGGGGGGGGGTTGAATCAGTGTTTTAAAAACTCACGCAAACATTTAATTTTTCTTTTATGAATTCTTTGCACGACTTGACTGAATCCAACTAGTGTATGTATGTGACTGTTATAGAGGAAAGTAGGGTATTTCGAGTAAACTTACAATTCAGTTAATTATTTATTTGTTTAACTTAAACCAGTGTATCAGAGATTCATCAGAAATTTGATAAGCAGTAAGCATGTGCAGTAAGAACAGAATAAAGAATCACACACAAGCAACACACATGAACACCAGGATTTAAGGGGGGCACCCAATTTGGGATAAAACCACCATTGTTGTTGTCTCAATATTCAATCTTATTAATATGAAAAAAAAATTACATTATTGTACTAGTGCAGACTCATACTAGTACGCAATTACCCTCCTGCTGAAGGATACAACCTTCACTCGTTCTCCAGCTCCTACTTGAAGGGAGCTCCAACCCCCTTGATCTCATTTACCGACACACACTGGAAGGGAGGTTCAACCCCCTGATATGATCACCAGCTAATACTGGTCAGAAGCTTCAAATTCCCCACAGAAGGCTCCAACCCTCAGCACCATTTATGGACCACGTTTCATAAATTTTCACATTGGATCCACCTGCTTCAATACATCACAACTTGTAGGCTAATTTTCATCAAATAATTCATGTTGGACCCATTAACGTCATATAATCCCAATATCAAAACTGAAATTGATCACTTTAGCCAAAACATTCACCCAATTACTGAAAACAACCATTGAACCAATCAATCACTGAACCATGAAAATACTAAACCAACCACTGAAGAAAACAATCACTAACTCAATTCAAATAGAATAGTGAGATCATTATATACAGAACATCATAACTAAACTCGGAATATTGAATCAACATAATGAATCAACTGCAGCCTTGATCATTCATTTAACAAAATATATACGCGACTTCACTTAAGGCAACCCGCGTGTATACGCACTTTTCTGGAAAGAAACCTGTATACAGATCTCAACATACCATATTATGGAAATTGTTAATCTAAACCAGTCACAGAATTGCACAGAGACATTCTGAAGTATTATGTTAGATTACAGATCTCTGAAACCCCATACAGATAGCAGCATCAAGTATCATTTTCAACCAATCAACATGCATATAATTTCAACTTCATCATACAAACAGTTCTACTTCAGACATTGCTACTAAACCCAACTCAACATGAAGACATCATTGACAGACAACGAAAATACAACAGCATTGATCAGATTGAACAGACATATTATAAGCATAAACCCTTCCTTTATGTACACGCTTTTGATTAAGCGAACATGCATGTATACGTGACTTTACCAAGACCAACTTGCGTATATATCTATAAATTTTGACCTAAAATTGTGTAGCCCTTCAGAACTTCAGACAGACCAAGATCAGAATATTCAAAGATAAAACATGCATCAAATCATAGATCTAGTTAATCCATGAGAAGGTCATACAATGGAAATTCATTTCAGGTCTCATGATCATGATCCATCATTGTATTTATCGGTGCATAGTTATTTCAGATCAACTTGTCAACAATAGCCCAAACAATTCAAATATACTTCAGATTGAAGTATTCATCAAAAATCCTTATTGATGCACACTTAGCACTTTCATACTCACCTCCTTGTACATTTTGAGCCGTATCCAATACCATGAGCCAAAACCACACTAGTGTCGGTGGTAATCTTTGACGAGATAAAATAGTTGTTATTATGCTCAATATTGTGGGATAATACCATGGTTAAGACCCTTGGTATTAATAAAATAGTGCACCAGCATGTATGCAACTTTTCTTCGCCATACTCGCATGTGTACGCGACATGGCCTCATCTAACCCGTGTATATTTCTTCAAATATTCACCTTCATAAACTTAAGCGTCCGACCTACAAACCTCTGTCCCATCATTATATTATTTTGTTCCATTACTTTGTCACCTCTGAACTGATCTATGAACTCATCTGGCTACCATATATATGTTATGTTATAAGAGGGTTTCCATCAAGGACAACACATGCGTCATAATGCCAACACTCCCTGGTATTTGACTGTTGCTAGTCTCTGCATGTGTTGCTTTGACATCTGATTGTATCAACTGCCTCTTATTCATCCTACTATTGTGTATTGTGGGCCCCTCTAGCAAGGTAATGATCCATGAGACAAGACATCTCAATGCACCCTGCCCAAAAGTCTGCAGTCTTGGGACTATTACATCATATTACCACACCTCTCACCTAGAGGTATGGTTGCATGTGATCCCTCTGCCCACTTGGCTCGAAATTTCCCCCTACTGGAGGTCTTTGCTTGAGTGGAAGTCTCCACTCAAACTCCTCTCTGCTTATCTAATTATGACTACTCCACAACTTAGTGATACTGCTTCTGAGGTCGCATGTTGAGAGGTAATTCATGCTCCTTCTCAACCACCAAGTCTCTAACCTTTGCCTTGCTCCTCAAATTTTTTCATGCATCTTCAACCTCGAAAGTATACAGGTTCTTGACTTGCGCATCGATCTGTTTCATCTGTCCCGTGGCAATGTGTCTAAGTAAAACCTTCCCTTTGCTAACTATCACATCGTATTCATGGTCTTCCAATACTGCGACAGAAACAAGATTCTTCTTTAGTCCTAGAACAAAAAATACATATTTCAGTCTAAGAGGGGATTTAGACTCCCTCTAAAAGGTAATAGTACATATGTCATTCATGTTATACCTTCCGTCACCTCCCATCTCAATGTGCATCTAGAGATCCTTCTCCTCCAAGTTACTAAAGTATTCTTTGTTGTCGATCATATGGAATGAAGCTCCATTATCCAAGTACCACACAAAACCCATCATTGATGACACGAAGCATGCAATGAGAGTGAAATCTAACTTGAATTATGAAGCATTTGCTTCACCTTCCGCTCCTCTTGAGGGCTTATTATCGATCTTCTTGTGCCGACACTTTGTAGCATAGTCTCCAAGCTTATGACAATGAAAACATTTAATCTTCTACAAGTCCTTCTTATTTCTTTCCTAAATAGAATCTGATTTGGAATGGGACACGTTCCCTTTCCCTTTCTTTTCCTTTCCATCCAAGGCACAGTTCTCCTCATCGTCAATATTTGATGAGGATCCATCTCTGGTATTCCAACAAATCTATTCTTGTACCAAGTCATACCACAATTGATCCCACTCTGGTAGCTTCTCCCTCCCATTCATCAAATTTTGGTAGTTGTGCCAGCTCTTAGGAAGGCCTAGAAGTGTTAGGCTCACTAGATAATCCATGGCAACTATAACACCAACACTTCCAAGCTCATCTCGACATTGAGTGAATTTAGGCAAGTATTTTGGTATTGTGTAACCCTTCTCCATCTTGATTTTTCTGAGCTTTTCCTTTACCACCAGCTTCCTGTGCTTTCTTTTGTTCTAAAACAAGTTTGTTAAGGCCTTCCACATAGAATATGGTGTTTCCTTTCCATGGAGGTTCAATACAATAACTCCTAACAGAATCATTCTTGCCTTTGCTACATTCTTCTTCCACGCATCAAGATTTTGAGCATTTGTTGTTGCGGGCTTGGGAATATCACTTTCTATCAAATCCTTCAACCCGTTGTCTTGCAACAATGCTTCCATCCTGACCTTCCAAGATATGTAATTCGAAATACCCTCAAGGTCTTATTCAAGTCTCAATCCATAAAAAGACATCTTGATTCTGCTGCTGGTCCTAAAGAGTAGATCTGCAAATTCGATTCACATGTTCAAAACAAACTCGTATTCTTCTCTTCTATAGTGATTCATGCTCTAATACCATGTAGAAAATCCACTTAGATTCAAACTAATATTTGTAATATGATAAAACAAAATACTTGAATCTACTCTACAAATTGTGAAAACCAATTACAATTTCATAATCACATGAACAAGAAAGAGAAATAATTTCAATCGCACAACACACAGATTTATCTGGGGAAAGCCTCAGGTAAAAACTCTGTTTTTTAGTATATTGCATAAGCCAAATAATATGAGAATATTACAATGCTTTTCTCCAAGCTGAGAAACCTCTGCACTATATATATCTATCTCAATACCAACGTGTGCACAAGCTTCTCTTGGCACACCTTTCTCTCACAATATCCACACACAAACTTGTGCTTCCTATTACTTGGTCTCGCCAACTCGTGCTCACCAAAACAATGATAAAACTTGTGCCTTCATTCCTCCTTTTACAGGAAATTTGAATGGTTAAAATTAGTGAGTTACCTAATTAAGGAATGATTTGTTTTAAGCCTTATTCTGACTACATGCATCACTTGTACAATTTGGATGATTATACTACTCATAGTACATTGTCCTTTAACTCTAATCTCAACTGGTATTTCTCATAACTGACATGCATGATTTATTTATGAGTGAATTATCAATTATATGATTGATCACTGCATGTGAATTAAATCATATTTAAATCACTAGAGCTCTCACTAGTTTAACCATCAGTTAGAACTAGTTAAATTGATTTTAACTCAAATTAATTAAGTTAATTAATTACAGCTCACAATAAACTGTAACTGGGCCCCCTAAAACTTATAGAACACTCTGCATGCCTCCCATTAAACTCTCAACTCGAATTAACTGAACTAACTAAGTCTTATTGACTTATTTAACTCGTACAAGTTTTCATGTGATGTGGAATTACAATTTCCTTCTAATTTAATTAAGGGGAAATTAAATTTGAAGCCTCTTCTTGTTGCCATTTTCAATATTTGAATTGGAAAAGCTTCGATCGTGCAATCAACGGTCAGGATTTATTTCACCACCCCCGTCTCATTTTTCCAAAACAGTTAGAAAGCGGTGGCACAAAGTGGTAAGTTGTTTCTTGAAATCGTTCCCAACCTACAGCATGTGATTGTTTCGTCTGCCAAATGAGCCTACCAAGTGAGTGATTCAAGCAAGCATGTCTGAAATCTCACCTTGCCACATCACCTTATCATCTCACATAACATTCCACGTCATCCATCTGTCACGTCATTCTCCTGCCATTCGTACCTGTCATCAAAATTGTTTTCCCGCTCGATAAAAAGGGTTAAAAGGGATTTATTCGTTGTTCCTCCCCATCGTTGAAATACTTAGGAAGCTTATTTAATCATTGTTCAGGTTAGCAGACATTCCATCCTCCTTAGATCCTACTACTTCACGCTAGTACGAGGTATTTAGATTATGTACTAGACCTCAATTTCCCCTTATGATTAAGTTAAAAAGAGCTTTGAAGTCAACCCCCAAACCTGCAAATCCCAATCCTACGACAAAAAAACCCTTGATGGACACCAAGGGTGAAATTCATGGTTCTTTTTTGTCCCCTCGACTTTGAAGAATTTTCATTTGAGTGTTTTGGCCATTTCCTAGATAAAGAAGATACTTTTAGGGTTTTATAGTCTAGTTTATATTATATTTTAGCCCCAACAACTTATCAATTCCCTAAATTTTTAACCTGGATAAAATCTTCATATATTCCCCAGAGAAATTATGTGGCTTCCTCTAAAGCTGTAAATATCCTTGAGGTTACAGTTGACATTATCCATAAATCCTTTTATTTCCTTGAAATGAAAATTTCATAGCCATTCACTGATACTTACTCACTCTTGTGTTTCACTCAAGCCTCAGAAGAAAACAAACAATATTTATTTAATCAAATTTTGCTTCCAGGGTCACAAATTCCTCAACCAGCTAACTTTTATCGTATGTCTTTATTTTCTCAAGATGCACAAAAAAATATTGGCTATAGTTTTATTATTGCTAGGTGAGGATGATGTAAGCATACCAACCCTAGGGTTTCTAGTTCAAATGTTGCAGCCAAATGTGGTTTTGGATGTAACTTCATATCTAGCTCAATCCATCAATTTTCAATTCAAATATTTCCAGCTTGCCAATTGTTTTAGATATTCTTCCATCCTGGTTTACATTTTTTGTATACCCTTGTAAAAAAATTTGAACATTTGGGTTTGATCACCTTTGATTCCAAGAAACAAAGGGGGTCAATAACTGAATGGACTAATGTAGTCAAAATAAAACCTTATAATGAAGCATTATCTCTGTTTATCCGCATACATAGCAACTGCTTACACTATTGTGAATGGTGCACAACCCCCAAGAATTGTACCATAACAAAAGCAATTATTACAGCTCAATAAAGATACCAGTGTTGGGGATTGGTATATTTTTTAGGATTTTAAAGAAATAATATTATATGGACATATAGTGTGGCCTTATCGATTGCCAATTTTTCTACCTATGAGAATATTCTCCCTAAAGTTCATAATACGGGGCCTACATGTTGACCAACTCCATTTTCTTTCGAGGCATTCAAATTGGAAAATTTTTTAGGTCCTTTCTTAGTAAATTCCAGACAAAATCTTACTTGGGTAGAGGAGATGATGAAAGAATGTCATTTTGAATTGGGGGAGAAATGATAGTATGTCCCTCACCAGGTCATTTTTTACAAAAGGACGAACATCAATTCAACACCATATCCCCATGAAAGTAGGCCATAAATAGAATGGAAATAAAATCAATATGTTTGGCCTATCAACTCATAATTAGAAATTGAGACTCATGTAGTCAAAGAAAAATATTTGAAAACTAATACTGCAAAAACAATGCATGTAGAAATTGTATATGTACAACCATCAAAGAAACCCAAAATACAATTTGAAGGTGAGGAGGAAATGCAAGTGAAGCTGACATAGGGGGCCTCTGGTAGACCAGGTTTCCAGGCGAACCTCGGAAACCCTGAGCTTATTATGCCCTCCATTCTAGAGATTAAACACTATGCAAAAATCAAGGAATTTCTTCTGTGATAGACGCAACATTAAAGAGTTATCAAGTGATTGAAGAGAAAATTTGGAAGTTGAAAGGTGAGATGATATCTCAGCTGGTTATGCAGACATCTTCTTCTTTTCAAACCATATTAATCTCAGTAATGTACCTAGAAAGGAATCAACTAAAGCTCTCTATTTTTCATCCTACTATCTAGTCACTCCCTTCAAGTGTTGAGTTTAACACAATATATTTATCTCTTAACAAGTGTTGATATTCCTTTACATGATAAGATTAATTTGCACAATAAAGCAAGTGAAATATTATATAGTGACTTGAGCATATCTTCATTAACATTCATGTTGGAACAAGGTCTCCTACAAAGCTGCAAATCTGGTCCATTTTGTATATTTTTTATTATATTTAGTCTAGTGTAGGGGTTTTTGGGTGGGTCAAAGCCCCTAATGCATTGTAAGTGGGTCAAGGGTAGACCAAGAGTCCGCAAACCACGGTTTGCGGACAATTGGATGCGTAGGCTAAATTATTATAAATAGTTGAACCTCTTTTGAGTCGAGAGGCAGAGAATGAATAGATATTGATGCGAAGTACGAATTGCTAAATCTTGAGTTGGGTTGTTTGGGTTAGGACCCCTGTTGGTTGTGTGCACGGAGATCCTCTATCCTGCTATGTGCAGACCTTGTTGGTTGTGTGCGCAAGTGGTATTCAAGGAATGTAAGAGGATTTTGATAAGTAATATACGAGAAGTATTGTTGAAAGATGTGATGTTATCTGTATCTTTTCTGTTGTGTTTGATGCGAACTAATATTGTCTAATTAAGTTGCGAACTCGTATGTTTTATCTCTGTGATATGAAAGCATCTACACTTAGTATATTACTGTGATAATATTGTTGTTGCACTTCCTAATTATGTCTCTGTTAATGAATGTGAACTATCTGTGTTGACAATATTGGCTGTGATTATGTTGTTTTATGGTTGTAATTGATGATACACATGTGGATCCGAAACTGTTAGAGCAGATCTGATAAGAACTATAGTCTGGTTATGTTTTGGAACCCTGCAAATCACCCTTTGGTATAGATCTGATAACTGCAGACCTGCGTTATTACCTACTCTCTCTCAAGGTGTAGAAACCTAGTTCCAGCACCCTCCCATACTGCTTCGAGTGAGACTTTGACCTGTGCAAGCAGGTCACTGCCGAAAGGGCCAGTAGTATAAGGGTTTATTGGAAAACCTTCACCACTGAACCTGGGTCAAGACCCCTCAAGCCAACAAATGGTTTTGTTGCTAGGACTGGGAGCATTTTGAGGGATATATTTGGTAATTCCAAGGCCATATTGGAAGCTTGAGAAGAAAGAAATCGACGAATGGTTTGAAAAGCAAGTTCAGGAATTCACTATAAAAGAAAATCGCAATGCGAACTTAACTGCGGAGAAGTGGAAAAATAAGTATATTTTCCTGGAGAGCTAAGATATTTTCTTCGTAAATTTTGCAATCGAGCTGTAGGAGTGGCTCGCAAGGCTGGTCGGTTTTCAGAAGTGTTGGAAAGATGAACGGGTCACACAGTGGACCCTGGAACTAATCCGGCAGTTGGAAAAAACTAATAATACCATTACACACATGGTAGATCATTGGATGGACAGTGTGATAGGAGGATTTGTGACTAAATTTGAAATCGATCAATTTGTGTCCTACTCAGAAGCAGAGTGGAGGTTCTTCAAGGGTTTCTGGGGTAAGTTTCTAAAAACTTTGTCGTTACTAATTAAGATCTTATTGTGCGAGAAAAGTATCCTGTGTAGCCATAACAAGTGAATGAGCTCCGATCAAGGTGAGGGTACAATGTGTAGTGGTAAGTAATATAGAACTAATCAAGTGGGAGATCAATCTATCTACTATCGAGTGACCAATTTTTCTGTGCATAGCCCCCCATCAACACCATCTTCGAATCCTTGTAAGGGAAATAACTCACTTTCGCCACCGCCGAAAGATGATATGGCTTCACAAATAAAGTTACCCACATTCAAGGGTGTGGGGGATGAAGATATGGATCGATTCTGGTTTATTGCAGGGTCTGTATGGACTGCGCAGAATGTAGTGAGTGATGTTGTGAAAAGAGCGCAGCTGTCTCTTGCTTTTGAAGGAAGGGCCCTGGACTGGTACATGGAATACCTTGACCAGAATGCGATCGCGAGCATTGAAGACATTAAGAATTCCTTGAAGCAACAATTCAAGAAGCCTAAGGCCTACTTCCAGATAGTGAACGACCTGAAAGATTTCAAACAAGGTCCATCTGAGTCTGTATAGGAAGTTGATCAGCGATTGAAAAAATTAATCAGAGAGGGAGGATTCCAGTATGATGTTGTTGCCCCACCTACGCATCCTAATGGGCCACCAAGACATTGAGTCACAGGAGAAGGCCTTGGAGATAGCAATGAAGTTGGAAGCTGTGCCACGAGATGAAACCCAATTGGGTGTAAAATAGATACAAGGCCAACTGGAAGCAATGCACATGGAAATCCAGAATCTGCGAAAGGAACGAGGAATGGAGGTTAGCCCTAACAGGTGGTGCATACGATGCAGGGTGAATGGCCACACCAAGGATAATTTTTCGCTATTAACAGACTATATGCAGGCTAGAGGATCTAGCCCGCTGCACCCTAAAGAATCTGTTGTCCAAGTTGGTCGACACTATGGTGTGACGATTGTCGTGTTGCGGGGTTACACGACACCAACCGCTGCCCTCACCTTGTTGCTTGTATTCTGAAGGTTAAGCAGCAATGGTGTAGGTTTTTTAGGTCTGTGGGGCATGAGGAGTAGAACTAGAAAAATTACGATCTGATGATAGACCGGGGAAACATCTATAGGGTACAAACAGATCCATCGTCACCAAGGACCCCCTCTGGTATCAGGGGCTCCCCTGTTAGGGGTAGGGGAGGGGGTCGAGGTGGAAGCGCAGGTAGGGGAAGAGGCTAACTAATCTATTATAATTGTGGGGAGATAGGTCACTTTTTAAGGGACTTCCCAAACCCTACAAGGCAATCCTGCAGGTATTGCAGGCAGCTAGACCATGTGATTGAGGACTAACTGATTTTGATGGCTAAGGTGCAGGAGAAACAGCAGACACCTACGCAGAACTTGCAAAGGGTTATGATGGAACCTCGGAATGAGGGACTAGGTATTAATATCATAACCCGTAGTGGCCTAGCCACTGGGGGGATGGAATAAAAAGCTGTGGTTGAGCCTATGATCAGGAAAGCGGTCATCAAATTAGAGGGCTTGGACCTCCAAAAGGAAAGGGAAACCTTTATCGCAGCTCAACAGGACTTCACAGAAGCACCTACTTCACAGATCCATGCGGCCACCAAAGAAGGAGAGGGGTTCCAACCATTTTTACAAGCATGTATGAAATTTTTTCACAACCCACAGGCCGTTGAGAACCTCCAGGCACTATTAAATAGTTGCGTAGAGGAAACCAACCTGCCCCTGGAATTTAAGGATGTAAACACACTATACAAATACAATAAACGCACTAGTGGGGAAATGCGGCTCACAGCAAAAATCGGTAATTAGGAAATAGAGCAATTTATTTTGGATCTAGGGTGGGACGCAAACATGCTGCCCAAGAAAACTTGGCAGCGCATGGGAGAGCCCAAGTTGGAATGGTCCAGTATCCAGCTGCGCATGGCCAATCAGCAAAAGATCATACCATTAGGAAGGTTATTGCAGATTGTAGTGGATATTGCAGGAGCTAAGGTCCGGGCCGACTTCGAGGTCATTCAGATTGTGGAAGATGTGAACCCTTACCCTACGCTCCTTGCGTTAGATTGGGCCATCGACATGGGTGGTATTATCAACTTGAAGAAGACGAGCATGGTCTTTGAGAACGGAGGGATACAAGTGATATTCCCTTTAGATCCCATAGAAGGAGAAAGTTATATGGAGACGATGCATATCGAAAAAGAGGTAGATCACATCTACAAGTTAACTACACAGGATGAAGATTGGATCAACCCTACAACTGATAAAATTCTCTGCTGGAAGAAGGATAGTGACTGTTGTTTTGACTCTTATGGAGAACTGGAAAATTGGAAACACCGGTTCCACGATGTATCCGCACTATGATGTCTCAAAATTTCAAGGGATTTCTGATGTATATCCTCAGAGGTAAGAGATCTGCCCTACTTTGATGGTACTTGTAACATTAAGGAATTTTTGCAAGCATTCAAAGCTGAAGTTCCAAAGGAACGAAGGTTATGGGCACTCAATCTTGCCCTACGCGCAGCACCTATGAAGTGGTGGGATGAGCGTAAGACCGCATTCTAGTAATGGGGAGCATGTCGGACTATGTTACTCCTACGCTTCGACCCGCTGGTTCACTTACGCAGGGGAAAACCCATACTGGTAATCCGAAGCTGCACAGACTTGCACAAGATAACCACTGCTGGTGGGAAAGGGTGTGTGATGGATAGGGGCATATTCTACATAAACTCTCTCAATATGGTGGATACTATGGAAGCTGCGGATCTAGCAGCACCTACAGCTATGAAATAACTATGCTCGCTCCTCTACATTGCAGGTACTATGGAAGCTGTGGATCTGGTAGTAGCTACAGCTATGAAATAACTACGCTCACTCCTCTACATCGCAGGATACTACAGAAAAACCAAGCAGGAGTTGATCACAGCGCCTCTGACGGCGCTGCTTCGCAAGACCATTTCAGTTCTCAGGGATGTTGATTGTCAAGGGAGCTTCAAACTAGTAAAGAAAACAATAGGCCCACTTATAACGTATATGGAACGTTGGTTGGACCACCGTGCACATGGGAGGCCCGTCGAACGCACACAGGTGCACTAGGAGCACACCAGAGATACAAAAACTAGTTGTTGGGACAGTCAAATCGAGTAAAATGAAAAATCTACCATTGAATGGAGTGGGTACCTAGAATTTAATGAGGTGATTGTGGGATATTTTTTACCATTTACATGATGGTAAGTTCCAAGTGCAGCTTTCCCAACCAATGACCTATTGCGTTAGCTATAAAATCGATTGAACATACTAGACAAGGGCTCTGTATCAGTTGTATAGCTTATACTTGGCATATCTTACCGTGAAAATTTGGTGCTGCAAAACGCTCTGTGTTTACAGTGTCTCCTTCATGTCCGAGAAACCTACCCGCTCAGATAGTAGCAACCCGGAGTTTGTTTTTTGCACCAGGATGACGGCTACGAACCTTGCTGAGCCTTCTGAACCAATGACTTTGGTAGAACAGGGGACTAAGGAGGTGGTGGAAATCGAGTCTGAGGGGGAAGAGATTCTCTCCACGCCAAGCCCAACCACGTGGAAAGGAAAATCAAAGGCACATAGCTCCATAAAGCCCCTGAAGCCCACAAAATGGGTTGTAGGAAATCCGCGAACTTCCCCGCGAACCACAAAATCCCCCAAGGCAGCTCTGGAGGAAGCACAACTTATCGAGCCAATTCATTGGTTACCTCCCTTTATTCGACCACGCAGGACATCGACTCACACGCCAAAGAATCTTGATGGCCTGGTCACTTGCCTGCAAATGCCACTGACCCTAGGCAAGGTCCCCATCATTGGCGAACCATTTGGTAAGCTGCATGAGGTCAAGTTTAATGATCACGACCTAGCCAACTTCAAAGAATTCCATGAACTATCACCTGCGTTATACCTCGACTCAATTCATGAAGACAATGGAGTTACAGTCATCCCCCAACACTAGGTACGTGGGTTGGCCAGGTCTAGGCTCCTGAACTTGCTCAGAGTGCCCCATTTTGGTCATTACAATATTACGGACCGCCTCGCATAGAAGTTGCTCGCCCTAATTCAATAAGGTTTCCTATGGATCCAGGACAGGACTCCATTGATTTTGCGTTGATCCATAGGATTATTTGCCTTCCGATGAATGGATCAAGCCCTCTGGAGCGAGTGGGTAAGAAATACGAGGTCGAGACTACTGAATTTGTGCGCCAAAAATACAAGGTGGAGCGAAATACCCGAGGATTTATCATCAAATCCATCAATGATCCTGCTACGTTGTTGGGCACGATGTTTCTGGCGTGTAAGTTGATGCGAAAATGCCAAGTCACCACCGTCCCTGCTTATGTGATCCAGCTAGCAGGCCAATGTGGGAAGGGGGTCTGTTTTAATTGGGCTCAGTACTTATGTGACAAATTTTTGGCCAACTTCTGAGAATCCTAGGACTTAGGGCGTGCCTTTTGCTACTCGTGGTTATTTTTCCTCATAGCGTTGGTCACCTAGGAAGCTCCTGCATAGTTATTCCTCCCTGAGCTTAACTCAGATATCTGTGAAGGAGCCTGTTATATGCACTTGTGGGACTCCAAGGATGCGCAACGCATAGAGGACAATCAAGTATTATGGTCCTCTTCAAGAGCAGCATGGCAACTGCCATCAACTCTCGACCTTGCTTATCACCCACAGTATATGAAAGGTACAAGTGCATCGTGACCTTTCAGGTGACCATGCACAATATATAGATTCGGAGCCGAAAGGAGAAAGCTTGGACTTCGCTCCCCTATATGGTCGCGAATGAAGAAATTGACAATATTATTGCCCTATGGCCCCCGCAGTGGAATATTGGCTTCAAGACCAGGGTGCAGGGCCCTAAGGATGCTAACACAACACAAGTAACTCCCCCTGTCACTATTAAGGATATTGGAGGCTCCAGCAAAAGTATCAAGAAGGACAAGGAACCGGCTGCGAAGAAAGATGTGCAGCAGAAGCGGACGGGTGAAAAGGATGCCACACAAAAAGATTCGCAACTCGACTTAGGGATAGAAGGAGGCGATGCAGGAGGAACTGCATCCCTTCGCGGGACAAAGTGCACAGGTGAGCCTGCCAAAGGACCCCATAAGAAGCAGCGCACTTAGCGAGCAACACACGATGAAACTATCACCTTCACTGATGGTGACCTTGAATGGATTAATGATGCAGCCTCTCTAGCCATGCAAGATCAATGGGAAGCCCTCGCAGAACAGCAGAAGGTTGCGCTCGCTACATTACAAACCGAGCTACGTGAGCTACAACTAAATATTGACACACTGCACACCAGTGTGACTTTGGTACGGATGCTGCAAGCCACCAGTAGTGCTACGCTTACAACGATAGAAAACCGCCTCTTCCCTTTGCCTGGTGCTGCCCTTATGATCAGTCCGCCCGACCTGAGCACGCAGGTCCATAGTTGCCAGGAGGCGCAGCTAGACTTAGCCAGACTACCCGAAGATGCTTTGCAGGGACTCCACACAGGTATATTTTAGGAGATTCAGCACTGGGACCTGTAGATTCACCAACAGCTAGGCTTGGTTGAGAAAACGATCGTCAAAAGCAACACCGCAATCACCCTTGCCACCACGCAGCAGAAGGAGCTCGAAAGCCTCATTCACTATAAAATTTGGCCCAATTTTCGACAGCCACTTCGTCTCTATTCCGACACATAGTCGTCGCAAGAGCGACAATTCGAGGACGGGCAAAACGTGGTTTTCCATTACGTCGCAATTCTGACGCCTTGACAAAGTGTCGCACTACCGACACTTTTTCTGTCACTTCCAAACAAGCGTTGCTCTTCCGACATTTCCCAAACCGTCGCTCTTCCGACGTTTGTAAATTGTCGCAATTCTGACGAAATGTGGTTCGACGTTTTGAACGTCGCTCTTCCGACGTTTTAATACCATCGCTCTTCCGACGTTTGAAAACTGTCACAATTTCGACGAAATGTGGTCAGACATTTTGAACATCGCTCTTCCGACATTTTTATACTGTCGCCCTTTCAACGTTTCTAAGCTGTCGCAATTCTGGGGCCGTACAAAAGTGTTGCAAGACCGACGCATTGCAAAAGTGTCGCAAGACCGACGCTTTCTAGAAGCGTCGCAATACCGACGCTTTCCAGAAGCGCCGCAATACTGACGCATTACAAAAGTGTTGCAATACTGACCCTAGGAAGAACTGTCGCAATATCGATGGACGTCACAAGACTGACGAAAATGGAAATTGTTCTAGACGTCGGAAGACCGATTCTTACAAAGCGTCGGTATACCGAAGGCGGGTTCAATGTAAAAAAAAAAAAAAAAAAACTTTAAAACAGGACAGTAAATCTCCAATATTTGTTATGAATTGTGGGCGTTCCAATTGTTATGAACATAATTCGACCGTGAAATATTAATATAATAAACCACCCTGCAGCGCTTCGACTATAAACAATCATATAAACATGGCTCTTTATTTCAAAAAACAAGTTTAAAATAGAAACAGGGCAACATTTTTTTTTCCAATTGTTATGAACATAATTCGACCGTGAAATATTAATATAATAAACCACCCTGCAGCGCTTCAACTATAAACAATCATATAAACATGGCTCTGTATTTCAAAAAACAGGTTAAAAATAGAAACAGGGCAACATTTTTTTTTCTAAGTAAAGTTAATCTATTAACAATGGGAATAAAATTACATCCTGACCGAAGTCAAAAACATTGCCCAGACTTATGGCAAATTTTTCATCAAAAAATCAAAAAAGAAGACTTCCCTCATACGGGGAAACCAGTCTTGAACGTTTTTCAGGTCGTTGCATTGCCGATGCAGGGGAACCATCGTTTGATATCTTTGACAATTACAGTGTTTACAGAATTAAAAAATAAAACAGATGTCCAGCACAGTAATATAAGCAAAAACATGCCCAATTAAGTGGGCCGCGAAGCAAGAAAACCAAACTAAAGAGAAGCAGCTACTCATCCGGTGGTTCTTCGACAATTCGGCACCATCCTTCGGCAAACATAAAAATGAAACTTTAAAATAGGACAGTAAATCTCCAATATTTGTTATGAATTGTGGGCGTTCCAATTTTTATGAACATAATTTGACTGTGAAATATTAATATAATAAACCACCCCACAGCGCTTCGACTATAAACAATCATCTAAACATGGCACTGTATTTCAAAAAACAGGTTTAAAATAGAAACAGGGCAACATTTTTTTTTTCCAATTGTTATGAACATAATTCGACCGTGAAATATTAATATAATAAACCACCCCGCAGTGCTTCGACTATAAACAATCATATAAACATGGCTCTGTATTTCAAAAAATAGGTTTAAAATAGAAACAGGGCAACACTTTTTTTTTCTAAGTAAAGTTAATCTATTAACAATGGGAATAAAATTACAGCATGACCGAAGTCAAAAACGTTGCCTAGACTTATGGCAAATTTGTCATCAAAAAATCAAAAAAGAAGACTTCCCTCATACGGGGAAACCAGTCTTGAATGTTTTTCAGGTTGTTGCATTGCCTACGCAGGGGAACCATCGTTTGATATCTTTGACGATTACAGTGTTTACAAAATTCAAAAATAAAACAGAGGTCCAACACAGTAATATAAGCAAAAACATGCCCAATTAAGTGGGCCGCGAAGCAAGAAAACCAAACTAAAGAGAAGCAACTACTCATCTGGTGGTTCTTCGAAAATTCGGCACCATCCTTCAGAAGGTACAGGATCTCCAGGTGCTATCTCCACATTCACGCCACCGCTCCCCTCCTGAAGGCTCGAGAGCTGGGATTTTTCTGAGCTCAGACCCGCCGGACAGGTGCATTGCTCCTCCACTTGGGCCTCTTCACGGAAAACCACGGTGATTGAAGCTGTGATTCGTGGGCGGTTCATAGAGAAATTAAAGGAAAAAATCATAGTGCGCGTCGTGGGAGAAGGTGAAGCGGTGGGGAAATATGGAGCAGGGGAGCCCATACGGTGGCTAGATCCTAGAACCTGACCCCGCCCACTTCTAATGTTTGGATAACGACCTGCGTAATAATCACTGGACTGGGAAGACGACTCGGTTGAGGGGCTGGAGGGAGCGCGTAGGGGTTGACCTCTGGTGCTACCCCTGCGGCAACGCATCCTTTGACACAGGCGAGGCATGGGTACAGTCTCAGCAATGGGCACAAGACGAGACGGAGAAGCAGGATTCCAAGAAACCGAGGAAGATAGACATAGACTAGACCGAGAGAAATGCAAATTTGCACCAAGGTCTAAGCAGCAGTTCAGCTGGCTTCTCCTTCTCGTCATAGTGAGCAGGCAGTGTAACCCAGCAACTAGAGAGCATCTGCAATTCAAAGGTTGTGGCTCGTCTGAAAAACCATAGTGAAATGCCATTTTATCGACCCGACTACAATGGCATCGAAGAACGCCCGTCATAAATCTCTCATTGATGAGAGCCGAAGGCCGGAGCATATTGGAGCATGTGGAATCGCTAACAGGAGTGGAGATCCGATCTTGAACAGTGTTAAAACTTAATGCGATTGATGTGAAAACCTTGGAACTTAAATATCGGCTGATTGAACAGTGTTAAAACTTAATGCGATGGATATGAAATCGCCACATCCATGTCCCATCGCCTTAAACGCCATCAAATGCACCCACATCCGAGAACAGGGAAAATTTTGATTGAGGACATGTGGTAGAAATTGATTGGAGCGGATCTTTGTCTAGGGCACTTGCGCAGTGGAAATCCGGACACGAAAAAAATTAGGGAAAATTTGATAAGAAATTCGCGTCACAACTCTCTCTCCGTACGCCAGCCCAAATTCGGACCCGAAAAATATTAGGGCGGAATTCATTTTGTTTTCACATCACAAAATTGGCCAGCGTCAGCAGGCTATTTTGGAACGCGAATTTGGTTTGAATTATGGTTTATCGTCGTTTGAAGTCCCGCGGGCTCCACGGCTAAAGGGTTCGTTTGAATTTTTGACAAAGGTTTTGTTATATGTTTTATATAACGTGCGGCGGAAGGTCCCACACTGGTTTTGGTAATATTTTGTTTTAAATGCGACATATATATGTTATATATATATATATATTTAATATATATATTAAAACATTTATAAATTGTGGACCCCAGGAGCATTTTAATAGATTTGTTATTTGCATAGTTTTGTTATGTTTTTAATATATGCGTTGCATATAAAAGAAAAGGGTTGTGAGCCTGTTTCGGAATGTAGTTGTAAAGTTTATTATTACATACAATAGCAGTGTAAGTGTTTTGAAGAGCACAGCAGTGCGTAGTTTTAGAGACAGAGAAGAATTTTGAGTGCACTGCGTTTTGCAGTAGTCACATTTTGTAATCCCTCTCAGTGAGGAAGAATTTGTAATATTTTTTTTTTTAAGGAATAGAAATTTTTCAAAGTGTTGAACTCTGTTTCCAGTGAAGAAATTTCAATATTTTCTCTGTGTTAGAAGAGGAGAGTATTACTCTCTCCATTGTTATTATGGAATTTTCAAATATTCCAACACATGGCTATAAATGAAGGAGATTGCTACGCATCAACATCAACATGTTTTCAAGTAGGAGCTGCCTAATTTTGTAAAAAAATTCTCTAGATGTCAAAATTTGCAGACACTGAAGATTACTCAGGTGATGCCTGAAATTTCCATTGAATTCCTATAAAAATCTTAGATTTGTGACAGAAATCCTTTTGCTAATATATTAGCTTACTCCTTTTAAGTTTGTCTCATTCAACTAATAAAAAATGTTTCAAGGAGTATAATGAAAACTAGATTATGTGTGAAGCATAAAATAATCATTGATGCTAGACTTGGAAGTTAAGAATTATAATAAGAAGTAGATACACTTCGCTAAAGCATAATACCGTTTTTCTGAAGCATAAGACAATCATTGATGCTAGACTTGGAAGTTTGAATAAGACGAGATAAAACAACGAAAAAAGCATTCCATTACTTGCATGAAATATGCATTAGGGGAATTTTGGGGTCTAAAATGGGCCTCGTAAGAAAAATGTACAACAAAAATAAAATTTATAACAACCAATATGATTCAAGATGATGATGTCAACTATGGGGGATGATTTACCATTTTTTAAATAAAAGGGTAAAAATATTAAAAAATAATAAAATAATAAAACTACTTTTTCAACTCGTATTTTCAACTTATCTCCCAAAATTTTTACTCAAATTTCGAGTGGGAGTAATCGTTGGATGCAAAATTTAATTCCTCATCCAAGTATTACCCATGTTGCATACTTTCGATGAACCTTGCTACATGAAAAATAAGAAATACATAAAAAAACGTGATTACAATCACGTGTTTCATGTATTTCTCATTTTTCATGTAGTAGGACCCATAAAAAGTATGCAACATGGGTACTCCTTGGATGAGGAATTAAATTTTGCATCCAACGAGTACTCCTACTCGAAATTTGAGTAAAACATTTGGGAGATAAGTTGAAAATATGAGTTGAAAAGTAGTTTTTTCATTTTTCCCTCTAAAATTTGATGATGTCATCAAATTTTATTTGATTCTTTCCACTATTATTTTATAATTTCCTTAGGAGGCCCATTTTAGACCTCAAAATTCCCCTAATAGAGTACTTCCTTTTACCAGTAATCTGGGAGTAAGGTCTAGATTTGGACTGGCATCGATTCTTGTGAGCTCAAATTTCACTAAAAACATAGTTTTTTGTATGTTTTTCAGCACATGGTTAAAAATGATAGTGCATAAAAATCTATATTGTTGGGCCGAATACATAAGTAATCAAAAATTCTCTTTACCAAGTTATTCACTTCATTAAAAGCTTGATCTTCACATGTGACACTTTTGCTAGGGATAAATATCAAGTGGGTTGTGACATTTTAAAACTTGGTTCGCGGTGAAGTGCCCAAAAGGCAAGTCTATCAAAGCATCTGAGACCTGTGTCATTTCATAGTAGCGGATGATTTGATATCATAATGGAGGTGCTCCAATTCAATCAGTGTAGAAGAGGCAGGAGCCTACAGGGCAGATCCAAACTTTGGAGAAGAGCAAGGCAGATCTTGGGAAGAACGAAGAATTTGGGAATCTGGGATCTCTTCCAGAGGCCATGATACCAAAGGTTTGTCCTGTTTGTATATCTTTCTCATCTACATCCAATATAGCCTTAAATGCCCACATATATCATTGTCTATCAGGTGAGTTAACTGCTAAAAAATCTGGAACAAAGTTTTCCAAGCCTAAAGTGAAGGTGAGAAAAAAATGATCAATCCTAGATATAATTGTTGCGACACCTGTTTGCATGCTAGAGGATTTGTATTACAGTACTAGAAAATAGAAATCGACCACTGATGCACATCCATTGCCTTTGGATCAGCTCAATCTCAGAGACACCACCAAGCAGAGGCAACATCAATGCAAAGATCTCAACATTTCAAAATTAATGCAAAGATCTCGCGTAGTGGTAATGCATGTATTTCAAAAGAAACAAATAACAATGCACATTCTAACCCATTCGAATAACCACTGTAGCAAGGTTTTACATCTAATTAGATCAAATCCGTATATCGATGGAAAAAAATTAATATAATTACATTTTCCATAGCAGAGGAAACTTTGTGAAAACAGAAAAGGAATATAAAACGAGGATGTCAAGATGTTTAGATGACTCAGTACAACAATTATTTGTGCTTAGCAGACACAGCACTGTATTCTTAATGCATTTTCTGTAGAATACTAAACAGATTTGTCCAAAATTTGAGATGCAAATTGTAGTCTCTACTACGTTTGGAAAATTGGAGGTTTATAAAAGATAAACTGCGAACAGAATTGTACCACTATGATAAGAAGCTGTCAGAATAATTCCTTCTACTTCACAAACGTGGAACTACCTTAAGAATGCTTATGGTTGATATAAATATTAGAGCATGGCAGTTAAATGTATCAGTTATGCTAAAATACTGAATAACAGCTTGAGAGTGCTCTTCAGATACTGTACGAATGCACCAAATTAAAGATGTACCATTACTAAAGATAAATGGCCAAAAATAGTCAATTTTGATATCGTGAAGTTATGTCTTTCTCGATAGCAAACTAGGTATAGGATGGAAAATATGAGAGAACTAAGTTCCAAGGACTAAAAAAACAAGGCCAACATAGTTCTGCCTTGAATCGGAGACAAAACAAAGCTGCCCAAAAAAGTGTTTGCCACTGTCATCACCCCGAGGAGCGCAAAGTCAGTTGATGGTGCCAACCATTTGACGAAGCAGAGAGAAGATTCATGGTTCCAATGGTTGTAGCACAGTTTGTTGACGTGAGCCATCATTGTAACAAAGCATATTGAAGGTGCCAATTGTTGTAGAATTCCATTGAGAGTGCAACTACTGTAGTAGAGAAGTTTGAGAGCACCCATTGAAGCTCCTATATATAGCAAAGTCAACATTTTCCTATTGAACAAGTTTGTATAGTCAAAGCCATAGCAAGATCAGATAGCCACGATCCTAAATGAGAACCAGAGCCAAAGCTAAGACAGATTCACGTTTAGCAGAACAAGACAGCCATAGCAAAGGATCTGACCATAGAACCAGATCATGAGAGATAGCAAGATTCTTGCTTCCACTGTGGAAATGTAGAAATTGTACAAGGGCTTTGCTTCCAGTAGATTTCATTGTGACAGTAATTGCTATGGTGTTGTAAGCGCTCATTAGTAGAATCTTAAAGCCATTCCGGAATTCTTTTAACCTGGAGAGGGTTTTCTGTGGTTATAAATCCTCATGTTCAAATTCCATTGTCGATTGGTTGTGTTTGATATTATGTTTTTACTGTCTGCAGTTGAATTTTCGCACAGAAAATTATCAGTCTAAAGCGGAGCAATTTTGCGATGTTTCTTTTGCTTCCTATTGTGAAGTATTTCGCTCAGAACTCTACTCGTTGTAACAGAGGTCTTGGGCATAGAACAGGGGACTTGGGTTTTCTGGAATCAAACTTCAGGTTAAGATGCTCATCTGAAGAATGGCACAGTGAGCCTTAGCATGGAGTTGGGAGTACCAATTTGAAGTGCAGGTAGGGCATTGTACAATAAACCAGTTAGATTTCTGGACCCTAATACAAAAGTTTCTTCTTCTTTCAAAACGTGTTTCTCTTTTTCTGTAACCAATGTGGGTCCTATTCTTGTTTCAATTGGGGATGGATGAGCATTTTTTATTGCTCCAGATGATCACACTCTGGGTAGCCCTGGAGGCTATTTGGGGGTGATGAGTCCAATAGGTCTCAATGAACCGTTGCCCTCGCTGGGGAATACTATTGCAGTGGAATTTGATACTATTTTGGATGTTGAATTCCACGATCCTAATGGAAACCAGTACCTTCAGCTCCAGTACCTGTTCACAAAATAGGGTGCCATAGTCATTCATGCGTGCAAAGAGGGTGAATTGCAGGCATTGCAACAGGAGGTGTTGTTGTTGTTGCATTGGCCACTAGATTGTTTGTCTGGTTCTGTTACAAGCGCAGAGTATTGAAAAGGACAGAAAAATTTAGTTCAGATATTGTGAAATTGCCTCGGAAATTCACCTACAAAGAGCTCAGCAATGCTACAAAAGACTTTTTTGAATGTGATTGATAATCGATAATTGCAAGCAAGGGTAATCCCCTTGTGAAACCCAAATTTCTGAGCATTTTCTAAAACCTGATGACAGAGTCATTGTAATGAACAAGCGCCTAGGTCCATATTACGTTCAAATCTACCAAGCACCAAGATCTATAAAAAAAATCCACAGTATCTGCGAACTAAGAAGAAGAGGCAGAAAATGTATTCTTCTTACCTGTTTGAATAGTGGCTGGGGTTTATGTCACGAAAAAAATTTGACAGAGCCCATGTAGCATTTCTTATCATTGAAATTCTGGCAGTATCATTCAACTGGGCAAGCACCTGCCTCAGAGCTCCATGACTGAGGGCAAGATCCCTAAATGTTGCAGAGTCTCCAGCAATATTTCCCAAAGCCCAAACAACCTTACACGAACACCAATTGAACTCAAAGTTGGGTACTAGTTTTTTAAATCAAATTCCAAAATTACAAACATATAAAGATAGTTGGGAAGAATAATTTTATGCCTCTAAAATAAACATGCTACCTGTTCTCGAACATTATCATTCCAAGAGGTAAGAAGTTCCACAAATATAGGCAGTGCCCCATAATCAATCACAACCTTTGTATTCTCAGAGGTTCCTGAGACTATATTAGTCAAAGCCAAAGCTGCTTCAAACTGCATTATCAATCACAAGGTATCACCATCAAAGCTATAATTTTAAGATAACAATTTATCTACCATTGAAAATATAATTTTAAAATAGATACACCTAGTGATATAGACACCTAGTGAGAGTAGAGGTTAGGAAATTATAATAAGAATTATTACAAGATATCACTCACAGTGCAGTTGATTGTTCATTGTCTGCTGTAACTATAATTTTAAAGAAGACACACTTAGTGATATAGACAACACCAAGTGAGCGCAGAGGTTATGAAATTATAATGAGAATTATTTCAAGATATCATATTACTCATAGTACAGTTAATTGTTTATTGTTTGGTGTAATAATTGTTTATTATTTATAAACACAATCAAACATATTATGAGGGATGGTGATGAAATTGACAACGGTCTCATAACAAACCATAACGGGCACATCCCCTGGAAAGATAGACTCTGAATAAGAAAGAAAGCAAAACAAAGTGATTACTTATAGGATCATAGTCTTCCTGAAGAACAAGATCCAAAGCAGCATCTATAACCCCTAAAGCAACACCTCTCTCTGCAAGACGAATCGCTACATCTTTCATATGTAGTCTAGCAAATTTTCTGAGCTCATCATGAGAAAGAGGATCAAATACAACTATCTCATCAAGTCTATTCAATAGCTCTGGCCTGAAATGTCTTCTAACCTGCAAAAATATTCAAAGGCATGTCAAAGCACTGCAGCCAACTTCGTGATAAAATTATATGAAAAATATGCATACACAGAGTCCAGGAGAATGAAAAGGCAGGTGTATTGGCAGTTGCCGAAATGCAGCAACTAAAACGGCAGGTGTATTGGCAGTTGCAGAAATGCAACTACTAAAACGGCAGGTCTGTCGACAGTTGCAGGTGTGTGGATTGTTGCTGGTATTTTCAGACCGATTCCATGGAAATATACCAGAAACCAATGGTATGTCAAACCTAGAAGGTAACCCAAGAGATTGTGACCATCAGATTAAACAAGTAACAAGTGTCGTGCCTAGATAAGAAGTGTTGACGAAAAAAAATTGATCTCTTTCATAATAGAAGGCCTATTGGCCTAAATATCTAGGACATGTGGCACTCCATGATAAAGACACATGGTGTGTGGATTTGAGTTTTTCAAGTGGTCAAGTGGGCCAAAAATAGGTGAAATGTGGCACCACTTAGAGATTGACATGTGCCAATTGGTACAAGTGGTAGACAATTGGCATGCTCAAACAACGAGGTGATGCAGGAATGACATGAGGGAGAAAATATCAGAAAAGCCCCAAATCTGGAGAACTAAATCTCATCACCAACCCGAGATTGACAACTTTACATGATGTAACCTATGAAATCGTAAATGGAGAAATCATAGTAACAATAAAGTAACCTATGTAACAATAAAGTCAGATTCATCCTGGGAGTGGTAATGGGAGAAATCATAGTGAACAACAGAAAACATGCATAGTTGCTTACAATCAAATAGATGAAAAAACACATACAAAAAACCTAGATAATAATCATGAACAAGCTTAATATTGAATTATGAACTGTAAAGGAACTTACAAAATGTGACATTACGAACCTCGTCAAGCGCACAAGAAAAAATATCCTGGACATGACCCTGGTTGACAAGTTGTATTGCTCATGATGCAAGAGGATTTGTACCTGCACTGCCAAGTCAATCAAAATCCATCATTATTTATACAATAAATACAAGTAATTGATGTAGTATTTTTTACTCTAAGATGCATTCTTATGATAATGTTAGAACATATGTTGAAAATGTCAAAACATACCCGAATAAGCTCCTCTTCGTTTCAAGAACAATTTATTGGAGTCGCATGAACTTGGAACAAGCCTCCCACGATCTGAAAGAGTAGCAACTAAGTCAACAATGACTTTTTTGTTGCTACGCTGGATCGATGGAGGTTTGCTCCAAGATTAAATCGCTCCAATAAATTATTCTCTACTAAACAGGGCCAACCACGTGAAGGTGGAAGCTCTTATGGCCCCTCCCCCCCCCCCCCACATCACTCACAATTCCCCAATACCCAATCTATATTTCATTTTTTACTTTCATGAGCATAAAAAAAAATATTCAATAACTAATAAAAAAACAATTCAACAAAAAGTACACAAGGAAACATTGAAATTAATGCTTGACATAAAAATAGTATGATAAATGAGTTTTTTATATAACGCAAAAAACGTTCCAAGTATGGTAACGTTTGTCTTATAATAATACAACATTTTACATTATCAAATTTTCTTTTTCTTCTTCCTATTTCTAAAGCTCCTAATTACATCATCAATATCATCGTGCTCTACTCTTGTTTCATGCCTTTCGACCCGCACTGCTGACCTAGTTGCGTAGTCACGATGTCTGGTCTCATCCAATTATGGGGCATCGCCTACAAAAACAGATAATATTAAATTTTAATTGTCAGTTTTTAAATATCATTGAACTAGTTCGGTAATATTAATAAAAAAAATTGCAATGAGATTATTTACCTGGTGCACCAGTTGTCGCCGTTGGGACTATTTCCCTGTCTTCCTCTCTGGTGGTAAGATCCTCAAGGGAAACATTCTCTGTCATTTAAACAAAAAACATTATAAGGACAACCATCAAGGTATAATTATAAAAAATTATAAGTGGAAATTAATTACCGTCACGGCCCTCACTGATAGCAGCATTGTCGGCCTGGTCCCCACTACAATGATCAGGTTGCACGAGAGGATCATCTACATCTGGCTCTAAAACTGGGTTATTTTCCTCGTCGGTAGTGCTGCTCCCCTAATTTAAACAAAGTTGTTAGACATTAAATTTATGGACGAAAACAAAAATATTGAAAGGTTAATGTTTTACCTTATCAGGCATTCTAGATCTTGGGACCTGCCCCAAGCTTCTGCGACGTTCAACTACAGCTTGATAGCCGAAATGGAAAACGATATTTTTATCTTCCTCTGTAGTTTCTGTTCCAAATTCATCACCCTACATTACATATGATTGTGTATTTTTAATCATATTTGATAGGATTACAAAAACGTTGGAAGGCGATACAATTAATTATAAGATTTTTAGCTACTTAATTACAATTCTTGCAGCTAATTTCAAGTAGCCACCCTGGCCGAGCTTGTGATGGCCCTTTTTCTCTATCCTAGCTTTGGTTGCCTTTGAGGTGTCAGGCAACCTAGCATCAAAAGATTGAAGTCAGAGATGACGTAGCACACTTTTATTTTAGACATAAAGAAAATTAAAGCTATTGAATTAAAGTTGTAATTTACCTTGCGGGTCCAGTTGGCATTTTTCCTTCTTTCTTTGCCCTTTTCTCTTTTCCGTCATGGATGAGTGCTCTCCACTCACTCTCTAGAACTGTGAGAGGATGCTTGTATCTAGGGTTAAATTTCAATTGTGTCCTATAGGTGTCCCTATTATATTTCAAATATTTTCCGACTACCCGAGCCACCGTTGTTCTGTCAAATGTGCCAACCCCAAAAAGGGCTTCTAGATAATCTAGAAGTTCTTTTTTCAGGTTGGAATTCTGGGAATTCCACCTTGTTCATATGGTTGGGACAAAAATTACCAATGCATGCCTCTCCAAAAGCCTATAGAACTCATTGTTTCCTACACAGAAAAAAATATATATATATTATCATTAATTTAAAAATAAAAATCATGATAAATATGTTTTAGACAGAGTATGCATGTCTGACCCTATTGTTCAATATTTTGATTGATAGTAGTAAACATAGAGAGTTAGGGGGGTCTTGACTTGGTTTGTTTTGGCCATTAGATCCCTAACATCTACTAGGGAGAAACCCCCTTGAGTTGGAGGAGAGCTAGCCCAAAGTGAAAAGAGGTTAGTGAGGTGAAAATGGGACTATTGAATTACACATGGTATCACACTTTAGCTTTAGGACTTTATCTTGAGAAGTGCGAGATTTTTCTATATCAATTCTCAAATTGTTTACAACACTATTGTTAAGAACTAATAAGAAGTGATGTTGAGGGGTTTTGGGTATAAGAAACAATACCATTTAAAAACTAGGGTTCTCAGTCCTTGGCATTCCTTCACCTGGGCCTAGGGGCACACAAGAATAATTTCACACTAAACCATGCAAACTTAAAAGTAACTTAACAGATCCATAAAGTAATAATAAGCATAATTCCTAATTTCCTATTGTATGATATAATGCAAATTATTCAAACATGATCAATGAAGACATGCAATGTCTGAATTTCAAGATTAATGAACCAATACAAGAAGTTAAAAACTACAACTTTGATTCAATACTTTGTGTCCTAACTCCAGGAATGAATCTAGTTTGTAGTACATAACATGCATCGTGTATTATCAATTCTTAATTGACAACAACTAAAGGTCATCAACCTCATCAATTCCTTCCCATTTTGTGTTTTTATGTTATATTCCTTATAAAAGTGTCAAATTTCTCTCAAAGTAAGCAACCACTGAATAAAATAAAACATAATTGAGATATGATTGAGAAATGGTCATTTATTTCTTGAAAGGATCTTCACGATTTCTTTGGTTGTTTTTCATCTCAAGAAACAATAAATGACCTAATAAACTATCGTGATGTAATATAAGAAACAACACGGTGCAATGGCCATTTTCAAAGCCAAATGGTGTCCATTGAGGACATGGTCTTCATTTGGTTCCTGTTTCACAGGAGTTCTGGGTAGAAATGGAAATTTTTTGTACCATTTCCAGTAGTAAAAAGGGAAAACCTTCTTTTTCCATGGGAAATAATTTACCTTTCCTTTTTCAAGATAATCTAAATCACAAAAAATATGAACTATACTGCACACATTCTTGGATAATGTGAAAATGGAAAAGGAATACCCTACACAAGTGATGCACACATGTACACTTGAACACTAATAGATTTTTGTAGTTGAAATGCAATGCTTGTTTTCATTTAAATGTAGGGTTTTTAAAGCGGGGAGAAATAATGGCTGCCAATTTAATAAGCGTTTCTTTGGGAAAAATTTAAATCTTGTATTGGGTGATGAAGATAATAGAGGGTATTGAATCTTGATTCTTGACATTTTGTTTAACTTGAATAACTCAAATGATTATAAATATCAGTGGATGAGTTCTTTTTTCAAGTATGTCACTCAAAACTCTTATGTCAAAGCATTGTATGATGGCTAGCATTTCCTTGTTTCCCTTTCTTCAGTTCAATGTAAAAAGTATATTAATATATTGGAGCATGAATGATAACTACAATTGTTTGCTCTGCAGTATATCCAGCCCCAATATTATGAAAAGTTTTCTCAAGTGGAGCTATTGGTTATTGATGAAGCAGCTGCAACTCCATTGCCTGTTGTAAAGGCTCTGCTCGGGCCATATTTAGTGTTTCTGTGCTCTACTGTAAATGGGTAATAATTATAAATGAGCCAACCATAATCACAGATTTTTTAACCATTCGATTTCCATGGATAGTGATGATGATATTAACCCTATATATCAGTGACCTATATCTATTGACAATGATCTCAACATTGACCTCGATATGGTTGTATGGATGTGACCTTTGGTATGTCATCAGAAAACCCCCAAATATCAGAAAATCCCCAAATCTGGAGAACTAAAGCTCATCACTTTCGATCTGGAGTACTACCCTTGTGATAAAGTTGATGACTTTCGATCTCCCATTCTCTACCACTTTGCACTTAACCTTCAATATAGATCATACCAAGGGAAAATCGTTACTGGGTGTTGATATGGATGAGTTTGTCGAACTAAAATCCATAGCTTAAACTTCATGAAACTGGTGGAGTCAAATTCATGCAGGCACAAACACATCTTACACATCCTCTTTGAAACTCATCTGAAATAACATTGGAAGACATCTAGAGAGAACCCTATAGCCTAACACAATCCAATGGAATTGACCAAAAAACCCAAATAGAGTGAACCCTACTATAGGAGGAAGGGCCTGCAGTAAGAACTTACCATTTTACAAGAGCTGAGGGTGAATGATGTTCTGCAAGAGCTGAGGGTGAATGTTGAGGGCGAATGCTGTTCTGCAAGAGCTGAGGGCGAATGTTGTGGGTGAATGTTGTTATGCAAGACCTGAGGGCGAATGCTAAGGGTGAATGCTATTCTGCAAGAGCTGAGGGCGAATGTTGTTCTACAAGAGCTGGGGGCGAATGCTGTTCTGCAAGAGCTAAGGGCAAATGCTGACGGTGAATGTTGTTCTGCAGGAGCTGAGGGTGAATGTTGTTCTGCAAGAGCTGAGGGCGAATGCTGAGGACGAATGTTGTTCTGCAAGAGCTGAGGGTGAATGCGCGCATGATATCAGACGTTAATGTAGTTTTTAATAAAATCATTTTTATGTAGCGCGCATTTTTATGTAGCGCGCATTTGATTTTTTCATTTCAAATCATTTTTATATACATTTGATTTTTGCATTTCTAATACAAGTGACAAACAAATTTCTACAAGAGGTTGAAATTTTTACTAGAATAGCCATGAAAGACTAATTAAAATGTATTAAAATTCAAGTGGATCTTCAAAATAAATGTAATTGAAGGTTCTCCCCACTAAATTTTTGCAAAAGTGCTTACATTATTTAAGTTATCTAGGATATTTTTTTGTATTACACAATCTAAATTAAATAATGAAATAGTTGGGTAGTCTTTTTGTTTCAAATTAGGACACAATTTTCAAACGGTGATGAAGTTTCATGTGATGATTAAATGACAATATTCTCCTTTCCTATCCTTGAAAAACTATACAAGGTTCCCTGCTGCCACATGAAACCCTAACTCATGTAGCAGCATAGGACCAGTCCTCCATTTTTCCCGTCATAAGGCATTTTGCATGTATTTGACGACTAGAATTTGTGGATTCCTGTTTTCCGTGACGTGCTAGGAAGGATAGAAGATTTAATTTTGACGTTTGAAATTTTTTCAAAAACGTTCTTACGCCCTTTAATTTCCACTTACCAATAATTTTGCAACACTAGTCCTCTTCGCAATTGCAAGGTTGTACTCAAAAAGTAAGGAAAGTTACTTTTTTGGCTCACTCAAAATTAAAAATTTAATAAAGGAATTAACACTTATCATTATTGATATTTTAAAATTAGAATCAATTTAGTTTTCCCCTTCCTATTACAAAAAGTTCACAAATCCTTTCTTTTACATAAAACACCAAAGAAAGAATAAAGCCCGTTGCCCTGCAAACTTCCAAGGTTGTGATTAGTGAAGCAGTGAAAAAGTATAGCTATAGCACTAAAAAATTAGAATGCCAATCTACCCCAACATGAAGTAGTGTTAATATAGCTGGTGGCTTGGCTTGATGGTCAAACAGTGAATTACACAAGCACAAAATAAAAGCTTTAGGCGTCTAGTTCCTTACACTCGCACTCTCAAGGCATGACTCGATGATGCTGCCACACAAGAAAAGGTCCAATGGGGACCATAAAAACATGAATATGAGATGGTTACTAACGATGAAATTTGAAATGAGTGTGGATAAGTATGGGGGAAAAGTGGTGCCCCCAAGTACAAGTGTTGCAAGTGATGAAATTTGATTTTGAGGAGTGGCGAAGTGACCCTTCTTAGACAAAATGTATCCTGGTGAAGTATCAAATCACAAAAAACTAATAGATACCCATTTGAGGGCTTGGTGAGAGCTTTCCAACGGTACAGACAGTTTGTCAAACTAAGCTATGGTTTGGCTGCAACATGTGAAAGAGAAATCAGGGGTTTCTATTTTAATAAGGCGTTTTCCCTCCCAATTCACTCATTGGCAAGTGCAGTTATGGTGAATATAGAGAGGAGAGAAGGCCTTAAATACTGCAATGATCATAGTGAAAAAACCGGCCATTGGAATCAAGATCCATCAATTTTAGGTAAGAGGCCTAACCCTACTCTTTCAATTAAAATTTCAGTTTAGGCACCCAGAGCTCATGAACATGCCAGGTCGCACTTTTTGTGGTTTGTTCTGCGGCCTGGGTAGCAGGTACTAGGCAGAAAAATGCAACCTGTCTTAGGAAATTACCTGAAAAGTGCGACCTGTCAGAGAAAGGTGGTTTCAATTTTTTTTTTGGCTGAGATCTGGGATTTTTATGGTTGAGGGGTATAGGTGCCCCCAAGAATGTTGTGGTCATGCCAAAATGTATTTAGAAAGAGGGAATATAAACACATTTTTATGATGTGGTGTGCCATTTGTTTTTGTTATGGTTATGCAGTTTGAGAAAGGGAATGGAGGATTACCAATCTCTTTTGGTACTGAATATATGAAGCAAATGGGCTTAAGTTTCTAGGTTGGCATACATGGTGTCACTATCCCAAAGAGAGTATTTTTAGATAATGAATTGGTGCTCCCCTAGAAAATTGATAGGTTAGTCAACAACAATGTCTAGGGGACTGGGTTGTTGAACTAAGGTCAAAGCAAGATATGATTTGGGTTGAACAGGAAAGTTAGCGACTGGGGGATCGAAGTACCAGACGAGAATCCATAGGGTCAGGTTAGGAAGAGATAGGGTAGCCATGACAGGTACTGAGAACACTCCGGGAGAGGAAGCTAGGAACAATATCTGATCAGAGGGGTAATGGCCAGGCGGGATGGCTCTGAGATGGTTAAGACCTGGAGGAGCCATTCCAGGAGGGTAGAGAGGCTCATGGATACCAGCTATAGGTGAAGGGCCAGGAGGAGGAGGTCCAGAAGGCTGAATCGAAGGGCTAGGAGTAGGTTGCGGAGGGCGAGGCTGCTGACTAGCCAAAGAAGGCCTCTTGAGGGAAGCCCAAGACGATTACATCATGCAAACATTCAATGAGCTGGGATCAGAGAGAGGAGGAGGAAGACCAGGGAATGTACCAAGAAAAGAGGAGTCTTTGTAGACTCCGGGTGAGACACTGGTCAAGGGATCGACGATTTGCTTATTGGCCACCGAGGATATTCTGGACTCAGGGGAGGTCTGAGACTTTGGTTCATAATATGTCAACTGGTCGATGGTGACTGTATTTCCATTATGGGGAAAGGAAATCTTGCGGTGAACCATAGATGGTACAGCAGACATTGCATAGGTGTAGCTACGACCCAATAGAATTTTGTAATCTAAGGGGGCATTTATGACTTCGACGTCAACGCAAACAGTCTTTCCCGCAAGAGTAATAGGAAAATTGCGGAATAGGCCAATGGGCTAGGAGGAATGGCCATCCCACGCTCGGAGATTGATCGTGGAAGGGGCCAATTCAGGTGATCCAAGTTTCTTCCAAACCGAAGCGGACATCACGAAGGTGGATGCCCCCTCATCAATGGTACACCGGGAAACGTTGGCATTCTGGACCTTAACTGGGATTTGAAAAGTGATAGAAGTAGGGAGAGGAGGATGTTCTGACCGGTCAGCATCGAAGATGATCAATCAATCATCTGAAGGATCTACAGCGCCCATGGCAGATATTAGAGCTTTTCGTTGTGATGGGCACGACTGGAGGAGTTCCAACGTTGAGATGGCAACAAGAGATTGCGCCAAATCATCTACTATTTTATACGAATAGGCAGCTTTACCAGAAGTAGAATTTCAATGTGATGGTCCTTGAGGCATCTTGGTATGAACCTCTACCTTAGGTTTAGGGATCTGCAAAGGACCATTAGGTTTGAAGTGTCGAAAGAGGCTCTGTAGAACCTAAAGAAAGTGGCTCGGGGACAGACGTAGCAGGAGGCTTGTTGTACTGATGGGACCGAATCTGAAGGTTGATGTCTATAGGTATAGATTGGTTAGATTTCATCATGAGAAGTTGGTAATTAGAGGTACCAAAAGGAAGAGGTTGAGTGGCCACCTTCCCTTTAGATGGTTGGGTAGCCACAAATCCTTACAGAGGGAAAGGATTAGTAAACACAGTTGGTTGACTAGGCCCAACATTGGGAGGGACAAAAGGGGAGGATTTATGTCCTCGCAATGTTGCTTGAGTCTCCCACATCTATCGCATCTGTGGCAAAAGAGGAAAATCATGAGTGTAATGACCAAAAACACCACAACAAGAACAAGGCTTATTCATGTGAACATGCCTGTCCTACTTGGGCTAGGTGCCCTGTTGCTGGTTAGTAGTGTTAGGTGTAGTACTTTAAGAATTAGGTCCAGGATTACTAAGGGAAAATTTATTTTGAATGCCTTTCCTCTTCTTTTTAGTCAAAGGAGGATTAGTCGTGCCCTGCTGTGCATACACCTTCCCCTAAGGGGGCGGTGGCTACTGTTGCGGGGGTTGAGAAGGCAAGGGGGCCTGAGGTGCGAATGAAGGAGGAGCTGGCACACCAGGCTATGGATACTGATAATAAGGAGGTTGGATAACATTGTGGTAAATAGGTTGGGCAAAAGGAGGAGGCATGATATATCCTGGATACATGCTACCGGGAGGGGGGAAAGTGAAGGAGGTGTTTGCCACTCCCTGAGGAAAACCATAGCCCACAGGAGGTTGAACATATGGATGAGAGAGAGCTCCAATGATACCGTCGGCGACATGAGATGCCGCCGGTGCTTTGGCACCACCGGGTCTAGGAAGATCAGGTAGAATGGTATAAATTACATAACCCGACTGAGCGTCGATCAGGTCATATTTTAATGAAATTTGGAGAGTGGATTCTTCAGTTTGAGGGAAATGTGATGCGACATATTTTCCAATGGCAGGCAAGAGAGATCTAAGGAACCAGTCCATGTATACAAGGTCTTCGAAGGCAGGGGCTCGACATAGGCTCTTTCTTCTATGTCATCATGTACATGATCGGATAGGTGGGTCGCAGACGATTAACAGAAAGAAGTTAAAAGTTTGGTACCGGTGTCATAACGCGGGGGAAGTTGGAAATAAGAAAAAAAGGCCTGGGCAAGAGTCGCAAAGGTGGTATGAGAGGATGAGGCCTAATCAACATACCACTTAGAAGCTTCACCATTAAGCATATGTTGGAACAACCGAAGATGGACAGAGTCATCAATAATGGATTTAGATGAACACCACATGTGGAAAGATCGAACATGATTTGTAGGAATTTCTCCAGCAATTCCTTCAAACTTGGGGATGTCGGAAGGGAGCTTGGTCGGCATACAAGGCCAACTAGCATCATGGTGTATAGGGTCATTTATCAACTGGTTGAAATCGGGAAGATTGAGGCCTGCCATATAGGGGAGCAAGGGAGCAGTCAGGGTAGTTCTTGTTGCGGTCCCACTAGTAGTATTCCCAGCATCAGGGTTGGGGTTACCACCAGTGTTAGGTCCTGAACCAGATATGGTGAAGGTGATAGGGGGAGGATTAAAAGGAGAACCCAATGAACCAGAAGAAGAGTCAGAGTGCAGACTCGGTGGAGGACTAACTCGAATCCTACGCAGAGGAGTAAGTCTTCCTACCAGAAACTGAGGATGAAGGCCAAGAAGCCTCCGGGATAAATGCCTTGGTGGTGCAATGGTGATGACACAAACACGACACAAAGGGAAGAGAGACCAACAAGGGCAGAGAGGTGCAGGATCAAATTATTACAATGTCGAAACAAGGGTAGGAGGTGTAGGATCAATTGATCTCAATGTTTTACATTCTTTTCCTAGCGGTGTTAGCCAAGCGCTTATTCACTTATAAATTTATATATTTTATGGAAATTATAGACACAATTTATAATCACATTACAAGATCATGATGTATGGATATTCCTTATCATTTCTTAGATACTCACAACTTACCAACACCTAATAGATTGATATACACATCATATGGAATTTACCCCTAGAATGCCACATGTATCCTAAAACAAATTAGTTGTATGGCAATTTTTATGGTGCATATCTGATGTGTATTACAGTTTATCTTATAATTTTGTTGAAGTAGCATACAAAAATTTACTTAGTGATATGTGAACCACTCTCTAGAGTATACATCGATTTTGTACACATGGCTTTTCAGTTGCTTTTTAAGATATATCATTGGTGATGGTCACATGATTATATAATGAACCATTACGTTGAACTATGAAATTATTCATCACAACACACACACACACATATTGATGAATTAATAATTTTTCTCATATAATTTTTTTAATCTATTTTGAAAAAGAAAGAAATTATATATAATTATTTCTAAGAAGAACAAGAGATAATTCCTTACCATATCTTCGTAAAACATATAATAGCAAGAAAATTAATCTATTGAAATTTCATTTCCAAACATATTCATGGAGTAAAATGAAGATTAAAAGGAGATATTCATGGATTTACCTATAACATCACCTCATAATTAAGAATGTAAATGTACAATATTTATGATACATGGGTTAGGAGAAAATTAATCTATTGAAATTTCATTTCCAAACATATTCATGGATTAAAATGAGGATTAAAAAGAGATATTTATGAATTTACTTATAACATCACCTCATAAAAGTGTAAATGTACAATATTGATCAAATTTATTTATATATGATAAATAATAAACCTTTATCTCACATGTATCATATAATATTATAAACAAACACATTCTATAATATGCAATAAAAGTGAAATTACATAATCCACATGGAAATAAGACTTAGTTCAAGCAAAAGAAAATAAAAAATAAACCATAACTCACACGGATTTCGCAAAGGCATATAAGTGTCGTTATACCGACGGCGGCCAAAGCGTCACTATTGCAACGGATTCCTCCAAACGTCGCAATTGTGACACTTAGACATTGTGTCGCACTTATGACATTTGGAGGCAGCTGTCGCAATAGCGACGCTTTGGAGCATAGTGTCGCAATTGCGACGTCTTCCTCCAAACGTCGCAATTGTGACACTTTTTCTAAGTGTCGGTATTGCGACACTTTTCTCTAAATGTCGGTATAGCGACAGTTTTGGGAGGGATTGAAAAAATTTGGGGAAATTTCTGACATTTGGTCAAAAGTGTCAGAACCAAGTGTCGGAATTTCCCCGAAATGTACTAGTGATTCCCCAGATCTACGTAGAAGTTCCAGTAGAGATTTTGGCTACCGTTACACCTCAAGCAAAGGTTGAGGGGCTGGTTGTTGCATTGAAGGCATCTCGAATTGAGGTTATGGAGGTTAAGTCACGGATGGAGCGGAAAATCACCGATATGTAGGCTAAATTATAGCTCGAAACACCTCCGGAGGTGTGAGCCTAGCGATCTACGCTGATCACCGTAGCTACGAACGTCATCACAGGGCAGATCACGCAGGGTGCTCAACTACTGGAAACTTCCATGAAACTATGGACCAAGGTCCAACGCGATCTACTCCTGCGTGAAATAACTCAAGCCCTACGTCTGAAAGAGGAGACGTTTGAAACATTGGAAGTCACTCTGCCTACATTAGTTCCTACTTAGCGCAAGGCACAACTACGAACCAACCAAGACCTCCAAGCTGAGATAGAAGAGCTTCGACAGAAGAAGAAGGCCCTCAACAACCAGCTAAAGTCGTGGGTTTCTGATGCCCTTAAACTATCGTAGGATACTGATGTAGCCGTGAAACAGCTCAAGAAGACCCTGGAAAGTGTCACCGCTGCGACGGAAGGCCCGATTTCACAGAAAATGGTCGACATCGCCCAAAATGTTGCTGCCCATAGCGAAGCCATGCTGCCCCCATTAGCTGAAGCAATCAAATTGTTGCAAATGCAGGTGGATACCCCACCATCTCAGTGACTCAAGACGAGTCACAAGATTGTGTTGGGGGACTGTTGGAACAGGTTCTACTACAAAGCTGCGAATCTGGTCCATTTTGTATATTTTTTATTATATTTAGTCTGGTGTAGGGGTTTTTGGGTGGGTTAAAGCCCCTAATGCAGTGTAACTAGGTCAAGGGTAGAACAAGAGTCTGCAAACCACAGTTTTTAGACCATTGGATGTGTAGGCTAAATTAGTATAAATAGTTGAACCTTTTTTGAGTCGAGAGGCAGAGAATGAATAGAGATTGATGCGAACTACGAATTGCTAGATCTTGGGTTGGGTTGTTTGGGTTAGGACTCCTGCTGGCTGTGTGCGTGGAGATCCTCTGTCTTGCTGTGTGCGGACCTTGCTGGCTATGTGCGCAGGTGGTATTCGGGGAATGTAAGAGGATTTTGATAAGTAATATATGTGAAGTATTTCTGAAATGTGTGATGTTATCTGTATCTGTTCTGTTGTGATTGATGCGAACTAAGATTTTCTGATTAAGTTGTGAACTCATCTGTTTTATCTCTATGATATGAAATCATCTACATTTAGTATATTATTGTGATAGGAGTATTGTTGCACTTCCTAATTGCATCTCTGTTAATGAACGCGAACTATCTGTGTTGACAATATTGGCTGCAATTATGTTGTTTTAAAGTTGTAATTGATGATACGCACGTGGATGTGAAACTGCTAGCGCAGATATGATAAGAAATATAGTCTCGTTACGTTCTGGAACCTTGCAATCACCCTTCGGTGTAGATCTGATAACTGCGGACCTGCGTTATTACCTACTCTCTCTCAGGGTGCGGAAACCTGGTTCCAGCACCCTCCCATACTGCTTTGGGTGAGACTTTGACCTGCGCAAGCGGGTCACTGTCGAAAGGGCCAGTAGTATAGGGGTTTGTTGGCAAACCTTCACCTTCGAACCTGGGTCAGGACCCCTCGAGCTAACAATTCATCAAAGTAGAGAAGCTCTAAGAAAAATCATCAAACATAATCAAACAAGAAAAGGCCAATTCTAGAGCTCTATATTTGAAGATTGGATGCTTTAAGGACTTGACCATGAAGCTTAGTGTTGATCCAAATGATAGAGAGAAAATAAAGGGTCTAATACAAGGAACATAATTTGAAATGTATTCATTGAGATATAATTTGAAAATGACTATAACAGAGCATGTTCAAACTAATGAGTTAGCTTTTATGGAAAAATAAAAGGAACAATTAATGATTTATTTGATAGATAGAAATAAGGAGATAGTATCCTTAAAGGAAAATGTTGAAGACTTGGAGCATATTATCAAAAGCCATGTGTGTACAATCGTGATCCCTAGTGAGTCATAATATCCATCATACAACTTAGAAAATTTGATGATTGAACTCACAATTTCCGAGGCATAAATGAAAATTTTCTAGGATAAATTAACATTATCTCAAGCAGACATAAGTGTTAAGGAGAAACAGTTGAGGTACGCATAGTAATAAAATGAAAAAATATATGAAAAATAGAAATCAACTCAAAAATAGGTTAAAGAGTTGAAGAAAAGGTTGAAGGGTAATATGTCCTTGATTGAATCCAGGTAGGTCATTTGGGAGGACATAATTAAACATGTGTGTTCCACTTGGGGGTTCTTTCAAGTTTTTGCTGAAGAAAGGGATGTAATTACCAATGTCAATAAAGTTGTGACTTCATGCAAGAAGGAGATGCAAAAAGAAGCACAAAGAGATAGAAAAATCACTAAATTTATAAACGAAAAAATCCACAACATATTTTAAAACAATGCATATGGTGGACAAGGATGTAGTTATTATGGAAATCAGCAAATCATTTAGAATAATCACCTACGCATTCAAACTGAGGGAAAATTGGAAATGGTCAAAAAAAATGTTGTTGATTTTGATTCTAGGTTTGAACAAAGAGAAAGAGATGGGTTTCCAGTATGTGGGAGCATATATGGGAGCTTGTTGCCATTGGAAAACTAGGAACAAGAACTAATAGATGCTAAGTGTAGACTGAACTCATCACTTGAGAAAACCATAGAGTTGAAGGGAAAAGAGTGGTCAATTTCCAATAGAGATACTTTCAGTCGTTGTGGCTAATGAAGACCTTGTTTGATTCAACACCTAATTACACCATATTTTCAAACTTGCAAGTTGTTTCCCAAAGGATGACCCAGTATCCCATTCTTGATAAAGTTCTTTGGGAAAGATGTGCAAATTTAATCCAACAGACTACTATCGAAGTTATGGAACCATGTGTTGAACCCCAGGGGAAAAGTACTATTAGCCATTTGAATATTCAAACACGAAAACTTTTATTTTGTAATAATGTATAAGTTTTAGTTAAAATATAGTTAAGAAGCTAGATAGTTTTACAATTACTCCATAATTGTTTTGAATGTAATTTTATTTAAAAGAAGAGAATAACCAATGTGAAGGGTTCGAAGTTTTTGCCTCAGAGACTTGTTGTAGGAAATTTTTGTGTAATGTTCATAACCTTTTTGGAAGATCAATAAAGTTTCAAGTGATTCCAGATGTTTGTTGGTTACATTATTTATTTCTTTTCATTATAGTCCATTTATTGTGTTACTCTTCTTTTTAAATTCGTGTATGAAGCAGTTTGTTTCTTTTCATACAAACAGATTTATCAATGCTTTCAACATAGAAAAGAAACATGCTAATATTTTCACAAATTAAAATTAATGTATCACTCCACAATTTCATCAGTTCACCACCTTTCATTTCATTTTTCTGCTAATATTAGGTGTGTGGGATTATTTTTAAGACCTATGCATTAAATCTTTATTCTCTAAAACTCCTCCTGGTACACTACAACTTCAAATAATATAACTACATATATATAGGCGATCTTGAAAGGGCTTATTTATTCTTCCAAGAGTAAAATAACATTACACCTCAAGAGTTGTCTCTGGGCATAAATATTTAAATGCTTTAAAAACAAAATATTTATTTTGTCTGAGTGGATTTCCTAGGCATTGGTTCCCTTAAGCCAGGAATTGTCTCTAGGGTTACAACATGTACCATGTTTCCATCAAAGCAACATCATGTTGGGAAAATCATACAAATACAAAAAAAAACAAAAAACAAAACAAAAACAAATCAGTTTGAGATTCACCCCCTTCATTTTATCCATGTTAGATGATGCATTTTGAAGTTGATCCTCCAAGGGTGCCTTTCCCAAATGAAGGTGCATAAACATGTTAATGTCAACCATATTTAACAAAGAAGGGAAAATTCTATGCTCATTGAATCAAGGTCGGGAGAATGGGATTAGGTTATTATTTAATCCACCCACTTATCTTAGCTACTCGCATAACATCTGCTATAACTACTTCTTAGACTAGTTTAATTTATGTCGTAGATCAGGGATGTGTACCAAGAACATGGTAGGCTTAATAAAATCTATCAAAAAAATCATTATTGAATGCTTGTGAAGATATCACACTATGCATGCATTAATTGCACCATTTGGAATGACATTTTCACTCAACATGCATGAACTACACCATCTATAATTAAATGCAATTTAATTCATTTTAAGCATATAAAAAGTGTAAATATAATGGTTATGCTTTTAATCACATTTGATTACATTAAATAGAAATGATCAAGCTCATATATGTGTATTCCATCCTTCTTTAACATACGCATGGATTTTGGCTTTTTTGTCCTTTGCTCTCTACTCTCCACATATTACCATTTTTCACTTTGTAATTTATATTAAATTTTCGTGGAAAAATCCTTATTTTTTTTATATTTGTGGGCCTCTTTGTTTACTGTGTTGGGTTTAGGGTAAATGATGTCCTCAATCATCAACCATATTATTATTACTTTGCTTTTGGTTAGTTATATGGTTGTGGTTGTCTACTTCGTCATTATTTCGTAGGGCCAAAAAGTCCTTCTTATAAGACTATAGTCCTTCCCATTATGGAAATTGCAACATCTAATTTCCCTCTAGAAGTTCTCACATTTTATCTTCATAAAAATTTTAAAATTAGTCATTCAATAACTTACAATTGTAATGATTTATTATGTTCAACTGTTAGATATTAGTGGAGATATTAAATATTTGTCATACCATACCCCAATCAAAGATGGATTTTTTACTACCTAAAGATGTGATGATAGGGAGGAGACAATTGAGAAGGGGGGGCATGTGGCCACTTCCCAACCAAGTATCATAGCTGGAAAGTGTGGCACAACACTGCTTGGTCTCATTTAACTCCACTTAACCTATCATCATGAAGGTACTCGACTCAAGTTGCATGAAGTTTTATGATTTTAGTTTGCCTTTAATTCACAATAATTAAACCATCATCTCCAAGATGATTGTCAACAGGAAGAATTGGAAGGTGCCATGTTAAAATACCAGTGATGTTAATTACATGACGAGCCATTTACACCATGAATGCATCAGTATGAAGATATTGTGCATAAACAAGTCACTTCCTAAGCTAGGAAACACTTACATCATCCATCCTCACATCAAACAACATAGACAAGCACCCATGGATGCAATTTTCCACTTGTATCTCTCATGGCTCAAAAGGAGGATATTTGTTATAAAAATTGGGACCCCATTGTAAGTGTGCACCAGGTCTAGATGTTTCTATTTTTGTATTTTCAATTCCTTTTTTCTCTCATAGTTTTTCTTGCAATTATCACTAATCCCTTCTTTATTTCCCTCCTCGTGGTTTCCCTCACACTCTTTCTTTGTTTCCTCCTCCCCTCTCATCCTCTCTTCAACTTGTGTCACCATAAGACCTCAAGCACTCCCTTCTTTCGCTAGTTTTGGAAAATTTTAGTCTCAAGGCCTAACTCTAAATAGTGATTGATACATTTCCCTTCACCTTATCCCTTCTATTTCCAATTCCCTTGCTTCTCCTACACCCATAGTCATTGGTCACAATTTCATGATCAATATGCCTAGAAAATGAGACAGAGTGAGAATAGGGGAAACATAATACATAGAAATGGGAAAAATTTAGGCTCAATAAAGAGTATAAATCTCAACCAATAAATATAGGGAAAACACACTAGCACCAATCCGGAGGAAATTGAACAAGTTGAAAGAGATATTGTAGGTGAAGGATGTTTTTTGTCATACATGGAGGTTATTGGAGAAGTTTCTAATTGGACTCTTGATGTGGGATAGACTCGGGGAAGTTTTCACCATTACATGCATGCCATTGACATTTACTCGCATCTCAAGATGCTCATGGGACAAGCTATGGTGGATTTAAACACATCAAGTGAGGAAATGCTACTCATACTGGATGAAATTTGGCTCATTTTCCAAGGACTTGATTGGTGGATGGAGAAAATTCAGGCACAGTTGGGCATTCCTCTAGATCCATGCTTCTCACTAGAAAACAATAAAGAATCGATCACATTTGAAGAGTTAGACTATCCCAAATCTAGATGATACACTCAGTACTCTCTTTTATTGTTACTTTATACATGTGTTTTTCTAGTTTTAAGATTATAGTTTTTCCAACTATTATGAAGCCACATCATAGTCGTTTTTGTTTTTATTTTAGCTCTATATGAACTCAAATTATTTTGGATGTTGAAGAAACTATGGCTATACAACTTGTCTATTTTCCCTAGTGGCAAACTAAGGCAAGCTCTAATATATATTTTTAACAAAATATAGAGAAATGATGCACCTTTACTTACCCAAACAAAAAATATGGATTCTTTAGACTTTCAACGAGATACATAGTAAGAACATTTTTTTCATATAAACCATATTCTAAACAACCCTAAAATTTCCAAATCATTCCACTTGAATGTGAAGAAACTAACAATCATTGCTTCTTCTACCTTTTGTTAGGTTTCAACCTACAAATTGCATATAATATATAATAGTATTTTCACTTGATAAAACATACAACATTAGTGTCAATAATAATTTTGATCAATTCTGACAAATAGGATTCCAAATTACATGCCCTATATGTGATGATTTTCAATCTTGTCTAGCCACTAGAGGATAGTTTTACTTTGATGATTATGCTTTTAATTATTATTATTATTTTCATTATTTTGGTTTGCATAATTGTATTTATAGATCTAGTGATGCTAAAAAACATTCTTTTTGAACATATCGTAATACACAATGTATAAATTATTCACGTTATTTGACTTAGATATTTATGTTTCGTCTCATTAAGAAACATCAATTGAACCAAGGATATATTAGTAATAATGGCAGGTAATTTCTTATATGGTCCAGTCATTTACTACATTGATGTATTCATAATTGCATGTAAAAAGAGCATGAAAACCACATGTGCATACACTTTAAAGAAAGTAAAATCAAATGCAACCATAAAGACAATGAGCACATACAACTTGATAATGGAGTTCATTCAATGTGGACTACGTCTTCGGGCCGTACTCAAAGTGGGGAGGCCTCTTGCATCAATCTCAACAAAATCGAAATGCATACATGGAAAATTTACACCTTATATCTTTGATTCTGGAGATGGCCTAAAAATGGGCTATTGAGATGGAGAAACAGACTGCACCATCAGATTCCTATTGAAAAATCATGAAATTTGAGTATAAATTTAACCAATTTCTATCATTGTGACCCCTATGGATCTAAAAAATCTCAAAATTCCCTTCAATATTTCCTTACAAGAATATCCTGGGAATCTTGGCAAAATATTCCTATGCCCCATGACCCGTGTCTCAGGGTTCAGACCTACCTTTGTTCCTGCATGCTCTGTGTTCCTAACACGGTTTAGTCATCTGACTCCTCCTCCCACTTAGTGTTGAATGGACCCTCTCTTATATATCATAGCGTGTGCATTAAAAATAATGCCACAGTTGGTGCAAGTGGCCATAGTGGGTAGGTGGGCCTATTTCCAACCCAGAGGTCATGGGTTCTGTTGGAACACCTAATCCTCCATGGGTAGGTGTGGAATATGAAAAGTCACAATGGAGTCCAAGTGACCTTGGAATATGAAACCAAGAGTCACACCATTGTACTATAAATGTACATCTTTGTATAATGGAAAATAAGAAAGCCTCACGCTTATCTTTCATTGTGTGGAGTCTCTTGTGTGTGTGTGCATTCTTCTCCTCATACACCATGTGTGTGCTTCAACATGGTGTTTAACATGGTATCAGAGCGGGCGATTGCTGGCCCTGCTCCAATTTGAGTGAGCCATTTGTGTCTATGGCCTGTGCATATCTGCATTTTTGCAGCATTTAGAGTGTTTCTGCAGCAGTGTTTTCGCTGCCATTCAAAGGGTTTTGAAGAAGAGAAGTGTTGGCTTTGAGAAAGAGCAGCATTCAGTGATTTTGCAGCATTTAGAAGAAAGAGCGGCATTCAGAATTTGTTTTGAAGAAGAGCAGCAGTGGTTTTGAAGATTGGCAGCATTGTCCATCTGAAGGTTTTCATTCTCATTTTTCCTGCAATTTCTGCTTATTAAAATTTGCATTTTGAAGAGCTGTTGGAATAGTGTTTTAAATTGGGTTTCTGAACATATTTCTGAGTTTTCATTGGAAGATTTCTGGGTTTCTGCAATTCTACATTTTCCTGTTGCTGGGCTATTGGAAAAAAAATTCTGGGTTTTACTGCTAAAATTTTCTGAAGAATTTTCCTGTTGCTGGATTACTGAAAGATTTCTGAGTTTGCATTTATTCAATATATGCTGCTGAAAGGAAGAATGGTCTGCTCTCTCTATTATCTGCTCTCTGCTGTTATATAAAAATAAAAAATTTAAAAAAAAAATAAAAAATAAAAATAAAAAATAAAAAATCCCTGCAACACTCCCACACTCTCAGCTCTGCGCCCCTCACACTTCAATCCACTCCCCCCACAGCTATCACTTCACCCCTGCACCATACCCTCACGCCCCTTGCATCACACTGCTCCCTACGTCGCTACTCAAACCAACCCTATCCCACACTCTGCAACCTACGCACGCCCACATCAACGCTCACTCCACGGCTTTCTCCAAACCCTACTTGCACAAACCCCACGGGTTTCTCCAAACGCCCTCACCTCTCCACATACAAACTCCTCTTAACACCGCCTCTACACTCTCCATACACCTCTGCTACACGCGCCTCCCAACCGCTCGACCTCGCCCCTTCTACCCGGTCCACCCCTCACACTACTCCTCTGCTCCCCCCCTTCACACGCAGCTGCCTGCCTTACTCTTACGCTCCGCCTCCCTTACCCTGTTCACTCCCTCTCACAACGCCGACTCCGCCCCCTTGATCACTCATACCTCACCTCACAGCGGTCCGCCTGCATTACACTCCCTTGCGCGTCTCCCCAAACCACTCTGTCGTCCTCCCCTTCACCATACTCTCCCTCTCCCCCTATACTCTTAACCCTCGGCTTTCTACCTTGCCACTCCCTTACCTGCACAGTCAACGCACTCCTCCCCTTTGCCACGGCCTTTTGGCCTCCCATCCCAACTTTTTTAATTTTTTAAAATTGGTTTTTAATTTTTTAAATCCGCCCATTATAATATTCCCTCCTCTCATAAATTAATTTCACTTCCCTTCCCTAATTAAAATCCCTCCCAAAAATTTTAAAATTCCCTCCTCCATTTAATTCGATTCCCCTCTCATTTAATTTCCATCCCATTAATAAATTCCCTCCAATAAATTTTCCATTTATATATAATCTCATTTTATTCCCATTTGTATATAATCCATTTCCCTTACTTTTAACATCCTTTTCCCCTTTTTTTTTAATATTCCCATTTTTAATTAATTTTTAATTAATTTTAAAAAATAAAAAAAAAATAAAAACAGAGAGAGAGAGAGGAAAGACATTGAAGAGAGAGAGAGGAAAGAAAGAGAATATGAACAGCAGTAAAAGAAGAAATGGCACATGAGGAAATGGTATATACATATTGTAGATTTGACATTGTGATTTGTGGCATTGATTTGAAGAGTGATTTTTTTTGAAGATTTCACATTTGAAGACAAGTTTGCCATCATTGAAAACAGCTCTTTGAAGAAAATTCAGCTGCCTTAAAGGCTTCTTTCATAGTGTTTTCAGCTACACATATTTTTGCAGAGATTTTGTATTGAACTCACATTGTGAGTGAATTTGCCTCTTCATTCATAGTTGTAATCAGTATTTGAGTTGTTGGATTGTTGATTGCCCTCCATCATTTGAGGAGCACACTTTGTACTTTGAGAATTTCTTGAGTCAATTGTATTTGTTGTTGAGTCACATTGTAAACGGGTGCATTTTCGGTTGAAGCCGACACCCTTTCATTGTTGAAATGGCTAAAATCAATGAGGCATTAGTGTTGTTGAATGACCTCATTCATTCAAATGTTCATGATATGATAAAAATGAGCAAGGATGCTCTATGTAACATTCAGAGTTGTTTGCTAGATGCACATGAAAACATCGAGTTTTTGCAGTTGGAATCTCAGCTCCAACAAAACGAACTTCAGCAAAAGAGTCACCATTCTGAACCTGTTTTTGTTCAGAACATTGTGAAAGACTCCCATCAGCAGCAAGTCAGCAAAGTTCCAGTTGATTCCCATTCAGTTCCTTGTACTAGAGCAGATTTACATGCAGATGCAGCCACTCAACCTCCACTTCCTAAGCCCATCACCAGACCTTGGGAAGAGCTTGTCCACAACAAGCACCGAACTGGTCTTGGATATGACAAGGATGTGACCTTTCATATTCCAGACTACACCAAGCCCATCATATTTCAGAGTGTCGGATTCCTATACGATAGTTCACCTGCAGCTGTTCCAGATCCTGTTCCGCTTCCACAACAACAACAGATTGTGAAATGCCAACACTGTGATCGAGTTGGCCATATGAAAGATGATTGTTTTGATCTTCATCCATGCAAGCACTGTGGTCGGCACACTCATTCTTCAGACAGATGCTTCAGACACAAGCCTCCTGCAAGAACTAAGATTCATCTTGGATGGATCGCTTCTTGGCAATGGGCATCAGCAGCCAAGAAGATGTTTACGACACATGTTAGAACTTGTTCATGGATATTGAGAAAACTTGCAGTTGAGTTTTCGCCATCATCTCACCTTGTCCCTGACAGGGGGGAAAATGGTGGTCATGTACAAGCTTCGACGACAGATCAAGCGAGCCTGAGCCATAATCTCTCATTCCATGTTCAGAGTTGTAGCCAGCAGTTCAAGCGAGCCTGAGTCACAATTCGTCATTTCGGATTCAGAGATGTAGCCAGAGATACGGATGCCCATGAGCATACCTTCGGTTGGTGGATAACCTAAAACCATCATTTTTGGTTGGTGGATAACCTAAAACCATCATCTTTGTATCTTTGGTTGGTGGTCCTTCAATATCATTTGATTCATTAGATGGCAAAACCATCATCTTTAGTTGGTGGACAACCTAAAACCACCAGGGTAGTAGACCTCCCTTTTTAGGGTGAAGATCTCCCATTTTTATGAAGGACAATTCCTCTAGCGAAGCCTTGACTTCTTGCAGGTTTTGGAAGAGTTAGGAAGCATAACAAGTTTTGCATTCTGGGCAGATGTTTTGGTCATCCTAAAACCTCTTCTTTCAACATTTCGAGAGAGTTGATTCAGCCAAGTGTTTGCCATGTATACTTTAACGGTTATATTACAACTCTTTTCTTGGACTCACACATACCCCTTCGGATTAGGGAAATGTTGATTCATAATCTCCTTGGGTTGGTGTGGAATAAGAGAATCATTGAGTCAAGACTCTGGAATATGAAACCAAGAGTCACACCATTGTACTATAAATGTACATCTTTGTATAATGGAAAATAAGAAAGCCTCACGCTTATCTTTCATTGTGTGGAGTCTCTTGTGTGTGTGTGAATTCTTCTCCTCATACACCATGTGTGTGCTTCAACATGGTGTTTAACAGGTTCGACTCAGGAACCATTCAACATATCCTTTTTTTATAAACTAAAGCGTTAACAGTATATATGGTTAATCATCTTACGATTTCGCCAAAATTGTTCGACAAATTTGTCCACTATCTTAGTTGTAGGTTTGGTGGTTGTGCCAACTCTGGCCTCTGCCAAATGGCCTCCAAATCACCTTCTAAACTTAGTTGTACCCGCAAAAACAATGCCTAAATTAGCGATTCCACGAAACTATCGACTCTACTAGTTTCCTTGCCAAATTTGGTATGGGTTGACTGACCAATCCCAAGGTGCCATGTGGCGCCATGTGATTGTTCCACGTGGGGCCCCTAGATTCGGTGGTATCTCTAGCCAATCCGAGCCTACCACATGACAGCTTCGGATTGGTCCAGAATATTCTCTTTTGATTCAATCTGTACTGCTGACATCAACTTCCATCTGGCAGGCATGACTATAAATTTTTTAGTTGTTTGTCGAAAACTTTAGCAGAACATAACTTTCTCATATAGTGTCAGATTAAGGTGTCGTTCACATCGTTGGATTCAAAATGAAGAGATATTCGATTTGAGATAGGTTTCTTTGAGATTTGAAGACTTCAAAATTTTGTCCTTTTGGGTTCCTCCTAGATCATTATATTTAACACCATTCATTACAAACACATACCTTTTAGATCTTGTATTCTCATTACCTTGTTCAACATTATCTTCCCACAAAGGATAGGGCCTTTTTCCTTTCGGTAGTATTAAACTCCATGGTGGTCCAAAGTGTAGAATTTTGAGCAACATTTCCTAGTTCTTCATCATCCAAATTTATCATCCTCTACCATAGTTTTGGAAAACTATCTCAAAAATTGTGTTGCTTTGCTTGTCTAGACTTCTCATAAATATTGCATCGCCCCCTTATTTTCTCACAGGTGATAATATTCCAGTCATTGCACAAGATGTTGGCAATAATTTAAGTTTTAATCTACCATAAAATGGGAGATATATTGGGAGCTCTAGTCAATGGAAAATAATAAAATGTAACGAAACTCCATGGTTGGATTGATGAGTTGAAACATTAACAAAATGCATATTTTCTTCCACCTATATTCATTCATATATCTTGGAGGTTTAAAGGGATATGCTAACCTAGAAGAGAATTTTTCCAACTTATGCTCAACTTGAACACTTGCATATAATGCTAGTCATTATGATCAGGGAGGCCAATTGGGGAGTGCCTCTAAATGGAGAAACAAGTGTTCAAGTTAAAAATGACATCTTACAATAAATCCAACTACTCAACAAATAATATTTGTCCAAATGTTGGAAAAAGGACTCTTATGATTTAAATGGATCCCTTGAGAGTCAAATAAACTGTAGACATTATTATATAAAGCCATTTTTTGTTATATCATTATGTCCATCCATTATGAAGATTGACATATAGCTATAGGTGTTTCCTGGGTGGCCTTGAATTACAAGCTATGAAATACAACACCAACTGACACATATACTTCATAATGTAGTCCCAAGCGTTAACTCAATTAATCAAGTGCCCATCATTAAAGCACCTTTTCTATTGAGAGGTCATAGGTTCAATTCTCTCGACATTCTTGGGGTCAATCTCCATGGTTGAGCTAAGAAGAAATTATCCCTTCAAGTGGATCTTCCTGGTACAAATATTTTTTATACATAGTAGTCATCGGTCTCTGAGGTCTTGTTGACAGTGCTAGAAGCCGCCAATAGTAAGGGGGTATCCCATTTATAAAGTACCAATTAGACCTCACACCATTTAAAGTATGAGCCCCATCCAGAAAATGAGCCTGAACACCATTACAATGTTAGGTCCCTATATTACTAGTGTAGTCCCTTATTTTTGTTAGTGTAACCCCCTTATTGTTATTGTTGTACCCCTGTAACCCCAATATTGTTATTATTATGCCCTTACATTATTGTTGTTAGGTCGGCTAGGATTATATTGTGACCCCATGGACTCCTATATATAGAAGGAGGTTCTGGTCATTTGTATCATCCAAGAATTATTCATTTATGTAATGTATTGGAGGTTTCCCCACGAAGTGGCTGATTTCTAAGGTGTTGATCTCTCTTTTCTTATATTTTTGGAGCTAGTTTCATAACATTTGGTATCAGAGCTTTGGATTATAGGGTTTCACAGCTCCAAACAGTTCATCATGGCATTGTCGCTATAATTTTTTTTCTACGAAGGTTTAGAAGCAGAAATTTTAACAGAGCGAAGCCGAAATCCTGAGGAACGTCGTGTAAAAAATTTCAGATCTTGTTTCGCAATATTTTTAGAGATATGATCTATGGAAGTAAGGGTTTTTTTAGGCTCATGAATTTCACCTAAAATAGGTCCTCATGGCATTTTCACTATAACTTTATTTCTACAAAGGTTCAGAAGCTGTATTGACAGAGTGAAGCCGCAATCCTGAGGAACCACCTGTAAAAATTTTAGATCTTGGTTCGCAAAATTTTCGGAGATATGATCTGTGGATGTTAAGGTTTTTTCAAGCTCCTGAATTTCATCTCAAAGACGTGACCGTGGGAAAATATTCATAACTCACTCTCTGAGCGTTGGATTGGAATTGTGTAAAAAGTGGTCGTAATTAAATAGAGTGTAGTTTTCTTTGTATCAATTTCAAAGCCAAAGGAGGAAACGGTGACATGTGGCACGTCGTACAAGTTTTATCTACTGAACCAGTCCATAATTAAGTCATTGCGGGAGATTGGGCATAAATTTCCCTTGAAGATCCTAAATCAGGTCAGACCTGTGGCATTCGAAAGAAGATTCAGAGGGCTACTACAGCACCAAATTTTGGATATTTAATATCCAAAATCACAAAGATAATTCAGTTTCAATATCGAGATCCTCAAAAGGAAGAAAAAGGTGTTTATATTTTTTCGAATTGCACAAGTCTTGTTTGAAAAATCAGTTTGAATTGATTCCAAGGGCATATTGTAGAATAGATATCAGTATTGGCTTCTAAATTCCCCCTGAAAATAATTCAACACCAATTAAGCCTTTATAAGGCTCTAATATGACCCATGAAGATGAATAACTGCAACATGACATGTCAAAATTACAAGAGCAAGTGCACCAAATTTCGCTCCCGCGAAGATCAACAAAAAATGAAATGGAAGTTTTGAAGAAAAGCATGGAAGCTAATATGGATGGTTTGAAGAAAGGTATGGAAGCCAATATGGATGACATGGAAGCTAAGATCAATGAAAAAATGAAAGACAACATGGAAAACATGAAGAATGGTCTAAAAGCGGACATGGAAGGTTTGACAAAGTTAACACAATAAATATTTCCTAATGGAGAAAAGATAGTAGAGGAAACTCATGATGAGAACAAAATAACTGTTAATCATGATTTCATAAACTCTAATGTTGGATGGAAGAACCACCATATTCCAAAGATGGATATGAGGAAGTTTTATGGCAAGGATCCCATAACATGGATACTACAGATGGAGAAATATTTTGATCTCAATAATGTGCAAAACACACAAAAGGTACGCATTGCAACTTTAAATTTAGAACAAAATACATTTGTATGGCATCGATGGCTCTGCTCCCGTAAAAAAATTGTCACTTGGTCAATTTTTATAGAGGAAATGATAGTGCATTATGAGGATATAAAGAGCAACACCTTCTTTAGCCAATTGATAAATCTCAAACAAAAGGGTTCAGTGGTGGAGCACATTAAGGACTTCCAAAAATTGAATATAAGGGTAACTAATATTCCAGAGGAACATAGAATTGATGTCTTCATAGGCACTTTAAAGGATAACATCCAACATGAGGTTCGCGTTTGGGAACCTAATTCACTGGAGAAGGAATTCAGGGTGGCAAGAAAAATTGAATGTAAATTATGGCAACAAGGAATCCTACCACTCACATCTATAAGGATGGAAGTGTTCCTACTCCTAGACTTCAACAACCTACAAGGTTGACACCACAAAAATTGGAAGAAAAAAGAGCAAAAGGTCTTTGCTATAGCTGTGATATAAAATACACTAAAGGTCATAACTATGCTAAGAAGAAATTATTTTACATAGATTGTGAAGAGGAGGAAGAAAATGAACAAGAAGCTTCAAAAGAAGAGGATACACACCAAGAACCAACCCCGTAGAAGAATAAATGAGTCTGACCATATCATGTAATGCATTGGAAGGAATTACCACTCCTCAAACCCTCAAGATAGAAGGACATATCAAGAATAAAAATTTAATAGTGTTGATTGATTCAGGTAGTACCCATAATTTTATTCATTGTAAGGTATCCAAGTAATTGAATTGTTTCCTATACCCAACACCAGATTGTCAAGTGATGGTTGCAAATGGAGGAACTATAAATTTCTCTAGAAAATGCCATACTATCAAGCTAACCATGGGGGAATATGTATTGAATAGTCCAATGCTTTCTATTACAATGGGAGGTGTTGATGTTGTACTAGGAGTACAATGGTTACAATCTTTGGGGACGGTAGCTTTTAATTTTCAAGAACTTTTCTTGAAATTTATTTCGGAAGAAAAGGAAGTCGGATTACGGGGTATAGCAGGGAAGCTAGGAAAAATGATAAGCTCCAATGTCATGACAAAACTTCTGAAGAAAGAACAACGAGGCATAATTTCACAATTATGCTCACTAGAAGTTCCAAAATCAAAATCAATTATTTCTCCAGGTCTCCAAAAAGTCTTGGAAAATAATTCCAAGGTGTTTGAAACTCCCAAAGGACTCCCACCTATTCGTGATCATGATCATGCTATTCATTTGATTCCAGGAAGTTTCCCTCCAAACATCAGCCTTTACAGATATCATTATGTCCAAAAGTGCGAAATTGAACATATGATTGCAGAAATGTTAGAGGTCGGTATAATTCAACCTAGTCAAATTTCTTTCTCTGCTCCAGTAGTATTGGTGCACGAGAAGGATGGATCATGGCACATGTGTCCGGATTATAGGGAGCTCAATAAGCTCACTATTAAAGATAAATTTCCCATTCTTATGATTGATGAATTACATGGAGCAATTTATTTTATCATGTTGGATCTTCGTTCAAGATATCATCAAATTAGAATGAAGACTGAAGATATTCTGAAAAAAACATTTCGAACTCATGAGGGTCATTATGAATCTTTGGTCATGCCTTTTGGCCTTACCAATGAACCTTCCACATTTCAAGGCTTGATGAATTCCATTTTCAAACCCTTCCTTAGAAAATTTGTGCTAGTATTTTTTGATGATATACTAATCTACAACAAGTCTTGGAAGGATCATGTTCAACATGTTGACAGGGTGCTCAAACTATTGCAGGAGAAACAATTATATGAAAAAACATCCAAATGTTCCTTTGGAGTACAAGAGGTGCAATATTTGTGTCATATTTTATCTCATAAGGGTGTTAAGGTAGACCCTAACAAAATTAAAGCCATTAAGGAATAGAAAATCCCCACAACCATAAAGTAGTTGCAAGGATTTCTGGGGTTAACAGGGTATTATCGCAAGTTTGTTAAGAATTATGGGAGAATAACAGCACCTATAGCAACATTATTGAAGAAATATGAAATTTCATGGACTCCTGAAGCAACTAAGGCCTTTGAACATCTTAAAGAGGCAATGTGCCTAGCACCGGCCTTAGCTACACTAGACTTTTCAAAAACCTTTATTGTGGAATGTCATGCCTCGGGAAATGGAATTTGTGTTGTTTTAATGCAAGAAGGAAGACCCATTTCTTTTTAAAGTCATCCTATCAGAGGAAAGTATTTACAAAAATCCATTTATGAGAAGGAAATGTTGGCAATACTACATGCACTAAATAAATGGTGACCTTACCTAATGGGAAGACACTTCAAGGTAAAAACTGATCATGATAGTATTAAACACATTTTGGAACAAAGATTATCTTTAGAAGAGCAGCAAAAATGGGTCACAAAGATGTTGGCTTATGACTTTGAAATCATCTACAAAAAAGGAAAGTTGATTGTTGTTGCAGACGCACTCTCAAGAAAGGATGAGGAGTTGGAAGCATTTCTTGTGCCATTTCTATTATCCAACCAAATCAAATAATCGAAGCAAGGGATGAATGGAGGAAGGACGAAGAAGTGTGGACACTCATTCAAAAATTGTAGCAAGATCCTAGTACATCTGATACATTTAGATGGAAAAATGATTCCTTATGGTACAAAGATCGCTTATATATTTGTAATAATTCCCAAATAAAACAAAATATTCTTTTGGAATTGCACACTTCTCCTTTAGGAGGACACTCGGGATTCTTAAAAACTTACCACAGGTGAAGAAATAATTTTTTGGGATGGCCTTAAATTTGATATTCAAAATTTTGTGGCCGAATGTTTGGTTTGCCAACAAAATAAAGTTGAGACAATTAAGACCTTGGGTCTTCTACAACCTTTATCCATTCCAAGTCAACATTGGGAGGAGATTTCAATGGATTTTATCATAGGTTTACTTAAGTCAGAAGGAAAGAGTGTCATCATGGTGGTAGTTGATAGACTTACCAAGTATGCACACTTTTATGAATTATCTCATTCATTTAAAGCAAGTACAGTTGCTACTGCATTTATGGAAACAATTCAAAAGCTACATGGAAACCCAAATATTATTGTAAGTGACAGGGATCCCATTTTTACTGGAAATTTTTGGACGGAATTATTTTCTTATTTGGGTACTCAACTGGCTCGTAACTCATCTTATCATCCTCAATCCAATGGTCAAACTGAGATAGTGAATAAATGTTTGGAAGGATATCTTGGTTGTTTTGTATCTGATAAGCAAACACAATGGGTCAAGTGGTTACCTCTCGCTGAATGATGGTATAACACTTCCTTCCATACTGCAGAAAAAATGACCCCATTTATGGCACTTTATGGATATCATCCACCGTCCATCACATCATCTTTAAGAGAAATTTCTAAGGTTCAAGCAGTGGAAGATCACATCGAGCATCAACAAGAAGTTCTCCAACTCTTAAAGGATAACCTAAATTTAGCACAAAATCGAATGAAACAACAGGTAGATCTACATCGCAGCGAGAGAAGTTTTGATGTAGGAGACTGGGCATTTTTAAGGCTACAACCATACAAACAGATGCCCCTCAAGCAAGCTAAGAAGGATAATAAATTATCACCAAAGTACTATGGTCCTTATAAGGTGTTGCAAAATATTTGTACTATGGCATACAAATTGGAGTTTCCTGCTTCTTCGCGAGTGCATCCAGTTTTCCATGTTTCATGCTTAAAGAAGGTTATAGGTGAAAAAATTCTAGTCCAAACAATATTGCCAGATTTTGATGAGGAAGGAAAAATCATATTGGAACCTGAAGCAGTCACTGAAAAGGGAACTCGATAGCTACGAAATCGATCAATTTCAAAGTGTCTCTTCAAGTGGAAGAACTTACCCACTGAATATTATACATGGGAGGATGAGAATTTTATACAGAAGCATCCAGAGTTACTCAAGCGTTGAGGACAACACTTTTTTGAAGGAGAGGGGCATGTTAGGTCCCTATATTACTAGTGTAGTCCCTTATTGTTGTTAGTGTAATCCCCTTATTTTTATTGTTGTACCCCTGTAACCCCAATATTGTTATTATTGTGCCCTTACATTAGTGTTGATAGGTCGGCTAGGATTATATTGTGACCCCATGGACTCCTATATATAGAAGGAGGTTTTGTTCATTTGTATCATCCAAGGATTTTTCATTTATGTAATGTATTGGAGGTTTCCCCCTCGAAATGGTTGATTTCTAAGGCGTTGATCTCTCTTTTCTTCTATTTTTGGAGCTGGTTTCATAACATACAATGATCTTGAGGATATGCCTTGACTGCAATAAATAACACAAGAGATCATAAACATAACTTTGAGGTCAACAAGTGAGTAAAATTTGTGAGACACCAATTGTAATTTATAGAAGGTACTTCCACCTAAGGGAAAGAAAGAGTGAGCCTCTGTGAGACTATTAATAGTACTATCCAAAAAGAGACGCATGAGAACAAAGAAAGACTCATTAGTTAACCTGCAAAATAGTTCACAAGATAACAATGATCATGAAAGCAAATAACCTCGCATATTAAAAAGGAGATATACCAAAGCAACAAAATAGTTAATTTCCTTTAGTATGTATGAACATAAACATATACCGCAAAAACTAAAAGAATAGTCTTACAATATCCATGATACATGCATGAAAGTGTGTTGCTCTGAGAGTTTGTGATGATTAAGTGAAAGTTCCAAGTACATGGTTACAATGATGAAACACTAGCCCCAGTATTGGAACATGAAGCTACCACTTGCTTCTCCAAAGAATGATATTATATCCTATGATAAACTAAATAATCCAAGGCTTTCTCTCCAAAAGTCCCAACCCCTTGCTTGATTTATGAGGGTTTATTTACAACAGGTGAGGTGACCTTTCACCTCCCCTTGTGACTCTTGGACTCCCTCATGACTCTTGAGATTCCATTTGTCTTTTAGCTCCTCTTTAACCTTTGAAATTACTAATGACTCTTCATATTCCATATGCGACTCTTGGACTCACACTCTACACATTTTACACCTTTTATTATTTTTGAAATACAAAATTACAATAAGACAAAACTAAAAAAGGGAAAAATGTGGCTACTCGGCATAATACCAAATAGTATATCATGGATAGCTTATGGAAATGGTAACTCGGTGACAGTAACATGTAATTTTGTAGTAAGATAGTGGTGTCAAGCTTTGTACTTTTTTGCTATGCATTCGACCTTCACTAGTGGATCTGTATTGTCTCTGATTTTTCTCTCCAATGCTTTTGGATATATGGTCTTGGAATTTGTTTGAATGGTGCTTAGAAACATGATTAACTTCATGTGTATCTTTGTTGGCATGGTCACATATTGCAAAATATTTTCTTTTTCCACCTCGAGCTCATCTTTAGTGGTCGCCTATTTGATATTATTCAAGAAATATTCTATTTCTTGTTTTATTGTTTGATTGTGCTCCTGCTCTTTAGCTGGAATATTGTGCATATTCACCAAGGAATCCAATCCATTATACATTCACAAATATGTTGTTATGGTGCTAGTAATATAAGTGTGGATATGCTCATAGATCTATAAAAACACCTTGGTCTCTACCTTATCTATTTCTACATCTTGTCTGCTCTTTCTGACCAGCATCGTAGGTGTATTTAGATATTTGGTGCCCCAATCCTATATCACATTTATGGTTAATTTGTTTTCAAGAAATTCACCATCTTCTGTGACCCTTTTTGTACTTCATGTAAGAGCACCACTACCTCATGAAGAGTGTACATCTCATCATATAACTGCCTCATAGTATCTTCCAAGGGTTTGATATCCTAGAGTATTTTTTTCTTCAATTCCATCCTGCTAGCACTAGTGGAAGACAACTTTTGATTCTTAGTGATGATATGTTCAACATGTTGCCTTGTCGAAGCCAACTCCTTTATCAATGTTTCATTTTCTCTCATCAAATAATCATTTTTTTCCTTAATGGCTTCGGCAAAGGCTACATTCCTAGCTACAACTGCTCTTGGATTATTGCTATTATTCAACACAATCACCCTGTATGTGTCGATGGAGATAGGGTGATGAGGGTCATTCATAAAATACCTTCTTCTCTCCTGCACTAGTCTTCTCTCCAGTTGATCGAAGGTAAATTTTGAAACATCCATGACCCTGTCATCTAGTAGAGGAACTATTCCCATTTCACTGAATGGGTGTTGGCTACCAGTAAAGTTGGTCTATTCTAGAATCGACATAACACCTTTGATATTAAACATTATTTATCTACATATTAATAAGAAAAATAAATCCAGGATTCAAATCATTACTGTTCTATTTTTAATCACGTCTTTCTCATTTTCATTAAACTAATTTGCATTATTCTTATTGTTATTTATTTAGCTACTCTATTTTATTATTATTATTATTTTCACATCATTTTATTAATATATTCATTATAATGATGAATTATTATAAGCATTATAATGATTAATATTATAATCATTTGAATGATTAATATTATACAGAGATATTTTGGTGATAATCACATGAGACCTTTGTCGACGTGTTTCAAACCAACCAGTGGTTCATCTTCAGGATGATATAAGAGATCAGATCCAATCAATATGCTTAAATAGATGCAGAGAAGGGCAACTGGTCGTTGGAACCTAACAACTAGTTTGACAAATAAGAGAAAATAGCGCAAATTTATTTAATTTTATTCAATTTTAAAAATATATATTACCTACATATTTTGATAATATATATATATATATATATATATATATATATATATATATATATATATATATATATATATATATATATAATTGTAATTACTTGTTTAATTTTATTTTTAATTATTATATTTTTACTTCCTTGGATTAGGTTAATAAAAATAATCATATCTAATGGTTTAAAATTTAAAATCTGTCTTGAATTTAACGATGGAAATATTAAGTATTTTTATAATATCTATCCCTGTATGGACGGGATTCTTGGGAAGATATTTGTTATCTGGAGAAATCTAGAATAAAGATTGAAAGAAGAGTTGTAGACCTCTATTTTCTCAAAGAGTGTCGTGACTGCAAACTTATCCCCACCTTCGCTCGCATTAAACTTGTTTTTAACCTTATTGTTGGCTATTATTTTCTCTGTGTCGCTATTAAAACCTTCACCCTATGTCATTCTTTCATTCTTCATTCAAAATCTTGTCCTGAAGATGGATCCCCATTGGCATTCGAAACGTCGACCATTGTTTTATAACACTATGGATAATCTGTAGATTTCTTCAATAAACGAGAACCATAGAAGCTTGAGAACCATAATTTTATCCCTGTACGGAGGGGATTTTTGGGAATATATTTGTTATCTGGAGAAATCTAGAATAAATATTGAAAGAAAGGTTGCAGACCTTCATTTTCTCAAAGAGTGTCGTGACTGCAAACTTATCCCCACCTCCGCTCGCATTAAACTTGTTTTTAACCTTATTATCGGCACTTCTTTTCTCTGTGTCACTATTAAAACCTTCACCTGGTGTCCTTATTTCATTCTTCATTCAACATCTTGTCCTGAAGATGGATCCTCGTTGGTATTCAAAAGGTCAACCTTTCTTTTATAACACTATGGATAATCCGGAGATTTCTTCAATAAATGAGAACCACAGAAGCTTGAGAACCATAATTTTATCCCTGTATGGAGGGGATTCTTGGGAAGATATTTATTATCTAGAGAAATCCAGAATAAAGATTGAAATAAAGGTTGCAGACCTCCATTTTCTCAAATAGTGTTGTGACTGCAAACTTATCCCCACCTTTGCTCATATTAAACATGTTTTTAACCTTCTTGTCGGCTCATATTTTCTCTATGTCACTATTAAAACCTTCACCTCGTGTCCTTATTTCATTCTTCATTCAACATCTTGTCCTGAAGATGGATCCCTGTTGGGATTCGAAACGTCAACCATTATTTTATAACACTGTGGATAATCCTGAGATTTCTTCAATAAATGAGAACCATATAAGCTTGAGAACCATAATATTTCAATCATTAACTTCAAGACCGATTTTAAATTTTAAACCATCAGATATGATTATTTTTATTAACGTAATCCAAGGAAGTAAAACTATAATAATTAAAATAGTAATTAAAATTTAAAATATATATATATATATATATATATATATATATATATATATATATATATATATATATATATATATATATTAAATTGAATAAAATTGAATAACTTTGTACTATTTTTTTTCTTATTGGTGAAACTAGTTGTGAGGTTCCAATAAACTAGTTGCCCTTATGTGCATCTATTTAAGCTTATTGACTGGATCTAATCTCTCATCTCTTCCTGAAGATGAACCACACTGGTTGGTTCAAAACACGTCGACAAAGATATGTCTCATGTGATTATCACCAAATGATCTCTCTAAAATATCTACATATCACAAAAGCCAAAATCCAATGATTAATTATTATAATCATTATAATAATTATCTATTTTATTCATTATAATAAATAATATTAATTATTATAATCATTATAATCATTATAATAATTATCTATTTTATCCATTATAATAATTAATATTACAATCATTTGAATTATTTCTATCATTATAATTTATTTTTTATTTTTATTTTTTCTAATTATAATATTGTTTCATGTATTAAATATTAATTCATTAATTACATTAATTATATTTTTGAATTATTATTTCATTTATTAGATTAATTATTATTATATTCTCTAATTTCTAATTACTTTTTTTTAGATTTAACTCTCTTTCGATTTAACCGACATAACATCTTTTATATTAAACATTATTTATTTACATATTGATCAACAAAATAAATCCAAGATTCTTCTGTGAATCTCCTAATGATGGGTTATTACTTAGCCCAAAACATCGATTAAAAAATTTTCCACTCTTCAATTAGGACTCCAAAAACTCTTCAATCGACATAATGTATGCTTCTTCATCATCCTCCACATGTCCGTCATCCACTTGTTGGGCATGTATATCCTTTTGCTTTCTTCTTCTTCTAACAAATTTTGTCTTTCTTCTTCTTCCCTTTTCTTTTTCAAGGTTTCTTCCTCCTACTTCTTTCTAGTTTCCTCTTCCTTCTTCCTTTTCATTTATTCCTTCCTTCTTTTCATGTCTTCCCTTTTCTTTCTTAGTTTTTCTTCTTTCTGTTTCCTTTCCTCCTCATTGTGTTCCTCTTCTTTTTTCTGCTTTGCTTCTCGTTTCTAATCTTCTTCATGTTGCTTCATTTGAGCTTATTCAAATTATTTTCTTTGCCTCTTGCTTCAATTGTTCCTTTGGTATTCGTATATGTTCTAAACTCTACTCCACTCTTCTTTTGGATCGTGCGAAATATTCCTCTTTGGCTTAGTAGCACTATCCTGAGTAGGCACATCCTGTCGGTTCTCTTCTTGTACAATATTCGGTATATGAGCTATGTTAGAAGGGACTTCCCCTTCACCTATCCTAAATGCTTTGGAAGCATTGTACCAACTCTTAATATTTCCTCATATTCCAGAGAGATAGAAACACAAATCCAGGAAAAATGCAGCTTAGCAGAGTGTTGTTTCGATACTCCCCTGGGGTCATATCTGTGGAAACTTGTTTCACCAAACCTGAGGCAAGTGAGTTCTTCAACTTCTACTTATGTTTCCTTCAGGCTATTCAGCTCATAAGACCCCACTTGCAAGGGAAGAAGATGCTAAGGTTCCCTCTTCTTATTTTGTAATATTTGTGATAGCCCTGAACAAAGTTGATATCAATCTCCTGCATGACCACCTTATCAGTCACATACTTCGGTAACAAATGTGGTGACTTTTAGGAATTGAAGACTTTGTTGTAGGTGCACTGCGAAGAAATTAACTAATATGCAACTTCAAAAAGTAGTTCTTTAGCTTGACTTATCATGCAGGGTGTCTCTTCTTCAAAAATCCTCTGATAGAGCACATCAAAGAATTTCTCATCCAATTTGTTGTCAACTCCCGTTGTAATTGAATTCTGAGAGTAGCTTGCAATATATGTTGATAAATAGAAACTATTGAGACCAATTCCATTCTAGACATGAAAACTCATTTATAGCACATATTACATCAAGCAGGTATGCAGACATGAAGAACTGAGTTTTCCCACGTTTAACATCCTTCTTTGCCTTGGATACGTTAATTTGTATTTTTTGGGAAAATATTTTTTTCTAATTGAATATCTTTCATTCTATGACTATCAGGTAAAGCATGAAAATCCATCCTTCATATAAAAAACTCAATGCTTTCTCATCCATAAAACCTCCAAAACATTGCCATGAGTTACTAGTAAACCTTCCTTATTGATTTTATCTTTTAGATCCCCTTCATATTTTGGAAAAACTTAGATGGTTCTTGCCACCATCATTTAATCACATCCTTGGTATTCAAATAAGCCCAAGTTCCATAATATTGAGAGTTGAGATAAACTTTTAGTTTTGGCAGATTGTAGTAGGAACGAAGATCATGTGGTCTGTATAACATGAGCTCCTGCCCACTTACACTGCTAAGCACCATTTTCTTAGTGTCTAGACCCTACAATATGCATCCGATTGTTTTTGCACATGGTAACAATGGATATCTGTGGGAAATCCTGAGGAATCGAGATCTCTTCACATTGATGTAGATTTCCATGTCTTCGAGGTCCTGTGGGAAATATTTCTTACTGAAATCATATTTAATGATGGTCAGTTATGATATAGTGATGGACTTGTCCACAGAGCATCTAGTGTTTACCAAAATAGGCGGCTCTGATTTGGAACTCTCTCCAGGACCTTTAATAATAATTTCCATAGCCTCCTTAGTTGGTGATTTTCATGTAATGGGAGGCATTATGTCTATATAACATGTGAGACTAATAATATCATGATTAGCAACACCTACAAATGGAGATGCACTCATGGAAATACAAAGTTAGCTCCTCAGATAATCACCTAATATATCAAGCTATCAAGTTCACACAAGGCAGTCACTAGGAGGAAAAATTGTTCAAGGCTTGAGAACAAGAGGAAATGTTGAGGCAAGAGTGATATGATTGGTAACTGGAAGTTTACAGTGCACAATGATGGAGAGGAGAGATTGTGCATGCTTGATCAATAGAAGCAAGGTTGGGGGCCTGTGGCTTATGACTACGCAAGGCACAATTTTTGAGAGAGAGAGGGATCCCAGATTGTGTAATTTTTATCGACAGTGGGAAAGGAGTGATTGAATGTTGGTTGGAAGTGCGCAGTATATGGCTGAGGCCAAGGATTTCATAGTGCACAGTCACAGTGAGCAAGGGAGCAACCAATGTTGACTGGAATTGCACAATGTGCAGTTTCAGAGAGTTAGGTCTTGGGTGAGTGCATGTGAGATAAATTAAGAAAAAGGCCCAATAAATGTGTAGTTGTAGTGATGAATAGGAATATCAAGTTAAAATTCAGCTAAGTATGGATCAACAACAAGCAATGAGGATTGTGAGAAGATAAACATGCATAAATAGATTGATTTAAAATGATTACAAGGATGCAAAAGGACTTGGAATGTGAATAGACACTAGAAAGAAAACATGCAAGAGGAAAACGACACATGTAACAACTAAAAATAGAAAAAGAGACACTTGTTATGCAAAAATCAGGGTAAAATCACACTTACGAAAGCAAAAACAACAAAAGCGACAATAAAAGCAACAAAAAGTGATAGTTACGAAACTTACTCGAAATAGTGGCACACATGCAACCAAAAGGCTCCTTGTTCTCAAGGAATGCACAAAGCTCGAAATATGAGTGTGATAATGAGATCTGGGCTATCTTATTATATAGGCGAGCACACATAGATCTAGGGTAAGGGTTTGTGCATGCATGTCGAAAATCTGAGAGCTAGAGTTAGTTAGCTGCCACTTGGGATTAAGTCAACTTTTGAAATTGTGCCACACTGTCAACAAGTGGTGCATAATAGTTATACACAAGGAGTTCATAGTGCTTGTCCATAGAGAATATGCAGTTGACTATCTACGGGAACTACGCAGTTCACTAGCACAAGAAACTGCGCAATCAATTGGCACAAGAGACTACGTTGTTGTCTATCACAAGAGACTATGCAGTTTTCTCTCAGAGAGTATTGCGTAGTTTCTATTTTCAAGGCATGCGCAGTCACTCACATCAAGGATTGTGAAATTTTTACTGGAAAGCAGCGATTTTCAACTTTAAGTGCACAACTGAGGGCTACAAGCTAGGCATGCAAGATCGAGAAGATGCAACACTTGAGATCAGTAAATGATGACTTGAAACTTAGAAACATGAGACCAAGGATGACTTAAGAAACCCAAGTCAGCAGTTCACAGGACCAAAAGGAGGCTCAAAAATTAGAATATAAGAAAAAATTTGGAAGGGGTTTGTATCAGTTACAACAGGGCCATGAACCACATTGAAAAAATTATATACTTCATAATGTATTTTTTCAAGTAAATTTCTTTCTTGGTGATAAACGTCAATGTTTATGAGCACACATGTTTTTAAATGTTCTTATTAGGATATTGAATTTCTTAAATGAATACAATACCTAGTATTGTAGCTCTTGAACATCTAGGAACTAATCCTAGTTCGGGTTTCAACTACTTGATATTTCGTTTTATTATCTATTTTAAGTTACATATCAACTAGTAATGATATCTCTACCACAATATTATATCAGTTAGTTTTATTATTTCAATATAGAATATTTTTTATAAAGTTTTAAAAATCGAAAAATTGGTGTAGCTGCCTGGTAATTTTAAATAGAAGGGATATCACAATCCTCCCCTCCCAATTGTTGCTTGTCCCCAAGCAACTATAATGTCAGTTGTTGTAGAATATGCTCACCCTCCCATGTGGCATCCTAATCTGGCAAGTTCTTCCATCACACCAACTACTCCCTAATAATACGACTCCTCATTCTCCTATCCCTAGTCTCAAAAATGACCTCTGGATCAAGTACCAAATGCCCCTCACCATCTAACAAGGGTGTTTTAGTAATAGTTTTCACATGATGTCCCAATACCTTCTTGAGGCATGAGACACGAAAGACATTATGGACCTTTCTTCCTGGCAGAAACTGCAACTCGTAAGCCACCTCTCCAATATTTTTGATCACCTTGTAGGGTCCATAAAAACATGGATGTAGCTTCTCGTCCCCCTTCTACTTCAACATGGACTCTATATATGGTTGGAGGCGTAAAAATAACAAGTCTCCCAACTCAAAGTTCCTCTCGGAGCTGTGTTTGTCTGTATACATTTTCTATTGATTATGGTAGGTCTGCAGGTTGTCTTTGATAGCCGTAAGTATATCTTGGCTCTCCTAAATTCAATATTTCTCCCTTGGGGCCTGGTTGTCTCCAAAAAAAAGTTCAGCAAAAGATAAAGTATCATACACATATAAAGCACATAAAGGTGACATACCGTGGACATGTGGTAGTTGGTATTGTAGCAATACTACCCCAAGTGCAACCACCTCATCCAAGCACCTTGTCGACCTTTCACGTAATTTCACAGGTAATCCTCCAACCACTTGTCAACTATCTTTGTATGCACGTCTGTCTGAGGGTGGTATCTAGTACTAGGAGTGAGCTCAATGCCCACCAATCTGAAAATATCCTACCAAAATGCCCCCATAAATAGGTTTTCCCTGTCATTGGCTGTGTTCTTAGGAAGACCATGCAAAAAAAAAACTATTTGAAGAACAAATTCGTAACCTGTGAAGCATAATACCAGGTCGAGATAATAAATAAGTGTGCATACTTTGTCAAATTTTCCATAACCAATTATATGCAATCATGACCTTGCACCATGGGAGACCCTGTGATAAAGTCCATAATATGCTCTCCCACTTCCCCTCCAGAATGAGAAGTGGTTATAGTAACCCAGTTGGATAGGTAAACTCCCCCTTGTTCCTCCGACAAGCCTCACACTCCTACACATGCCTCAACACATCCCCCTTGAGGCCCTTCCACATGAAACACTCCCTGACCGTCCTGTAAGTCTTCGGGAACCCTTGGTGCCCTGAAAAGGGTGAGTGATGTGATTCCTGGAGAATCCTCTCCCTAAAATGTGAACCTGGTACCAAAAATATGTGCCACTTGTATTAAATGACATCAGCCATCACCCGATCACGGTCATCCCCATGAGTACCGTCCAAGATCTCATACGGTCGTTGATCCTTGTAGCACTCCACCAAAAGTTGTGCCTTCCAATCATGGAAAATGCTCATGAGTAAAAGTGTCACGAGCCTCCTAGATAGGGCATATGCCACCACATTATGCTTTCCCTTGACATACTCTATGTCAAAATCGTAGGCCTGGATCTTTCTGACCCACTTTTGTTATCTATCATTGAGGCCCTTCTACCCCAAAAAGTGGTGAATATTGTTACGGTTATTCTTCACTATAAATCTATTGCCCACTGAGTGTTGTCATAATTTGGCCAACGCATGCATGATGGCTAACATCTCCTTGTCATAGGTAGAGTATATTTTTATAAGAGTTTGGATCAAAAGAGACTCAAGGCTCCCTGAAGATAGCACCAATGTCGGGAGTGTAACGAAACTTGAAAATGCGATATATTATTATTGATAAAAATACAGACATACAGACACATAGATATTTGTGACCAAATCACCGAGGCTAAAATAGGCTCATGTCATTCCTCGTGAAGAGGCATGATCTTTGATCATGCCCTTTCACTTAATAATAAAACCTAAGATAATCATATCTAACTAATAATTAATAAAATATACATAACATTTCCCCTCTCTTAAGATACTTTGTCCTCAAAGCATACGTAATGAAGGACATCGTTGACGAATGTTTGGTTTTCTCGAGCGACGGGCTCTTGCTTCCCACATTTTAAAAAAATCGTGGAGCATCTTCTCGAGCTCAATCTGTTGGTGATGTGGATAGCTACAAGATTTGATATTGACAGGGTCGGGTCCTTCCTTGACTTCTATTGGATGTTTGATTTTCCTATCAGGAGGCACTTTTATGGGTAGATCCTGGAACACTTTTTCGTGTGTCCGAACTAATCCTTGTTCCTCTGGTGACTTTTCGTGGCTCCCTTTTGAAGATAAAATTTCTAACTTATGACATTGTACTGTAGATGTTGGCGCTCCTGTTTGAATCATCTTCGTCATCAGAGAGGAAGATACGACTTGATCTTCTGGGGCTTGGAATCCATACAATCTGTGTTTCTGCCCTTTCCACTTAAAACTTATAAACTGCTTCTGATGGTTGGCAGAATAAGTACCTAAAGTTTGTAGCTATTGAATTCCTAAGACCACATCCACTCCTCGTAATGGAACAGTGTAGAATGGAGATTCTAAATGAAATTTTTTTATCTGTAGTTTGACTTTATGGCATTTCCCTACCTGCTCAATCTTCTTACCATCGGCCACCATTACCTTCATTTTAGGCATGGGGAAGGTAAAGATGTTAAGTCTTTTTTCCATGGTTGAATCTAGAAAATTGTGGGTACTGCCAGTGTCAACGAGAACCATTACGTTGTTGTTCTTGATATGTCCTCTTAACCTTAGGGTTTGAGGTTGTGATATGCCTGTCATAGCTGATAATGACACTTGCGGAATAGTTTCGCCATCCACTTCTGGAGAGAACTCTAAGTTGTCTTCTAATACTTCTATATATGAATCATTATTGTTAGCGTCATTATTTGCTTCACAAATGTATAGATTTTTTGCTTTTCCACTAGCACATATGTGCTTAGGGTCCCAGTTTTCACTGCAACGCTTGCACTTGCCCTCTCTCATTCTTCGTTTTTCCACATTAGATTTTTCTTCTTCACAAACATGGGGTGGGACATATTTTGTGTCATCTATATTTTCAGATTGAGGAAATCTTTGTCTTGAATATAATTTTTCTGGTTTTGATAACCTTTCAAATTTCTTTTCAACAGCTTTTGCTTTTTTCCTTGCTACTTCTACTGATGTAATTTCATGAAGTTCGAGCTCTTCTTGTATATGGATTTTTAAGTCCTGAGATGTAAGACTGGATTAGATGAGATTCTGACAATCCCGGTACTCGTGTTGCCAAGGTCTCCCATTCTCTAGTGTACTCATCCACATCTCCTTTTTGGCGTAATTTGATAAACGTTGAAAAAAACATTTCTTCTTTTATGCCTTGAAACCTTTTGAAGAATGTTCCAATACCAATGGAGTGTAAAACTTTGGTAAACTTGAATAAGTATATATTATTATTGATAAAAGATGAGATATGAGATATGATTACAATGGGGAATCACCGAGGATTTAAATATAGCCTCATGGTGTCCCTTGGTGAAGAGGCATGATCTTTGATCATGCCCTTTCCCTTAATAAAACCTAAGATAACTATATCTAACTAATAATTAATAAAATATACATAACAAATGCCTTCACCTGATGCATCACACGCTAAGGCGAATGGATGTGTAAAATCAGGTAGTGCCAACACCAGAAAATTGCTCGTCACCTCCTTGAGGTGCTCAAATGTTGTTTGTGACCTATCGGTCCATGTGAATACCCCCTTCTTGGTTATATTTGTGAGAGGTACAGCCAACTATGAGAATCCCTTTACAAACGTACAGTAGTAAGTGCATATGCCAAAAAAATCCCCTCAACTCAGTCACATTCTGAGGCACTAGCCAATCCTGGATGTCTCTAATATTCTCCTCATGCACTCTCACGCAATCCTCCTAAATAATATGCCCCAATTAGAGCATCTTTTTCAAACCAAACTCCTACTTAGACGGCTTCGCATAAAACTATTATTCCTCCAAAATACGAAGCACCTCCTCTAAGTGGTGTAGGTGCTCCTCCCATGTCCTGCTATAGATCAATATGTCGTCAAAGAACACCGACATGAACCTCTGTAACTCCCAACGACGTGGTTCATGCAAGACTGGAAAGTGATGGGTGTGTTGGTCATCCCAAAGGGCATAACCAAAAACTCAAAAATTGTCGTAGTGACACCTGAAATTTGTCTTAGGGATATCTTGATCCCTCACCCTGATCTGATGGTACCCCAAGCGTAGGTCTATCCTAGAGAAGTACTTGGTTCCTCTAATATCCTCCATAATATCATCAATGCGGGGAATGAGGTATTGGTTCTTCAGAGTCTTCGTATTGAGAGCTCTATAATCAATGCACATGTGTAGTGTACCATCTTTCTTCCTCACCAGAACAACTAATGAAACGAAGGGGCTATAGTTGGGCCTAATATGCCCCAGTGCCAACAAATCCTGAATAGCACATTCAAAATCATCCCAATAGGCCCTAGGATATATTTATGGGGTCATGATGACTGTATGCACCCCTGTCTCTAGCTCAATAGTGTGCTCAAACCCCATGTTAGGTGACTTCCCTGGTGGGATGTCTCCAAACACTGTCAAGTATATGTCCAAGATGGCCCAAACATCTGGATGCGGTGGTTGGGGTTGGCCACTAGCCTCTAAAATCCTTAGCTCATCTGCCCACTCAATGTCCCCATGCCTCTATTCGACCCCCATCCCATGTTCCAATATTATCTTTGGTGGGTATGAGTGCATGTTTCTCAAGACAAATAGCTTCCCATCTGGTCCCATGAACTCCATCTCCAGCTTTCGCCAATATGTGTTCACTCGCCAAAGATATTAAAGCCACTAGACACTCACCACCACATTGATGTCTAGTACATCCACCACAAAGAAGTGGTCAGTCATTGAGTAATTCCCCATGGTCATTGTCAAATCGGGGACATATCGAGTGCAGTGCATGGTCCTATCCCATGGCACAAGGACATAAAAACCCTGGAACTCCTTTGTAGTGATACCCCTCCTCTGCACCATTTGTGCATCAATGAAGTTATGGGTAGCCCCATTATTTACCAAAACTGAGACACGTTGCCCCTGCATTGTGCCTTGAATCCTTAGGGCTAAGTATCTAGGGACCCCATGCAATGAATCAAGTACTCCCCCAAAAAGTGTGAAAGGTGATCCCCTAGGTGGTGGTCGAGGGGGTTGTCCCCCTGCTGCATGCATCTCCTTTTCACCCCCATCTACCTCCTACTCTACGTCATCATCCTGGTCACTGTCAAATAAGACCTCAATGTAATGGGCCTTGCCTGCGGTGCATCTGTGGCCCAGAGCTCAAGGCTCCTAGCAGGTGAAGCACAGCTTCCTCCTCCGGAGGTCTTTCCTAGTATCCTCATCCAACTATCCACGCCCCTAGTTAGCTCTCGATGGTAGGTCCCGGGTGTGACAACCTCTAGAGGGAAAGGAGATACTAGTGGGATTGGTGCCCTAGTCTTGGGGATTACGTCCTGCAAATCTTGGGCACAAGTCACGACCTCCTGCAATGTGGTTGGTCTGTGATATCTCACCAACCCATGTAAAGGCTCAAGCAAACCCTCTACAAAAGTGTAGACCCTCCTGGCATCATAAAAGTCCGACACCATCTCAGATACCCTCAAAAAATATGATATGTAATGCTCGGGGTTGTCGGTTTTTTTGAGTTGCGTAAACTCCATAAAGTGTGCCTCTGGGTCCCTCCTTTCAAAACACTCCACAGCCCTTTGTGTCAAGTCCTCATAAGAATTCATGCTTTCATGCCTAAGCCTCCACCTTTGTCATTCAACTAAGCTGGAAATACGCGTCCAGTTTCTCCACCCAATCCCTAGTTGTGCATTGGGAGGATCCATCAAATCTGGGGAGGTACATCCTCCCTATGGTGCATTTTAGTTTCAAGATCTATGTTTTGGAAACCCCTTTGTCCCTGCACTTATCATTCTGCTTGAGCTAGAAAAAATATCTAAAGGATAGTGCAACCCTAAAATCATCCCCCATAGAATGCCACTCCCGAAAATAGTCCCCCATGGGCATCTCATCACATCCACCTTTCTCACCTGATCCTGAGGGGAAAAAAAAGTGGGAAAAGTGGTCTTGGTTGGCCCACTGAAAGCATGTGGGTGATTCACTGGGGAATGGTGTTTGTACTGGTGGGAATCCCCCGAAGTCTTACCAAACAGGAAATCCTAGTGAATTCCCTTGTCATGGTTCTATTGCTTGATTTCCTCCCACATCTCCTTCCGCCCCTTGGCCAATATATTTAAGGCCTTCAAGAGGCTGTCAAACTTTGCTTCCTCTTTGCTCTTTGACTCCCCCATATCTACATCCACCAGTGCCTGCTCTAGGGTCTCCGTGTCAAGGGTGATTTCCAATTCTCTTTCCCTACTTCGGGACCTCTGCCTCTGGTAGGTAACATTCTTCTTGTCCTCCAAGGTGATAGAAATAATCTCATGGCTGAGCCAAGATCATAGCTCTGACACCATTGTAATATTCCTAATGGAAAATTTATTTTGATAAGCAAAGCATACAGATGTACATGTAACACAAAATTCACTCATAAAAATAAACACACAAAAATACACCAAAATCTGTGCCAAACTGAGTCATTTTCATTATAAATCATATGGGGTACAATATGAGTATGGGGTGAATTCACCTAGGCTTGCTAAAGGCGAACTTACAAGCCCCAAGTAATGAAAAAAACTACCTTGATGCTCGAAAGATAGTCCCCACAATGTTCTACGTTGGGCCCTGGAAAAACTGTATTGCTAACTAAATGAATCTACTATTTGGGCCTCCTCTAGTGCTCAGAAAATTCTGGGAAATTAAGCCCTGCCTCCTCTCAAATAACCCACCAAAACCCAGAAATCGTTTGGCTTAGCTCTGATCCCCAAATTTACCCACCAATTTCCACGTGCTCCTCCAATAACTGGGAAATTTATCCCACCTGAAGAAATTACTGCTCAACCCTCCAAAAATGATGAAAAATGCTAGCAAAATTCCCCTCTGGTTGCCTCCACCTGATACAACTCCATTCGGCCCAAAATTCCCATCCTTTCAACTACCACGTGTGACTCAGGAATAGCCTTTGTACAAGCCAACGCAGTCTCTGGAAAGGTGATGAAGCTATAGCAAAAATCCCATGGGAATGTGCCCAACCAACACCATAAATCTTCAATAAATTATGGTTCAATCCTTCCCCTGAAAGCCCAGCAAAAACGTTGCTCCACAACTGCCTCTCCCAGGAAGTGCGTATTCCATTACTGCCCCCATTCTGCCGAGAAAAGCCCACGAATTGGTCTGAATAATCACAGGAATAGCTCTACAATATGAAATGGAACTCCTCCTAGGGATGGCACTCGAACTCCACTGAAGGTAGGGTGAGATTTCTGCTTGGAAATCTTGTGTGTTGAACAACACTTTGTTGACCCAGCAAAACAACTTGAGCAAACAATGGTTTGGTTGTCAAATGAGAAAATTCCCAAAATTAGTGCCTCTTCTTCTATTTGTAATTTGATTCCCTTTCTTCCCTTGTGGGCTCCACCACATCGAACTCCCTTCTGCCCTCTTCTCTCTCCAAATTGAAATCTCCAAGGTGTATGTATTCCTTTTGGAGTGGCTCCAACAATCCACTAATGCCACGATTTTCCCCTTTTCTCTATAGTGAGGTCCCTTCTTAATAAAAAATTATGTCTCCTTTGGTTTTACCCACTTTTCCTAAGTTTTGAGTCCAAAATTTAATAACCTTAGGAAAAATTGCAAAATTGGTGTAGTTGCCTCGTAATTTTAATTAGAGGGGATTTCATGGCCATTCCAAAACAATGTACAATAAACAGACTTCAAAGTTTGAGTTTGAATTTTATCTTTTTGTTTAAGAGGTTAGATTTTGAAGAATTTATTCTTTATAATGTGATTGCAAGTTGTTGTAGATCATATAAATTTCCTCATTTTAATGGAATCCATGTCAAACATAATAAGCTCATTGGTGCAAATGTAGGACCCATGCTCTTGTAGAAGTAGCATTTGGAGTTGATGTAGGTCCCCTACTCCCGAATAAGTACTACCACTAGTAGAAAATGATGAAATTAGTGACTAGGTGACTAAAAATGTTAGTCACCACATTTATTTCAAGTGAATTACTACTAAATTTGAGCAATTTTAAATGACCGGACTAAAAATGACTAACTTAAATGACTAATTTAGTCTAGGGATAAAATATACGACTAGATAATAAGTGGCTAAACTAAAAATGACTAACTTAAATGACTAATTTAGTCTAGGATTAAAATATATGACTAGATAATAAGTGACACAACTAATAATGATTAACGTAAATTACTATTATATTAAAAGAATAAAAATATAATCAAATAACAAGTACAACAAGTATATGAATTAGTCATTTATGTTAGTAATTTTTAATTGTGTCACTCCAAAAATGGAAAATTTCAATTTTGATATCGAAGTATTACATTTCACTACAAGGGTCCCCGAATCCATCTGCAGTGTTAAAATTTAGAGAAAAATGTGTCTCTCAATCGATCTATAGTGTTAAAATTCTTAATACCCTTTTGTCTCTAAATTTTAACACTACATATGGATTTAGAGACCCTCTTCTTTTAATCCATCTACAGTGTCAAATTTAGAGTCAAAGGGGTATTTGAGGCCATCTACAGTGTTAAAATTTAGAGACCCACATCTGCAATCTTAAAATTTAGGTAGATGGATTCAATGACCCCCTTATAGGGGTTCATGAATCCATCTATAATGCTACAATTATAACGCTTTTATATAATCAGTACTAAACCAACAAAATGATTAACCACAACACATATTAACATAGTTAATATCCTTGTCATAAATAGAAAATTATATATATATATATATATATATTATTTTCTATTTATGACAAGGATATTGTATATATAGGGTTCTTATCAATGACTATCATGACCACCACATTTTCACTGTAATTTAGTTTTTAACAATTCAATATATAAATATACATAGAATGAGGAAATGTGGGTATCAATGTGGAATAAACACTTGGACATAGGAAGTTGGTCCTTTTTTAATATTAACATATGGTGTTGGTGAAGCTATAACAAAGGCCTCTTCATTTCCTTCCCTCCATATTTTTTAGTGATCACAAGTTTTTTTATTTTTCATTTTAAATTTCCCTCTACATATTTACATTTATCTTTCATTTTAAATTTCCCTCAACAAATTTACTTTTATTTTTCATTTTAAATTTCCCTCTAGACACTTACTTACTATTTTGGTGGGAGCTTCAAGATACCATAGTTTCAATGTATGTTTTGACTGTTGCTTTCTATGTATGCTTTGATTGTCACTGTTGCATTGGAGAACAAGTCGCCATCTAGACACTTTCCTACCAGACCCTATGGTAAAGATCATCCCAAATGTTGACATCACTTATTACATTTTGATTCTAGTGTAATTATTTTTAATGTAGTGGAAATATGAATTTAGTGTCACTTCATTTTGTTCCGATAAATTATGTGTGAGGTTATCCAAGGATTTTTTGTAATGTTGAGGACCATTTAGAAGATTTCTTGAATGAATTGTCCATATGCTTAAATACACGTGTTATTGTATCAAGTATTGACTTTCAGATGCATAGAATAACTTTAACAGTATGATGAATTCAATAGGTGGGTGGCAATGGCTTTCAACGGGGTTACAATAGGTGTTGTTGGTTTCATTGGAATTTGTGTAAGGATGAAACAAGATATATTGGGTATTTTTACAATTTTGTTGTAGAAGGAAGAAGATTAAAACACTCACTCACTAAGCCACTAATTTATTCTTCATGCTGATGTGAATAACTCATTCATCTATGGCTTCAACAACAGGGAGTTTTGCGGCCTTATTACACTATTGGAGGGGAAAAAACCAACCAGGGTTAAGCAATAATAACCTAGATAAAGAACGCATCAAAAATATTTTTTTTCATGAGGTATAACCTTGCGAGATAGAGGCTTCCTTAGAAAATCAATCCCATCAGTAAAAAATTGACCTCCTCTCTATTGCTTCAAAAAACAGGCATGGAGAACTTCTTCTTATGTTTTTATGCTATTCGGGAACTTGATTCAGAACATCTTGGAGGGGATATTTCATGTGACCTAAGTTGAGTACCAATTTGAAGGAGTCCATTCTTTATTTTAATTTAACAAAGAACAACAAACTCTTACCCTCGAATACTGTAACTACCAAAGGTAAGGTCACTCACTAAATTGAGTGCTTATTCCCCTATACCATTTTTTCCTCCCTTTCCCCACAACAAATATTATATGATTGGCTTTCTTAAATAAGTTTGTAACCGTGAGCATGTTTTTCATTTTGGCATAGAAATTTTGTGAAGTGGTATGTAAAATTGGAGGCGTTGAAGATAGGAATGGGTCGAGTTATGGCATGCACAAAACCTCAAGTCACTCAATATCCTCATTCTCAAATTGTGAATGTTGTAAGGGAGTGAGGGGATGTTGTAGGTGAAAATGAGCAATCGAAGAGACCATTACCTTATAATTACAATGGAGAAGGGGGCAATTGTTCCATGGGCCATCGTTCAATGAGAAATAAATATAGTGCTTGCCCTACTTCTACTTATGCTCCTCTTCAGGCCTCTTCCCCTTCATCCTCATTGCTTAGAAGGTTTCAAGGGAAGGATGCGTTGTTGTATGCCAAATACTGCAATCTAGGAATGCATTGTTAGTTAGGAAAGCATAATCTAGGAATGGAACTACAACGTCATTTACTTCTTCCTTTTATTTTCATTGGAGTATTCCTCACAATCCTGGAGGATTTGATGTATTCTCATTTTTTTTAACTTTGGATTTGGAAATCAGTCTAACTTTTGTCATCATTTCAGAAATATTTTTCCACGTAATGTGAAGCTTTTTGTTCACACTGATGTTGTAGTAGCCCTGGCAAGTGGAACGATAGCAAAGATACATGGTTGTGTGTTGATTGTTAGGACTGGAAGAATAACGTATGGATTTACAGAAGATGGCAGAGAAGTCGCAGCTGCTAGTGCAAGACAAGTCTTGGGTTATTGGGGAAGGTGATTTTTAGCATTTTTTATCTTTAAATAGCACATGTATTGTAGCTTTATGGTTTACCTTAATTCACAAAAGAAATTTGAAAATGTTGATTTTGGATATGTATATTACTATTCATTTGTTTAATGCAAATTATAAGTGTGAATGTTGTCTAAAGTAAGAATCCTTTGAATTTAGTTCCATTTTATGATTTTTTGTTTTTTGTAAAATGCGAGGAATGAGTTTGGGTGATGTTATAACGAGAAGTGTGCTTTACCCTACTTTTAGTTTCAATCCATGTGTTAGGGTCCTATAATAATAGGATTCATAATTTTGAATTGACTTTGAATAGTCTTGTAATATGTACATACTTTTCTTTCTGCAAATTGTTTTCCCATATTAGAAAAAATAAAAAATGTAAAGAGGGTAATAGTCCTAAAAGAAAAATCAAAGGACCTGAACGAAAAAATATCAAAAATATATATAAAAATGGACCCCAAACAAAAAAGAGACAAAAATAAAACATGAAAGTGATGCAAATCCAAATGCCACAATCCATGAAGGTCAAACGGCTTAATCTTGACCTCTCATGCTTTAAAATTCATTTTGTTAGATAGAGAATAAATATCTAGCCAAACAGTTTAATCTTGGCATATTAGTAGTTAGGTAGAGAATAATAAGGAGCTCAACAGTTTAATCTAAGCCCTTGGTAGAAATAAGGATAGAATTAGTTAGTTTGTTGTTTTAAAAGAAAAATGAATAAGGGTTTGCAAGCTCAAATGCACCCATGTAAATGAAGAAAAAATGTTAGGGTAGCAGATGGATAGGCAGAAGCAGTTTTCACAAGCATAGATATCATAAAATTGATTATTTCATTTACTAATTTCCCCTCAAAAATCATTTCCCTTGTAAAAATACCTTCTCCCCCTTCATTTTTTCCTTCTCTCCTTTTCCCCCTTGCAAAAAGGCACTTTTCCCAAGTTAAAACACATTTTTTCCTTTGGAAAAGTAAAAAATACTTTTACTAATTCCCCTTTATTCAAAAAATACACTAAAAACCCGTAAAAATACATTAATCATAAAGTTAAAAACACATATCAGATCCCACTATAAAAACTTACCCCAATGTTATTTTTTACTTAGTGTATTTTTATATTTCCCTGTATTATACAAATCCCGCAATTAAATTACTTTATTAACATTTACCTTAATATATTAAATCCCATATTAAACCTGTATCTCGTATTATATTAAATCCTTTATATATACATCCCAACCCATTATTTTTATTTAAACTATGGTTTAAATATTCCCCACGTGTTATATATCCCGACCCCATGTATATTAAACATTGTTTTTATACATTTTTATCTTACCCCATTGGCTATAAAACCCCGACCAATACATATAAACCTACCGCATAATTTAAACCTCGGGTCCCACACCATCTGATCCCGCGACGCCATCGCATCATCCCCACCTTCAGATCTTCACTCACCAGATCTAACGTCCATTAAACCCTATCACACATTCCTTTGCACGATAGTTAACATGCCTCAAGCCTTGTGAAAAACGCAGTTTTCGGAGCTCTGCTCCAAGCTACGTGTCTAAACTTCATTCGATAGCATCATTCAAAACATTACCACTAACCACTTCTGGATCCTGCGAAAACCACTGAGCGGTTTTCTCCCCGATGTACAAACCACCTGTTCATTTGAAATGACCACCCATTAATGTAAATATTGTTTGGTTTAAAAATCCATATAAATGCCCAATTACGCCTTTTCATCCTTCCTGTTACCATTTTCAGGCAGACATAGCTATTTAGACGGAAAATATTGCTGTCGACTCCATTTTTAAGCCAAATTGAAACAGAGATCTAATCATCTGTCGCTACAATCATTGCAGAAGTCATCCAAGCAATATTAAAGACCAGCAGAGCTTCAGAAAGCTTTCTTCAACCCCAGAACCCTTCTACAAAAAGTAAATCTATAGTTTTCCCCGGTATTCTTCAAAGGAAAGACCTATTCCGTGATCAAAAGAAGTAATACAGCTAATTGAATCATTTAGGAGCCTTTAAACCTAAAGAAAACCCTGTTGCTTCCTAAATATTTTTTTCTGTAAACCCTGTACCTACTTGCACATACTCTAATATCTAAAGATTGTTTTAAAACACAAAATTTGATTAATTAGATCATTTAGAAGCCTTTGTACACCTGAAAAAGCCTCCTGTGTCTTTCAATCCATTTTCTGTAGACTCTAGGTGTCTTTTACAAAGTTCCAAGGTCTTGAAATTTATTTTTGTCACAGAGAGTGCACTACAAACCCTAAATGTCATTTTGCAGAATTCTGAGTTCTTAAACAACTATTTTTAAGCACGGAGATTAAAAAATTGATCAAGCAAACCTATGTAGACCATGGGATAAAACCTTGTTTCATCCTAAAACAGTCTGCAACATGTTATAATTTTCCAGAGGTGTTCCTACAGACCTAAATCAGTGTTTCTGAAGTCAAAAGAGTAATAAAGATTGATAAATTAAGAAAAGCAATGGCCTTCAAAAACATTGTAGTTGTCAATCCTCTACAACCTCCTATTGTAGATGTAGAGCACATTCCATTAGCTGACACAGACTTCAATATTAATGATACAGTCACAGAATTTAACCTTCTTGAGCTCCATTGTTGGAGCCAAGAAAAATCCGAAGATCAGGCTGATGAAGTTTTCATCTGGGAGTCAAATTTTCAAAAATATGTTGTTCCTCGGACCTTCCAATGCCCAGAAGTGATTAGACTTTGTCAATCCTACTATTTCCCTGATCAGAGAAGCATAATAAACCCGAAAAGGGAAATTATATTTACCATTGTTGCTGAGTCAATTAATCATATGTTGTAGATATAGCCTAGGCCTGATGAAATCCCTTTATCCATTGAGGTCCTTGCCCAACTATACCTGAATTTGGACTTCCCCAAGAGGTTCCAAATATTCCAGACTTTCATGCCTTCTTCTGTAGAAATTCCCAAGATAAATCCTCCATACCCTTCTGCAAAAATCTCTGAAAGGACAAGACATATCATCTCCATGTTGTCTTTCATTCTTGGCTATTTTACAGATGAACATGTTGATGTAGCAGTGCTAGGTTTTTTATCTACTTTCACACCTGGTTAGCCTCCTTCTACCATTTTTAATTTTGCCCAATACCTTGTTGACATTATTCATGAGGAGTTGGTAAAAATGCCTTTTGAAGGTGTTTTCAGGTATTTGTCATTCCTACTCCATATGTTCTTATACTTTTAGTTTGAGAAATTTGATATAAACCTTCAAAAGCTTGATGTGGAAGAAAACCCACTACCAGTCATCTTTTGGACTTCCTTGATAAGGAAAGACTCTAATGAGTTCACTTATACAGATTTTACTGATTCTTTCATTTACCCTATGGTCAATTTGTTGAACAGTAATAGACAGCCCAGAATTAGTGAAGAGATTAAGAAGTTCCTACAGTTGTCTGAGCATAATAAGACAGGTGATTGGTACTTGTACCAAAACCATACTGAAACAAGAGTATATGGAGCAAGTCTTGTTCCATATAAATTTCCTAAATACCTCCCTATGTGGTTATTTTCCCTTGAATACATAAGGCAGATTCTTAATTCAGATGCAATTAATTTCTTGGCAGCAAAGAAGAAGACACAGTTCAAATTGAAAAATTGGGTTGGCCCTTTTATATGTAACAATAGAGATGCAGGTCAAGAGGTAGAAAAATGTTTAAAGGAGTTCAAATTCATTAAAATTTCCCTATGGTATTATGATCCCCTTGGAGTTATAAGTAAAATGAGAGTTAAATACAAATTGACTCCCTATGTACATGAAAAGAAACCAGAGACTGAGAAATTCTCCAACCAGTCTGAATGGTTGGAGAACACCTTGGTAGAGGCAGAGAAGCAAAATGATACTATTCAAACTTTGCAAACTCCGGCCCAAGAAGACAAGAATGTAAAGAGAAACGGAGAGGAAGGATCTTATACTGCAGATACTACAACGGAAACTAAGTTTAAATTGAGATATAGTAAAAATCCAAACCTAAATCCTGCCAATAAATAAAGGGAAACAATAGAGGTGATTGATACAGAAATAGCAGCAAAGCGCAATGTACCTCCTACCATAATTGAAGAAGAAAAATAGCCTACAACTTCAAACACTCAGCTTATTCAGAAGCAGCACAGTATGGAAGTTTCCTCATCTAAAAAACCAGCAGAAAAAAAGTTGGATATCAAAGAAAGATACAAAGAAATCAAAGCCATAAATGAAGAAATTAAAACTGAAATGTATTCTCAATATCTGAAACAAACTCCTGGAAACCAGAATAGGCTACTTTTATCCTTTGACTATAAGAATAAAAATATGCAGATGGCTTTTCTTCAACCTACAGTTCAAACTCTTAAGTCATCCTCTGATTACAAAAAGACAGATTTTGAAGTTTTGGCCCAGGATATTCATCCTCTGGAGCAAATTGAGTTTCATAAGTAGGCAAGGGAGATGATCTATTCTACCATGACCACCAAGGCCATGAGTGTAAAAAAGTTGAAAACACGCTAGAAAAAACCAGAGATTAGCTCAAATTGGAAAAAGCTTCTTCACAAGCAAAAAACACTAGAATTAAATCTTTGGAAGAATTGGTGATTAAAGTATTATATCATCCTAAAAATGTAAAATTTGCAGAGGAATTGATAAAGAAGAAAAATGTAGACATTTCTGCATTAAAGAAACAACTAAATCTACCCCCTACAAAAAATCCTCAAGCTAAGGAAGTACTACAGGATACAAATGAAAAAGATGAGATGATGAATCTCATTCTACAGTTGACTGCTTAGATAAAGGAAATGGAGAATGAAATGGACAAGTTGGTCCAAGAGAAAAAGGATAAAGAAGAAGAAATTTCAGTCATAGTTATTCTTATAGTTACTACTGTTGTACCTTCCACACTAGCTATTTCACTGGTTCCTACAGTCCCCATGGCTACACCATTACCTGTCACTTCATCAACAACTTCAGCAATAGAATCTTCAACAACAATAGCACAACATTCAGATGAAGCAAGCAAGTTAATAAAAGCTATGCAGGAAATGTCTATTCAGACTAATGAGATAAATAAATTGAAAGAATATCTTAAAAGTCTTGAAGATGAAAAGAAACTTGCCAAGATAATGCATAAGAATGAAGAACAAAGAGAAAACAGATTAAATGACAAGTTGAAGAAGTTAGAAAAATATCTAACATTGAAAGAACCCATGGCCCAAATCAGACAACAGCTATGGGCCAATATCATTGAAGCAGTTAATGGTATTCGGCCATCCATACAGGTTATATATGAGCAGAAAGATTTAGTCAAATCAGCAAAAGAAGCCATTCAAAAGATAAAAGAAAAACTTGGTAAGAAACTTGAAGAAGCTCTTGAAATCATCAAATTTATAAATTCTAAGAACATGCAAGAGCTAGAAGAAATTGGTATTAATGACAAAACAAAAACCATCCTATAAGTTATGAAGATAACTTCTAAAAATAATTTGATGATACAATTAGAAGAGGAAAGCCAAAACATGGAAGTTGCTATCACAAGGTTTATGATGAAGTTTGATGTCTCAAGGCATAAAGGCCTTCCAAATCCATTAGTTATTCATGATAAACTAATGAAGCAAAATTACTATGATAAGAAAATGAGAGAAGTTGCCAAGGATCAGGTCAATCTTCCTACCTCACACGGTATTCCAACAAGGTAGGTAATCTACAAGAATTTAGAGAATTTGTTTTACCTACAACATGAGGTAAAACAAATATTTATCAACAAGACCACATTATCAAAGTATATTGAAACTAATGATATTTTCATAAGGATGATGAAGATAAAACAGCCAGAGGAAAAACTTTGGGAAAAAAGCAATAAAAAAAAAAATAGAGCATGTTGTTTTCACATTTACAGTTACAGTTTTGCAGTCAAAATCAAGACAGTAATTAGTGAAAGAGTATTAGTTCAAGGTCAAAGTTTAAAGTTAAATCAAAATATTACAAAGCAGAGTTAAATTTGCCAGCGTAAAGGACACTTCACTGTCCAGTTGTAGCCTTCATTTAACAACAAAGAGAGAGAATATCAAAAAATTAAAGACAACAAACAGTAATTTCAATAAAAATAGAGACAACTAGCATTAGTTAGAAAGTTGTCACTATATTCTTGCATGAATATATTTCTTTTCCATGAATAATTCCTAAGTTTGTTTTAGGATATTTTGTAAAGAGTTTTTGTATAAATACTTCTCATTTGGAAGTATTGAGTGTGGATGGATTGTTGAACTTTTCTATAGTTTTACTATTATGAACCTAAGGGTGATTATACCAATTTCAGGTCAGCAAACTGGATTAAAGCAATAAAGCATCATATTATATGATTCATATGTTGGGCCACTACAGTGAAGTATTTTCACTTGTTTCTTTGTCAACTTCTTATGTTTTTCATCAATACTTGTATGTTGTTTTAAATCTAAATGATAAATCAGGAATTGTTATTTCAAAATATGTTAAAAGCACTCTATCTTGAACTATTTATCATTTACATGTTTTCGACTGATATCTAGACTAAGGAACCCTTATTTGCTCCATAGTTTCGATTGACCCCTGCCTTTTCACTCATTATCCGAATTTGCGAACCCTTAATTGCTCTCTTACCCCGATTGAAACCATTTTCACCATCAGCCTTGAAGATCTGAAGTAACTCAACTATCTTGCCCTGTAAACATTTCCCTTTAGAACTTGATCCTGATCTGACTGCTTGACACATTGACTCCATTATCCCAATGGAATACAGACCTACATTTATCCATCTGAGTAATTGATTTCACCATCAAATCAAATCAAAATCGAAAACCAATTTACCCTACATAACTAGCCTAAAATCAAATACAATCAACAAAGTAGAATCATATAGAGAGAGCCCTCTCTGAGCATTAGGAAGGCTAGATCCTAAGGCTTAAAAGTAGGTTTGTGGTTACCTCTAATATTCTTTAAAACAAAATCAAAAATCTAACAAATCTCGAGAATTATTGGAATGATAACATACTGGCGACCATACTGTGGAACTAACCAATCCTCAGCTCTAAAATAGATCTTGAAGGAAATATTTTTACTTACCTTTTCACCTTAATATTGTTTTGAAGAGTTGTTAGTAAATTTTCCATAAAAAAAATGTAATTTTGGCTTCCAAAAGAGTCCACTATACCAGGTCTAATCCAGATCCAGAACCTACTGTCATAGTAGATAATCCTGACAGAATTGTAAAGAAAAGAAAAAAAATAGAAAGTTTAGGTAATAAGATTTCATTGACTAAAGAAAATTCTCTCCCAAATAAATTATCAAGTTTACAAGACATTGAATTTGATTTAAATTTTGAACAAACTCTATTTAGAACTCAATCAGAAAGTGACATACATAATAGTGTATTAAATCTTGATTTCATTTCATCCATTGAAAGTAGGAAGGAAACTGTTTCACTAGATTCAGATGAAAAAGTCTTAGAATTTTATGATAAACTTGATGCTATAAGTGCAACTTTGATTAAGGAAATTGATGAAAATTATTTACAACATTTAGTTGAATTGACTGCTTTATCAGTGTATACCCCTAAGCCTTTTACCAGTCATTTAGATACCAGTTTTTTAGAATTTGTAGCTTCATCCTTCTTTTTTTTGACAGAAATGGTTATGGAGTATTTATATTCATCTTGGCCTGAATGCCGAAAATATGATTACATTGAGGATGTCTAAATCTTGTTGCATCTCATTGCTAAGAATGAGAATGCAGCCAGAGCTTGCAGACTTCTTCCATGATAAGAAATCTATAAATTCGATTTCAGAGATTTTCCCCAACTTGAAGATACAAACAAATTTATTTAAGAGCAAGCAGTAAAACATGACAGCAATCAGTTTATGGGATGGGTTCCCATGATTATTCTTCGTCTTTCATCTTGACCCCGGCAGAGAGGAGGGCAACTTTGTTGGCTTCAATGTCTGCCTCTTTGTTATGAGTTCTCAGCACATGATAGTAATTCAACTTCTGAAAAGCGTTTTCCAAACCCTTAATTCTGGATATCAGCCTTGCTAGTTTGAGATCCAAGGCTGGGGAGTTGGAAACCATTGTGTTTATAATGATTTGGGAATCACCTATGACATTAGCTTCTCTTATATTTAAATCTTTGAGGATCTTGAGGCCTTGAAAGAGGGCCATAGCCTCAGCTTGAATGTTGGATGAAAGTCCAAGCCCCCAAGCAAAGGTATGAATTTTTTCCCCAATTGGACTTACAACAACACCTCCTACACCAGCTTTGCCTGGATTGCCCTTTGCTGCCCCATCAAAAAAGAGAGAGTGCCTTGAGTGCGATTTGAGCCAGTCTTGAAAGTCAGGTTCAGATTTCCTTATTTGCCAGTCTTTGAGAGGAGGGACGTTTCTAACTGTTGATTGAAATTGCAAGTTAAGGGAAGATCCCCAAGCAATGTCCTGTTGGATAATATTGGAATCATATTTTATATCAGTCAAGCACTCCTTTAAATGACATTTTATCTTGATTTCTAAGACCTTGTGATTCTCTTTAATATTTCTGAAAATTCTTCTATTTCGTTCTAGCCAGATCTGCCAACAAATAACCTTTGGAAGGACAGCCCATGCAGATTTGATTATTTGATTTTTAGGAGGAGGGCTAGGATATTTTTTTGCCCAATTAGAAAAGAGATCAGCAGTGGAAAAAGGAAGCAAAAAGTTAGGATCCAAATTGTGGATAAAGGAGGACCAAATATGCTTAGAGAAAATGCATTCAAGGATTAAATGGACTGTTGTCTCTGCATTTTCGTTACACAGCGAGCATATGGAGGGACCGCAGAACCCTTTTCTCTGCAAGATGTCACACGTTAGGATCTTGCCATGGTAGAGAAGCCAAGCAAAGAATTCGAATTTGGGCCATGAAGGAAAACGCCAGACCCCCTGCCAAGGTGCAGGGTCAGGGGGGACGTATGGCCTCTCTATCAGCTTGGCATATCCCATGGAGACAGCGTAACCTTTGGCATTCGGCCCCCAACCTTTCGTATCTCTTTTCCTCATGCGCATGGGTGCCAATCCATGAAGGAGATCAAGCAGCGTGGACCATTCGTTGATCAGATGAACCAGCATCTCAATACGTTTCCAACCTGCCCAGACAGAATCGCTCCAAAGAGAAAGATCCCACGACGAACATAGCCCCTCTCTATCCATTCAGCATCGCAACGCTCTAATGGAGGCTCTGTCTTCAATTGGGTCCTTATTCATGATTTTATCAGTCCAGATATTGATCTTTTTTCCGTTTCTTGGTATCCAATAGGAGTGCGCATTGATTAAGGGAGCAGCTTTAGCATACAGTTTGAGAAAAGAGGAATTAGGAAAATGGATTACATTGTCTAAACAAGAAGAACGAGGACCTCTGAAATACTTTTTCCAGAGAGCCAATTGGGCCCAGCCAGGCTTGGGCGCAATGATCCTCCAAATAATCTTAGCTGCCATGGCCACATTTTGCTGACAGATATTTTTGAAATTCAAACAACCCTCCCATAGTGGCTTGGAGATGGTTTCCCAGCTGATAAGAGGAATCTTGTTTTCATTTTGTCTGCCTCCCTTCCAAAAAAAACTCTACATGAACGCTTCCATTTTTTTTAATATGCTTGCCGGAGCGAGAAGCACAGCAAATTGAAATAGAGGAAGGCTGGTGAGCACAGATTTAATAAGGAAAGATTTGCCAGCAGCGTTGAGCCAGGAGAAGCCCCAGGCTTGGATCCTAGTCTTGAATTTTTCAAGCTGAGGGAGCCAGTCTTTGCATGTAGATCTCTTATGAAAAACAGGAAGGCCCAAATATTTGAAGGAGGTCCAAGTGGAGGAGGCTGCAAACCCCAAACATCTAGAAATAGCGGAGAGCAATCTGGGCGAAGTGTTCCAGCTGAATATATGACATTTGTTCTTATTTACAACACTGCCTGAGGCTTCGCTGAAATCATCCAAAACTTCTTTAAATTTAGAGGCAGAGGAGAGAGAGGCAGCTCCCAAAAACAGAGTGTCATCCGCAAATAGGGCGTGGTTTATGTTTTTGATCCCTCTTGCAATATACAGTCCATTGATATCTTGATCTTGCATCTTTTTGTCTAACAGGAAGCTGAGGACAGAGGCTTGGATGACAAAAAGCAGAGGGGAAAGAGGACACCCCTGTCTTAGCCCTCTTGAGGCTTTGAAGAAATCAGTGGCTCCACCATTTACAAGAGGAGCAATCCATGGCTCCGAGATGCATGCCCAGATCCATTTGATGAAATTTGCTCCAAAACCAAACTTGCTCATGAATTTTAAAAGAAAGCTATGATTTACTCGATCAAAAGCATGTGCTAAATCAAGTTTAACCACCATACCTTGTTCTTTTCGAAGAAGACTTGAGTGAATTGCCTCTTGAACAAGGGTAAAGTTGTCCACGATCTGCCTTCCTTGGATGAAGCCTCCTTGATTCTCCGGAATTATTTTAGGTAGAATGATCTTCAATCTATTTGCAATTACTTTAGTGATTAACTTGTACCCATTATTGCATAAGGAAATCGGGCGGAATCTACTGAAATTGTTGGCGCCTTTTTCCTTTGGAATGAGGGCTAGGAAAGCGGAGTTTGTGTTGCCTCCTATTTTCTGAGTATTTTGAGACTTTTTAACCATTTTGAGCAGATCCTTTTCAACAATCGGCCAACAAACTTGAAGAAATCTGGCAGAAAAGCCATCCGGCCTAGGGGCCTTATCCGGATCCATATCAAAATGGGCTTTTTTGACTTCGTCTTTGGTGACTTTGGCCTCAAGGATCTCATTCATATGAGGAGAAATTGCAGAAGGAATAATGCCTAGCAGATCTGAGTATTGGTCCGAGTCCTTATCCTCGCTATACAAGTTTTGAAAGTGAGAAGAGGCTAATTTTTTGATGTCTTCAAAATCCTTGTAGGTGACATTATCCTCCTTAATCTCAAAAATGGTGTTGAATCATTTCCTAGCCTGGGCTTGTTTGTGGAAAAAAGCAGAATTCCTGTCCCCTGCTTTGAGCCAGAGATTTCGAGATTTTAATCTCCAGTATTCTTCTTCATCGAGGCAGGCCTTATGAAAGCGATGTTGCAGATGAGCCTCTTGGTCTAACAGCTCCTCTGTGACTATAGCGTGCTCCATATGATTTTGATGAGAGGCAAGAGAGACTTTAATGGCTTTTCTTTCAGTAGCTAGGTTGGACAGGGTTTTGACCCATCGTTTTAGATCGCCTTTTACCCTTCTAAGTTTTTCCTCCCAGATATAGAAAGGAGATCTATTGACAAGCTGACTCCAACAATCCTTGACTATTTTCATGAAGTCTGGTTCCTTGACCCAGAGGGGACTAAATATAAAAGGAATAGGACCTAGATCTAGATGGGCCAGGAGCTCAAGCTTTATAGGCTTATGGTCTGAGATGTTGTTAGCCAGGATGTGCATTCTAGGTTCTAAGCCTAGTAACAGATAGGAGCTTTTAATGAAAAATCTATCTAATCTGGCAGCAATATGACCAGGGCCCACTCTTTTGTTAGACCAAGAAAACTTACCGGAAGAGGGTTTGATATCCAGCAAGTCCCAGTCCTGCAATAGATCCTCCGCCCATTCCCTTGCCGGATCTCGGATAGCGCTACCTCCTCTTTTTTCGGACGAGTGGAGAGTGAGATTGAGATCTCTGGAAATAATTATATTTTCCAGATTTGTCAAGTCTGCTTGGTGCCTTATAGAATCCCAACAATCCTTTTTTTCCCCAACATTGACTGGAGAATAAACATTGAAGAGGCAAAAGGTTTCCTTAGTATCCAGATTCTGCATTTTCAGCAGCATCCAGTGAGTATTACTAGCCTCAAAGGTGACTGCAAATTTGCTGGGGTTCCATAGAGTGCCAATCCCTCCCGATGCGCCCCGGGCAGAGATTGCTCTTGCTTCACTCTTGAACCATATTTTCTTGCTTGCTTGCAGGAAGACTACGTCTTCCAGCTTAGTCTCCTGGATGAGAAGTATGTCTGGAGTTTTTGTTCTTATTAAGCTTCTCATGGCTTCTTCCTTAACTTTACTCCCCACACCTCTACAATTCCAGGAGATGACCTTCATTATTTATGTTTCTGTTGGGCTCCCTTGGAGCCTTGGGGCTGATTTTTCGACGTCCTAGACTTTGAGGCTAGCATTTTTTCCAGAGTTGGCTGGCTGCCCTGTAGCTTATCTTTATAAGTCTCCTGCTCTCTTTTTTCCTTATCATTTTTGCGGCCTCTTGTAGATCTTTGTATCGCGGTTTGGGATTCTCCTATTTCTCCTTCCTCCTCTGACTCGTCTGTTTCCTGCTCTTCTTCCTCATCTTCTAAAGTCATACCTTTGGGATCTTCGGCACTTGTTCCTTTGAGGGAGGCTGAGGGAGTACCTATGCTTGGAGAAGCTGGATTTTGGGTCTCGGTTTCCTGAATAGCTTCTGTCTGCTGACTTAGTGGGTCAAATTTGTTTTCTTGCACCTTTTTGGGATGGGGGCGTTGAACATTAACCTGTAGAGGGCCTTTTCCAGAGGTTCCTCCCAGTTTTTTCCCTTTGTAATTGGTTTTTGCTCGCTTGACTTGGTTCCAACCCTCTTCAATCCCTTTCTCTGGCTCTACGTTGGACGGACAGTTTCTAGCAAAATGTCCATGAACATGGCATTTCCTACATTTGAACGGCAGTTGCTCATAGTCCAAGATCTGCACATGAGACCAGCTGCCGACTTTGATTTTGATAGCCTCTGGAAGACCCACCTCTAGATCTACTTCTACGCAGATCCTGGCACAGTCGTACTGGTCCTTGTTGTTTGCCCGATCTATGAATTTTCCGAGAGTGTTGCCAATGTGTTTCAAGGAATCCTAGTTCCAGCAATGGACTGGCAGATTTGGAAGACGAACCCACACCGGGACAGCCTTGGGAACATCAACAGTCGGATCAAAGTCCGGAGTCCATTTGTTCAAATAGAGGCCTTGAGAACCCATGAAATACGACCCATTTTGAAAGATCAAATCTTTGTCTTCTTTGGAGGAAAATTCAAAGAGGAAGTACCCTCGCCCCAGAAAGTAAGAGGTGACATTTTCCTTAATCAGAGGAGCGCAGTTCCTGTTAACCCATTGCTCAGTAGTTTTCGGAGAAGGCCACAATCCCGTGAATTGGCCAATGAGGCCACAATCAGCCAAAGATAAAGGTACTTGAATGGGGGCCTCCGGAGGCAAAGAGATCTTAGGAATTTCATTTAGCTTCTTAACAAATTTGGATGCTTCGCTTCTTTTCTTCTGAGGCAAACCAGCAAGAAGCTGGTTGAAAGCATCGATGGCAGGAGAAGAAGGAAGATCCTTAAAAGGACCCAGCGTCTCCATAGGGAAGGCCTGAGGCCGGCTGCCGCAAGGGCAGCCACGCAGCAGAAACCCTAGCGAAACTCAGAGCGCGCAGAGAGTCCGTCCAGTCGTTAAACCCACATATGTATCCTCTGTTGTTACTGTTTATGTTCTTAACAATTTGTAGCTTCATCCTTATTTACTACCACTTCATCCATTATTTCCACCACACTTAATTCCATAGATTCATTTTTTCCCAAGAAACCTTTTCAACCTAGAGTTTTATTTCCATCCCCAAATAGTTCACTTTCATCCCCTAGCATTTCTGCTGCATATTCAAATACTTCATTCTCATTTGCAAGCTCTTCTTCTAGCATCCCAACTACATCTCTAATATCCCAATCTTGTCTGCGAGTGCTTTAACTACATCTACAAGTACTTCAAGTTCTTCACCAAGTACTTCAAACTTACCTCCTAGCCAAGCTATAATCCAAGCCATGGCTACCAGATATGCCCCATTGGTCCTACAAGCCCCTCTAAATGCCATGCCCCAAGATTAACAAAGAAAAATCCCTCAATTTGATGGAACCACTCACTACACTGCACAACAGCATGTTAATAAAGTGACAGACTGCTTTGAATTGCATGAACTAGATGATGTTGATGTTCAAATGATACTTTTTGCTCAAACTTTAGTTGGTGATGTTAAGAAGTGGTTTAAAGGTTTACCTGCTGGTAGTATAGCTAATTTAGTTGTTTTCCATAGGATGTTTCTTAATAGATGGGAGAAGAAGAAGAATCCATTACAAATTTTTTCTGAAGTTGAAAATATAAAAAGAGCACCAAATGAAACAGTTCAAGACTATTGTACAAGATATAACAGTATTTACAATGCAATCCCTGCTAATATTAAACATCCTCCAAACTCTGCCCTTATCAAATTCCCTGATGGATTTGATACAGATATGGCTTACCAACTGAGAGAGAGAAACCCAGAAACCTTAGAGCAGAAGCAAACTAATGCCGTAAGTGCAGAGGCAAATTTTCTAGCAAAGAAAGCTAGATTAAGAAATAAAAGGAGAGCGACAATAAAATATGAAACATCAACCTCAAATTTGAAAATAGATAACTTAGCAAAAACATTAGAAATAATGATGGATAGGTTAGATAACATGGAAAGGAAGCCACATTTATGGGATAACCAACAACAAGGACCTCAAATTAGAAATCCAAATTTCAGGAAAAACACCAACACTAGAAAATCTAGAGAATCAGCACCTAACCAAACAATAAGACCACCTTTCCAAGAGAACTATGCTGAAATTTCTCACCAAAACAAAAATGATGAAGACACTCAGATAAATCTAATGAGCATTAATGATGATAACACCATTTTTCTTACATAAGAAGAACAAGAGTTATATGAATTACAACAACTACAATTAGATTCTGGTGAGTCTTTTGATTACAAACAAGGTTATGAGTTTGCAATTAATGAAGTTCATACGAAATATAACCTTAGGAGAAAGAAAAATGTAGAACCTTCTACTAAGAAATCTACCCAAACTCAATCAAAGAAAACAGTAGAGGCCCCTACCACTAAAGTTCTACGAATACTCCCTAGAGAAACCCAGCAAAAATATAGTTCAACTCAGAAGATTTCAAGTCCCAAAATTTCACCAAGTCCTAAAACTGTTGACATAACATATACTGCTATTCAAACATCAGCAGATCCTCAAAAATATGTTGCTTCCAAGACAACAAATTATGTTAAAACAACAATTTCAGATCCAAAAACATATGTTGCTAATCACTAACCAGCTGATTCTAAAATAGCCACTGCCAAAACAGCTGCTGAAACCTCAAAATCTTCCAAAACTTCCATTGCATCTCAAATTGTCCCTAAAAATCAAATTAAAAGAATTAAAACAGTGGATATACAAACAAAAAAATAAAAAACCAACTGTAGAAAAAGAATATAAACCCACCCAAACTAAAATTACAAAAGAAGAAATAATTAAGTTAGGAAAATCACAAGCACCATTCAATATCCAAGCTGAAATTGCCAAACCGAAGATACCAATTCCTTTGACAGAATTGGTAAAACATGACCTATACAAATTCACATATCACTGAAACTTTAAACATGAATGATGGAGAAGACTCTATAAATTTAAGTGATGAACAACTAGAACTAATCTTTGGTCCTGAGGTTAATGGAAAACACCAAGAGAGAGGAATTCCCCCTTTCTACATTAGCTTAACTGTTCATGATCAGATTTTACATAATGCAATGCTAGATTCAGGGGCTTCACACAATTTGATGCCAAAAGAAATAATGGAAACCTTTAATTTAGACGTCACTAGACCTTATAAAGATCTCTTCTCATTTGATTCCAACAAAGTGAAATGTTTAGGCTTGATAAAACATTTATGTGTCACTTTAGTTCAGTACCCTGGAAAAAGCATAGTCATGGATATTATAGTAGCTGACATCCCTCCTAAGTATGGAATTTTTTTATCTCGCTCATGGGGAGCTAAACTGCAGGGATCTCTACAACTAGATATGTCTGATGCAACAATATCATTTTTTGGCCAACCCAAGAAACTTTATAGAGAGACATTAATGAAATACATTGTTAGTAGTGTAGAAAGACCTAAAAATTATACTATTTATTCTACACCTACTGATATAGACTCCTTCATTTTATGTAATTCTGAAACTGACATTAAAAACAACACCGAATTAAAACAGAAAAGAAATCACCAGACAGTGACAACATTTTTCATGAATCAATGTGGCACCTAGATTTTGATGGATCGGTGAACAAATTAGGAGAAGGAGTTGGAGTTTGGATAGATAACATGGAAAACAATCATGCATAAGGTCGTGCCTTTAGATTAAATTTCAAATGTACAAACAACATGGCTAAATATGAAGCTCTGATTTTAGGACTGCAGATTGTTAGAAATTTAGGAGCCAAAAGAGTGTCAATCATGGGTGACTTTGAATTAATTGTGAAACAAATAAGAGGAGAATATTCTGTATATACTCCTAGATTAAGCCAATATAGAGAAACAATTTTAGATATGATTAGTGAATTGCTTTGACTTTGCTGCAATTCCTAGAAAACAGAACATGCAGGCACACAGTTTAGCAACTTTTTCTAGCACCTGCAATCTTCCTTTTCAACTAAATCATAAATATACATCAGAAGTTAAACACAGGCCTACAATACTAGATAATCTAAAATATTGGCAAATGTTTTCACAGGATGAACAGATTTATCATTTCATGAATGCTGAAAGAGAATTCCATAATTGTAACATAGACACAGATTGTACAGTAGATCAAACCATATATAGTGAGATTAATATAAACAATATAGATGTAAATAATTCAGATTTCACTAAACCCAATAAATTTACTCAAGTAGAAATAGATAATTTAGAAAAGGTAGAGATTGAAGAATTAGCAGATGATGATTTTGACATTTTAAACCTTAAGAACAAATTTTTAGCTAAGGGATTAGCCCCTTTAGAAGAAATTTTTGATTCAAATGAGGTTGCAAGAAAACCAAAGATGGAACCATTAAGATCAAATATTGAAGAATGCAATATAGGAATAGAATTAAAGCCTAAGATGATAAAACTTTCAAAAGCCTTACCTCAAGAAGAAAAAGTGAAATACATAGCTTTGTTTAAGTAATTATAGGATGTATTTGCATGGAGTTACGAGGACTTAAAATCTTATGACACTATCATAATATAACATAAAATACCCATAAAAGAAGATCAAAAAACTTTCAAACAAAAGCTTAGAAAAATCAATCCAGTTTTAATGCCTTTAATTGAAAAAGAGGTTAATAGAATGTATGAAGCCCAAATAATTGCACCAATCAGGTATTCTGATTGGGTTTCAAACCTAGTTCCCACTAGGAAGAAGACAGGGGATATTAGACTGTGTGTTAATTTCCAGAATTTAAATAAAGTGTCCTTAAAAGATAACTACCCTCTCTTCAAGATGGATCGCATCTTACAGAGGGTGGTTGGTTCTTCCAAGATTTCATTTCTTGATGGATTCTCTGGATATAACCATATTTTAGTTCAACCAGAAGACCAACCAAAGACTGCATTTACTACTCCTTGGGGTGCTTTCATGTATGTGAAAATTCCTTTTGGATTAATGAATGCAAGAGCCACTTTTCAAAGAGCTATGGATATAGCTTTTGCTAAAGAAATTCATGATTTTCTTGTGATCTATCTAGATGATATAACTATGTTTTCAAAGACTGACAATGAACATCTAGATCACCTAAGACAAGTTTTTATCAAATGCAAGAAATTTGTTATATCTTTAAATCCTAAAAGGACTATATTTGGACTTGAAGAAGGTAAATTTTTAGGACATATCATATCTAAAGAGGGAATTAGGATAGACCCAGCTAGAATAGAGGCCATTCTAAACATTAGTCATCCTAGGATATTAAAGAATTCCAGGCTTTCTTAGGTAAAATCAATTTTCTCGGAATATTTATTTCAAAATTAGCAGAAATAATTACAAAACTCAATAATATGTTGAAAAAATACTCAATACTTAAATGGACTGTGGAGGCCAAACAATCATTTGAATCAACCAAACAAGCCTTGACAAAAACACTAGTCCTAATAAGCCCTGATTTCAAAAAATATTTCATTATTTTTTCCTTTGCTTCAGAACATACTATTGTTGCAATCTTACTGCAAGAGAATGACAAGGGCTATGAGCAGCACATTGCTTTTTTCAGTAAATCACTTAGATATGCCACTTTAAATTATAACATAATGGAAAAGCAGGCACTAGCTTTAGTGAAGGCCATCAAAGACTTTAAAGTGTACATCTTATATTCACATATCATAGCTTATGTTCCAAATTCAGCTGTGAAGGAAATTCTAACTCAGAATGGGCCTGATGGTAAAAGAGGCAAATGGATTGCCACCATTTTGGAATATGACATAGAAATTAAGCCCACCAAACTCATTAAAGGTCAAGATTTAGCCAAACTCATGGCTAAAACAAATTTTCATGCTTTAGATATAAATTTTATTGCCCAATTAGATGATCAGGAAGAAATGGCAACTCCAAAGATCAGTGAAGCCTTTTCAGATTCACCATGGTATGCAGATATCATATCTGTATTAATAAAATTTACAAGCTCCTCCTAGATTATCAAGAACTAAAGCTAAAATTTTAAGTTAAAGGCAATGAAGTTTTGTATCATAGACAATGCACTATTTTGGAAAGATCACGGTGGCATTTTATTGAATTGTTTGCTTAAAGAATAAGCTGATAAATTTTTGGAAGAGTTTCATGCAGGTGAATGTGGAGGACACCTTTATTGGAAGACAACTGCAGATAAAATATTGAGAGTTGGTTTTTACTGGCCTACACTGTTTGCAGATGTGAAAAAGTATGTGACCTCTTGTCACAAATGCCAAATCTTTGAAGGTAAGAAAAAGCTACTACCTTTACCCCTTAAACCCATCTCCACAGAAATGCCATTTTAGCAATGGGTCTTGACTTCATTGGTGAAATCCACCCTCCCTCATCGGCCCAACACAAATGGATTTTGATAGCCATAGACTATTTCACCAAGTGGATAAAAGCCATTCCTTCCAGGCAAGCCACTGATATGTCATAATCTCATTCTTAGAAAACAACATATTGTCAAGATTTGGATGCCCCCGAAATCTCATTACTGATAATGCAGCTGCTTTCAAGTCCAAAAAGATGATTGACTACTGTAATAAATACCACATTACCCGTGGCCATTCCACTACTTATTACCCTCAAGGTAATGGTCTTGTTGAATCCTCCAATAAAAGCATTGTGAGTATAATCAAAAAACTACTAGAAGACAATAAGAAAACCTGGAACAAAAGGTTAGTAAATGCCTTATGGGCAGATAGACTTACCACAAAGAAATCCATTAGTACATCCCCTTATCAGCTGGTTTATGGGATGGATGTTTTTTTTCTATCTTCTTTAGGAGTAAAAGTAATGAAGATAATCCAAGAACTGCAGGTAGAAACTAATGATATCCAAAGAAGGATAAATCAAACCATACGCATGCAGAAAACCAGGGAAGATGTCTATCTCAAGTCTCAAGTTGTTCAAGAAAATATTAAAAAAAAAATTGATAAGAAGACTAAGGAAGATTATTTTTATATAGGTGACAAAGTTCTTAAGTGGGATTCTAGGAGAGAAGAGAAAGGTAAACATGGGAAATTTGATTTCTTATGGAAGGGCCCCTATGGCATTTATGGTTACAGAAGTAACAATGCATTATTTTTTAAGGATTTGGATGGATCAGATCTGCCAGTTGGACATATCAATCGTAGAATGTTGAAGCATTACTATTCCCCTGAATAACAGTAGTTCACTTTGTTTACTTTACTCAATGTACATAACATTGCAGATTTTAGATTGGATTGGATGTTTTTCTAGAAAAGTTGAAGCCCAGAGAGAAGGCCCTAAGCTTTCAAAATTAAAATATCATAAGTATGAATAATGTAGAGCTCAGAAAACAGCTTCAAGGACAGCACAGTCAAATTTCATAGGCTACTGATCACAAATTTCAAGACATTTCACCAGGAAATTCCATCCCCATATGGAGCCACTGTTAGGGTCCTATTATAATAGGATTCATAATTTTGAATTGACTTTGAATAGTCTTGTAATATGTACATACTTTTCTTTCTACAAATTGTTTTCCCATATTAGAAAAAATAAAAAATTTAAAGAGGGTAAAAGTCCTAAAAGAAAAATCAAAGGACTTGAAAGAAAAAATATCAAAAAAAATACAAAAATGGACCTCAAACAAAAAAGATACAAAAATAAAACATGAAAGTGATGCAAATCCAAATGCCATAATCCATGAAAGTCAAACAACTTAATCTTGACCTCTCATAAAGATCTAGCCAAATAGTTTAATCTTGGCAGATCAGTAGTTAGGTAGAGAATAATAAGGAGCTCAATAGTTTAATCTGAGCCCTTGGAAGAAATAAGGATAGAATTAGTTAGTTTGTTGTTTTAAAAGAAAAATTAATAAGGGTTTGCAAGCTCAAATGCACCCATGTAAATGAAGAAAAAATGTTAGGGTAGCATATGGGTAGGCAGAAGTAGTTTTCACAAGCATGGATATCAGAAAATTGATTATTTCATTTACTAAATTCCCCTCAAAAATCACTTCCCTTGTAAAAATACCTTCTCCCCCTTCATTTTTTTACTTTTCTCCTTTTCCACCTTGCAAAAAGCCCCTTTTCCTAAGTTAAAACACATTTTTTCCTTTGGAAAAGTAAAAAATACTTTTACTAATTCCCCTTTATTCAAAAAATACACTAAAAACCCATAAAAATACATTAATCCTAAACTTAAAAAAACATATCGGGTCCCACTATAAAAACTTACCCCGATGTTATTTTTTACTTAGTGTATTTTTATATTTCCCTATATTATACAAATCCCACAATTACATTACTTTACTAACATTTAACTTAATATATTAAATCCCATATTAAACTTGTATCCCGTATTATATTAAATCCTTTATATATACATCCCAACCCATTATTTTTATTTAAACTATGGTTTAAATATTCCCCACATGTTATATATCCTGACCCCATGTTTATTAAACATAGTTTTTATACATTTTTATCTTACCCCATTGGCTATAAAACCCTGACCAATACATATAAACCTACCTCATAATTTAAACCCTGGACCCCACCCCATCTGATCCCACGACTCTATCGCATCATCCCAGCCTTCAGATCTTCACTCACCAGATATAACGGTCATTAAACCCTATCGCACATTCCTTTGTGCGATATTTAGCACACCCCAAGCCTTGCGAAAAACACAGTTTTTGGAGCTCCAACCCAAGCTATGTGTCTAAACTTCATTCGATTGCATCATTAAAAACATTACCACTAACCACTTCTGGAGCTTGTGAAAACCACTGAGCAGTTTTATTCTCGGCACGCAAACCATCTGTTAATTTGAAATGACCACCCATTAATGTAAACACTGTTTGGTTTAAAATGCATATAACTGCCCAATTTCACCTTTTCATCCTTTCTGTTACCATTTTCACGTAGACAGAGATATTTAGACCGAAAATATTGTTGTCGACTCCATTTTTAAGCCAAATTGAAACATAAATCTAATCATTTGCCGCTACAATCAATGCAGAAGTCGTCCAAGCGCTATTAAAGACTAGCAAAGCTTCAGAAAGCTTTCCTCAACCCCATAACCCTTCTGTAAAAATAAAATCTACATTTTTCCCAGGTATTCTTCAAAAGGAAAGACATATTCCTTGATCTAAAGAAGTAATACAGCTAATTGAATCATTTAGGAGCCTTTAAACCTAAAGAAAACCCTATTACTTCCTAAATCTTTTGTTCTGTAAACCCTGGACCTACTTGCACATATTATAATATCTAAAGATTGTTTTAAAACACACAGTTTGATTAATTAGTGTTGAGATTGCAACAAGATGATGAGTTTAGTGAAAAGAGTCGCCTTCACTAAGTGGGCCCGCAGGGTATTTTTGGCGCAAAGTCTATTTTTAGACTATGTCTATTTTTAGACATATGGATCATGTTCTATGAGTTGCAGGATGCTATTTGTGGATGGTTGGTCAAGTCAAGAAAAATAGATGGACTTCTATTTTTAGACATATTGGGTGGAATCTATTTTTAGATTGCCAGTCTAAAAATAGATATGTCGAATATTATTAGCTCTTAATAATATTTGAACTCTAAACATTATCTTATTCTCTTGGAGCACTTCAGTTAAGTGCACAGATGTGGCACAACAGCTGACAGAAGGAATTACACTATTCTTTCCTAGGGTTTAGGTGGAGCTTGCTGTATAGTTGGATTCTGAACTTCCATGTGTGTTTGTGTTTGGTGGAGTTGATGAGACAAGAATGGAGTTGTTCATGCTATTAGTGCTAGTTGTATCTAGTCTAATCATTGATAATATATGAGATTGGTGTACTCACTATAATTAATTCACTAATTATAACCAAATCAAACAAGAATACACTTACAATGCAGTGTAGGCATGGACAAGCTTGTGAATGCGGGAGAGGGTGAAAGAGCAAGTGTGACTATCATTTGAGAATATACTGTAATGAGATTTGCACACACATTGATGGAGATGCCAATGAGGATTGCGCAGTACATACTAGTGGGATTCGAACCTGGATCTCAGTATTATCTATATTGGATTGCGCAGTAGAGGCAAGCTAACAGGTGGAGCAGATTGGAGCATGTGTTTTGTATGATCTGAGCTTATGTAGTGTGTAACAATTGGAGATTGTACTGAGAGCTTGTGAGGAGTTTGTACAATGATTTTTACATGATATCTATCATTACAATATACAGATAGTTGGGGGTTTTCAACTTTAAGCTTTCCCATAAATACTATGTTTATATGTGTGATTGTTTATGGTTTTAATGTGCGCATGCGATTGTTTATATTTCCGCAAATTGATGATCAATAGTATAAGAGGTTATGTATTATGCATGAAGCTCAAATAGTGTGTGATCAGGATAATCTCAGTGAATAATTTAACAGTTATTCAAATTTCTACAATTAGATCATTTAGAAGCCTCTGTACACCTGAAAAAAGCCTCTTGTGTCTTTCAATCCATTTTCTGTAGACTCTAGGTGTCTTTTACAAAGTTCCAAGGTTTTGAAATTGCTTTTGGTCACAAAGAGTGCACTATAGACCCTAAATGTCCTTTCGCAGAATTCTGAGTTCTTAAACAAATGTTTTTAAGCGCAGAGATTAAAAATTTGATCAAGAAAACCTGTGTAGACCATAAGATAAAATCTTGTTTCATCCTAAATCAGCCTGAAACCTATTATAATTTTCCAAAGGTGCTCCTACGGGCCTAAATCAGTGTTTTTAAAGTCAAAAGAGCAATAAAGTTTGATAAATCAAGAAAAGCAATGGCCTCCAAAAAAAATTGTAGATGCCAATCCTCTATAACCTCCTGTTGTAGATGTAGAGCACATTCCATTAGCTGACATAGACTTCAATATTACTAATACATTCACAGAATTTAACCTTCTTGAGCTCCACTGCTAGAGCCAAGAAAAATCCATAGATTAGGCTGATGAATTTTTCATCTGGGAGTCAAATTTTCCAAAATATGTTGTTCCTCAGGCCTTCCAATGCCCAGAAGTGATTAGACTTCGTAAATCATACTATTTTCCTGATCAGAGAGCCATAATAAACCCTAAAAAAGATATTTTATTAACCATTATTGTTGATTCAATTAATCAGATGTTGTAGATACAGCCCAGGCCTGATGAAATCCCTTTATCCATTGAGGTCGTCACCCAACTATACCTGAATCTGGACTTCCCCAAGAGGTTCCAGATATTCCAGACTTTCATTACTTCTTCTGTAGAAATTCCCAAGATAAATCCTCCATACCCTTCTCTAAAATTCTCTGAAAGGACAAGACATATCATCTCCATGTTGTCTTTCATTCTTGGTTATTTTACAGATGAACATGGTGATGTAGCAGTGCTAGCTTTTTTGTCTACTTTCACACCTGGTCAGCCTCCTACTACCATTTTTAATTTTTCCCAATACCTTGCTAATAGTATTCATGAGAAGTTGGTCAAAATTCCTTCTGAACGTGTTTTCAAGTATTCATCATTCCTATTCCATATGTTCTTATACTTCCAGTCTGAGAAATTTGATATAAACCTTTAGAATCTTGATGTGGAAGGAAACTTCCTTGATAAGGAAAGACTCCAATGAGTTCACTTATACAGATTTTATTGATTCTTTCATTTACCCTATGGTCAATTTGCTGAACAACAGTAGACAGCCCAGAATTAGTGAATAGATTAAGAAGGTACTTGTACCAAAACCATACTGAAATAAGAGTATATGGAGCAAGTCTTGTTCCATATAAACTGCCTAAATACCTCCCTATGAGGTTATTTACCCTTGAATACATAAGGTAGATTCTTAATTCAGATGCAATTAATTTCCTGGCAGCAAAGAAGAACACATAGTTCAAATTGAAAATCAGGTTGGCCCTTTTATATGTAATAATAGAGATGCAGGTCCAAAGGCAAAAAAATGTTTACAGGAGTTCAAATTCAGTAAAAGTTTCCTGTGGTATTATGATCCCCTTGAAGTTATAAGTAAAATGAGAGTTAAATTCAAATTGATTCCGTATGTACATGAAAAGAAACCAGAGATTAAGAAATTATCCAACCAGACTAAATGGTTGGAGAACACCTTGGTAGAGGCAGAGAAGCAAAATGATACTAGTCAAACTTTGCCAACTCCAGTCCAAGAAGATAGGAATGTAAAGAGAAATAGAGAGGAAGGATCCTATACTGCGGAGACTACAATAGAAACTAAGTTTAAATTGAGATACAATAAAAAGCCAGAGCTAAATCCTGCCAATAAATAAAGGGAAACAATAGAGGTGATTGATACATAAATAGTAGCAAAGCACAATGCACCTCCTACCATAATTGAAGAACAACAACAGCCTACAACTTCAAACACTCAGCTTATTCAGAAGCAACACAGTATGGAATTTTCCTCATCTAAAAAACCAGCAGAAAAAGAGTTGGATATCAAGGAAAGATACAAATAAATCAAAGCTAGAAATGAAGAAATTAAAACTGAAATATATTCTCAATATCTAAAAAAATCTCCTGGAAAACAGAATAGGCTACTTTCATCCTTTGACTATAAGAATAAAAATATGCAGATGACTTTTCCTCAACCTACAGTTCAAACTCCTAAGTCATCCTCTGATTACAAAAAGACAGATTTTCAAGTTTTGGCCCAGGATATTCATCCTCTGGAGCAAATTGAGTTTCATAAGCAGGCAGGGGAGATGATCTATTCTACCCTGACCACCAAGGCCATGAGTGTACAAAAGTTTCAAAACACTCTATAAAATATCAGAGATCAATTCAAATTGGAAAAAGCTTCTTCACAGGCAAAAGACACTAGAACTAAATCTTTGGAAGAATTGGTGATTGAAGTAGGATATGATCCTAAAAATGTAAAAGTTGCAGAGGAATTCATAAAGAAGAAAAATGCAGACACTGTTGCATTAAAGAAACAACTAAACCTACCCCCTACTGAACATCTTCAAGCTAAGGATGTACTACAGGATACAAATAAAAAAGATGAGATGATGAATCTCATTCTAAAGTTGACTGCTCAGATAAAGGAAATGGAGAATGAAATGGACAAGTTGGTCCAAGAGAAAAAGGATAAAGAAGAAGAAATTCCAATCACATTTATTCCTGTAGCTACTACTGTTGTACCTTCCACACTAGTTGAATCACTAGCTCCTACAGTCCCCATGGCTACAACATTACCTGTCACTTCATCAACAACTTCAGAAAACATAATCTTCAACAACAACAGCACAACATTTAGATGAAGCAAGAAAGTTAGTAAAAGCTATGCAGGACATGTCTATTTAGACTAATGAGATAAATAGCTTAAAAGTCTTGAAGATGAAAAGAAAATTTCCAAGATAATTCATAAGAATGAAAAACAAATAGCAAACAGATTAAATGAGCAGTTGAAGAAGTTATAAAAAGATCTAACATTGAAAGAACCCATGGCTCAAATCAGACAAAAGCTATGGGCCAATATCATTGAAGCAGTCAATGATATTTGGCCATCCATACAGGTTATATATGAGCAGAAAGATTTAGTCAAATCAACAAAAGAAGCCATTCAAAAGATAAAAGAATAACTTGGTAAGAAACTCGAAGAAGCTCTTGAAATCATAAAACTTCTAAATTCTAAGAACATGCAAGAGCTAGAAGAAATTGGTATTAATGACAGAACAGAAACCATCCTAGAAATTAGGAAGATAACTTTTAAAAATAATTTGATGATACAATTAGAAGAGAAATGCCAAAACATGGAAGTTTCTATCACGAGGTTTATGATGAAGTTTGATGTATTAAGGCAGAAAGGCCTTCCAAATCCATTAGTTATTCAAGATAAACTAATGAAGCAGGATGACTATGACAAGAAAATGAGAGAAGTTTCCAAGGATCAGGTCAATCTGCCTACCTCACATGGTATTCCAACAGGGAAGGTAATCTACAAGAATTTGGAGAATTTGTTTTCCCTACAGCATGAGATAAAACACATATTTATCAACTAGCCCACATTCTCAAAGCATACTGAAGCTGATCAGATTTTCAGAAGGATGATGAAGATAAAACTGCTAGAGGCAGAACTTTGGGAAAAATTGACTGATTTACTGAGAAATCAGATTGCAGTAAATACAAAGTAGTAAAAACAAAACAGAGCATGATGTTTTCACATTTGCAGTTACAGTTTTGTATTCAAAATCAAGACAATAAATAGTGAAAGAGTATTAGGTTAAAGAGTATCAGTTCAAGGTCAAAGTTTAAAGTTAAATAAAAAATTACAAAGCAGAGGTAAAGCTGCCAGCATAAAGGACACTTCACTGTCCAGTTGCAGCCTTCATTGAATATCAAAGAGAGAAAACATCAACAAATTAAAGAGAGCAAATAGTAATTTCAATAAAAATAGAGACAGCTAGCATTAGTTAAAAAGTTGTCACTATCTTCTTGCATGAAGATATTTCTTTTGCATGAATAATTCCTAAGTTTGTTTTAAGATATTTTGTAAATATTTTTTGTATAAATACTTCTTATTTGGAAGTATTGAGTGTGGATGAATTGTTGAACATTTCTATAGTTGTACTATTCTGAACCTAAGGGTGATTGTACCTATTTCAAGTCAGCGGACTGGGTTAAAGCAATAAAGCATCATATTACAGGATTCATGTGTTGGGCCACTACAGTGAAGTATTTTCACTTGTTTCTTTGTCAACTTCTTATGTTTTTCATCAATACTTGTATGTTGTTTTAAATCTAAATGACAAATCAGGAATTGTTATTTCAGAATATGTTAAAAGCGCTTTGCCTTGAACTACTTATCATTTACATGTTTTCCATTGATATCTAGACTAAGGAACCCTTAATTTCTCCATAGTTTCGATTGACCCCTGCCTTTTCACTCATTGTCCGGATTTGAGAACCCTTAATTGCTCTTTTACCCCGATTAAAACCATTTTCACCATCAGCCTTGAAGATCTGAAGTAACTCAACTATCTTTCCCTGTAAACATTTCCCTTTAGAACTTGATCATGATCTGACTGCTTAACACATTGACTCCATTAGCCCAATGGAATACAGACCTACATCTATCCATCTGAGTAAGTGATTTCACCACCATATCAAACCAAAATCCAAAACCAATATACCCTACATAACTAGCCTAAAATCAAATACAATCAACAAAGATAAATCATATAGAGAGAGCCCACTCTGAGCATTAGGAAGGCTAGATCCTAAGGCTTAAAAGTAGATTTGTGGTTACCTATAATATTCTTTAAAACGAAATAAAAAATTTAACAACTCTCAAGAATTATTGGAGTGATAACACCATGAAAATTCATATGGATCTGGTGTGAAGAATTGAAGACATTAATGCAGATCATCAGGATATTCTTATTAAATCGTGGCATGTAAGATTTGAGATGTCATCCATTGTGCCTTTGGGAGAACACTAATATTATTCTATAAATTCTTGACATTTGTTTATGCAAATATTATTTAACTTGAACAAAAAATAACTGAACTAACTATCGACTAAAGATTTGAAATTTTAGGACAAATAGGAGTTGCACTCTGAATTCTGAATTTCAAATAAAGTCAATCATTCAAGAAAAAATGTCACAAAATCTTAATTGAATTATTGTTGCTACAGAAAATGGAAATACACACACCATATACAACTGCCGAAATAAATGGAATGATACAAGACATAAATCAAAAAATGCAAGGGGAAGATACTACTCCCAGTTGCACATCCTGAGTGAGCCCTTGATTTGAAGGTCAAGGTGTTGAATCCATCACAAAAAAACATGTTGGTCATGGAACCATAATGGAATAAAGTATCTAGGATTTGAATGCATTATCAATAAATTACGAAGTACACTTTAATTGTCTATATCTCTCTTATCTCCAACTTGAACACTAAATGTGTTAAAACAAGAATTACTTATGAGGTAAGGTTGTTCGGTTCTTTTAAATTCCAAAAAAACCCCAAAATACCTTGACAACTTCCTAAACTGAATTCCCAGATATAACCTAATAACTTCCTGAATGGAAATCCTAGGTATAACCGAGCAACTTCCTAAAACCAAATTCTGAAGAATAACCTAACGAATTATTGGAAATGCAAACTAACAACTGCTATAATTAACAGATTATATTTTTAGTTGGTGAGTTGATATTGTGGGGGCTACATTTCCCTATAATATGGGTACCATGTGTCAACGTGGCTATTGTTTGGGAATTCCACCCTTGAATTGGTGTGTTGTATAATTAAGAATAATTTTGCAGCTGCCCTAAGGAAGTGATTATGGAAATTCTGCAACCATCTTTAATCATTCTATGTAAGGAATTCTGTAATAGGTGTTAATTCTACACAAAATGTTGATGAACACTCGTAACCTTCAACATATCATAATTGGTGAGAACTAAGACATTTCATTCAAAATATTCATAGAGACTATCAAATAAACTAATTTACAGCAAATTACTTATTTAAAGCCAAATTTATATAATAAGGTTGTTAAGCAATCTAGAAAACTCGATGTGTTAGGTTTTTTATACTCGTGAAAATGTCAGTGGAAGATGATAAAACCAAGACATTTATGAGGTTCATCATCAGCCCCAAACTGAAGGAATTATACACCCTTGTTAAATTAAGTCATCCATGTCATGCTTATCTAATTTCCATGAAATCATAATTTCAAATGGGTTTGTGCATATTTTTTTTATGATATCCCATGATTGATTCAATTTACTCCAATTGTTCACGTTCACTTTCTGCATTTATTGCACCAATTCTCTTCCAGTTAATAATTGGAGAGCATAGCAAGGGAAACTTGAATCCAAGTCCTATCTAATGTATTTCAAGGTGCATTACAAACCTATTCTAAAGGTGAGCCCTCAATATATTTGGTTTGAGATTTGGAATTGAGTTGGGTTCCCTTCTCTTCAATTCTTATGTAAGTTCAATCCCTCTCATTTGGGAATTCATAGCATGGTCAATTCAAGTATCATCAAAGGCTTTGAAATGCTCTAATAATTTTTGCTATTCCATTACCCATTAGATCTGAGAGTATGAATCATTTCAGTAATGCTCAAAGATAGCCTCTGATGAGTTATGATCTATGCTCATGCAAGCAACAGAACCTTGGGTTTGTAATCATTATAGGCTCACAATTCTTCAAACCTTTGAATTTCATTCTACATAGTAGATATAAATGCCTTAAAATACCATCCTCCATAAAAGGATGAGGATTCCATATTGTGAGCTTAGGAAGGACATAATTGTGTAAATATAACACACATTCTAAGTTCAGCCTCTCATGAATGCTTATGAAATATACAAAAAATACCTAGATCATCCACAGTAACAATAGGTAGATTCGAAGCATTCTTCTCCAGTAAAAATTGAACCATTGCTCCTTAAAATATAAGGCATACACTTTGGAAGGTGGCCTACAGGCAAACATTAAGGAAGCATAACCACTTGCGTTCTCATTTATTTCCTTAAAGTTTTGATATTTTTTCAAATTTCTCTTTAATTTCTTCATCTTATTTCTCTCACTCCTTATTATATTATTTCAGTGACAAAATTGTGTTTTTCTAGGCTACGTGTGATATAGCATACTTTTATTTAAAGAATGAAATAACCTTATAATGACTTTCAAGGGATTTATATCCCTATTCACATGATTATGATTTTGTCTTCTATTTGGTAGCCTCTGTAGCTACAATGCAACTATTTCAGGAGCTTCTCGAATTCTACCAAAGTTTTCAAGAACCTATGTTGGAGAAGGTAATGAAACCTAACATTCAACATTTGATTTTTCCACTACTCATCACATGTAAACAGGAATTTACCTTATTAGGGATTCCACAACACATTGTTCCATTCGTCTCGATTTATTCAATAATTTTTTTTGTTTATACTAGGTGTCAATAATTTTGTAGAATTTTTTTGGATTTATTTAACAATTTCTAGCCCAAATTCTAATACTTTGAGGCATGCCCTTGGGATTCTAAGGCAGTCATTGTCCTGGTCTTATTTTCTTCCTTCTCCTTTGTTATCTGTCTTTCTCCTGATTTATGTACTTCTTGAACAATTCTTCTTTGGGACCATCTAACTAAATCTATGGTAGCAACATCTAGTCTCCTTGTTTCTGTGACAGTGTCTCGTGGCTTGGTCTAAGGTTTTCTTTATCGCGCATTTCTGCAACGCTCTCCTAAACACGCTCATTTTTCCTTTCAGCTCCTGGAGTTATAATAAATTCCTCCAAATTTACCTACGGTCGCATCATCTATATGGTGAAATCTTTGACCAAGAGTTGGATTAACATATGGTGGGAAAGACTTGTCAATTTACCTACTCGATTTCGCAAGCCATATTTTTTAGCAATCTCATCAAGTAATATAGGAAAGTGGTTCTAACATTTTTCTTTAAATATGATACTAATTTAAAATGGAAAGTGAGTTTGAGATGGTGCTTGCCTTCATAAGTCACATTTTTTACCATGTATAAAACAATCTTATCCAAAGATGCCAAGAAATATGACCTCTTTACTCCTTTTCTGGTATTGTCCACAATTTTTCCTTCATCTAGGGTTTCTCAGTTGGCCACTATGGCCTTTTCCTTGTTATTGAACCACCATTCTCTGTTGGGAAGATCTTTAAGGCTAGATGTGCTTTCCTTTGTGACCTTGACCTCCAACTCTTTGATTCTGGTGGTTTCATTCCTTGCAGATTCCACAGCTATGGTGTCATTGTATGCCTTGATTACGTCAGAAGAACTCTAACCAACTAACATCCCTAAAGATTCTGGTAACTGTGGAATTATTCTTGCCTTGTGTTGTATTTGTAGTTTCCCTTTGTTTAAATCTCCCCTGTTAATGGACATATAAAATTAAATAATAATAATAAATAATATGTCACATCCTAACTTAAGGGAAATGGTCTAACCTAGGGACATGACCTATCAACCATCTTGACCAGTATTAATGGCAATTTGTTCTAAATGCATAGTGGTTAATGTGCTCACACAGTAATGGTATTTCACATGTTTCATTAGTTGTAATTACACACTTTGGAATGTTACAAATACATCGTTTGGGTCAAAATTCTATGGTTACAAACTACCCAACTATAAATGGTGATAAATTGATGATAAATGGATGACATTTGAATGTTACAAATGTGTAAGTAGTCCGCAATCAATTTTTTTGTCTTCATTGTCCTTACTAACAACGATAAATTTGAATATTTCCTTTATTTATCATCGCAAACACATAACTCTTTGTCATCCCAAACATAGTTAATAATATTGGTGTATGATTTCTTAATTGTGGAATGGTCTCTTGATGATGATAATCAACTCTCAATCTCCAATGTTCATGAATATGTTGAATGAATGATCCAATGCCTTGCTTTTATGGACACAATTTATGATTCATTTTCTATTTTTATTGTTCCATTGGATATATGTTTCACTAGCATCTCATGTTATATGGTTAGTTGAGAAAGTTTTATCTTTAATTTTTCAAGTATAATTTCGTTGCATGAATAAGCATATTTGTATAATTAAAATCATTCAAAAAAATTTAATAATTCATGGTTTGTTTGACTATTCACACACTTATCCTTGGCCTTTTACTTTCAGAGTGAGTAGTTTCGAATCACTAGTCCTCGTTAAGGAACTTCCCTTCATTACTCAATGACCTAACTTAGCTCGATCTTTAAGGATTCCCCCTAGACAAGGATATCCTTATTGTATTCTAAACACTGAGAGAAGGCCACCAAGGTGACATTGGGTGGCTTGCTTGAGAGTTTCCTTTTAGGGATTCTCGGTGGGGTGAAGACTTTTTTTCTATGAGAGTGTTTGAGTGGAAACACAATTTAGAAAATGCTTACAAGAAAATTAGTTTCCCTTATTTCCATCACCTAAACTACTTCCAATAAAATCATGAGATTTTAATAACATCTAATTTTGATTAATTTAATCCAATAAAATTTTAAAAATAAGATTATTATTATTGTGAATAATGTCATCAATATGAATCCTTTTAGGAAGGAGCACAAAATTAAGCCCTTTATCAAGAAGGCTATCAAAAATTTTGCTGAAGATATTAATAACATTCTTAAGAAAAAAAATATTATTATTATTATTGACTGGGTAACCATTATTATTAGGTATGTTTTTATTCATGTCATGTTTATTAATGTTTGGATTAGGATATTTATTATTAAAATTGTTGTTAGTTAAAGTAATATTGTTATCACTATATGTAGGAAAACCCTAGCCATGGCGGCCGCAATCCCTGGTTCACCTGTCGAGTTTCGGGCACCACCGTTACATCAGGCCTGCACTCTTTCTTAACGGGCTGCAAATAGGGATCCTTGGCACCTGTTTGGTTTTCGGACCATCTGATTTGCCTTCGCTTTGTTGGGTCATTCGGTTTTTTGACTGGGGTTTACTGCTTCCGTCCACTGCATCGAGGTTTGATTATTATTGTCGTGTGGGGCTTGGTTGTGGCCCATGAACCCTGTCGGCCATTCGACTGGCGGGCTCAACTATCGGGGAGTTTCTTCCATACTTGGTGTCTGGTGCCATTTTTTTTTACTACCTGGCCTGTCAGTGCGGGCCCTTGGCACCCACTGCTCTTTGAACAGGTCTCGGCTCCGGATTGACTTGCTAATCATGAGCGCCTACGAGGATGAGGTGGACTACACGGAGGATCCGCTGGCTCGTGTGGACATTTGAGGGTATAATCCCCATGCGGTGGAGGAAAAGATGGATGACATGGCCCCCGTTCAGGCCATCTCAGCACCAATGCTGCCTACCCCTTCCGATGTGGCGGGTGGCTCATCACCCATTGGGGAATTTGATCAATTTTGTTTTTCCATGCCCTCACCCTCGAACCATGGTTTATGGGACTTCTCACAGACTGGAAACTCTTGTTTTGCTGTGGGTGACTTAGGGTCCTTGGAGCCTTTTGCAGACGATGTGCTACAGAGTATTGGGGCAGCAACTCTTACACTAGAGCACCTTAATATCGGTGGGTCTGTTCCTATCGGTGATTCTGTTGTTGATGCAGTGGGTTGTGGGGGTGAAAATATCGGTGAGCGTGCAGAGTGTGTACCTCCCCCGGCATCTGGGGTTTTCTCAAACATTCATGAGGACGCTCTTATCTTGGACAGGCCGACCTCATCCTCGGACTCCGATAATACTGAAGATTCGACTCTGGGGAGTGCTAAAATGGGCAAGAAGCACAGGACTACAAAGAATAAGTTCAACACGATTACAAACTTTGGTCATGATTGTGGTATGGCGGATCTGGCACATATCGCTGCCACTATGTTAGTAGGGAAGGTGAGAGATCGGAAGTATTCCACTGCGCGGCTGAAACAGTGGACGCGTGAGATTTGGGGAGGTTCGCTTGATACCCTCCTGGAAGTATTACTACTCACAAAAGGTTGGTTTTCTCTCACCTTTGCACAGTCGGAACAATCTGATTGGGCTTTCATGAAATACTGGCACATTGAAATGCACCTTGTTCATCTCAAACGATGGGTTCCACTTTTTGAACCCAATAAAGAAAATGCTGGAGCTGGACCTATCTGGATGCGATTGCCAGGATTTCCTGTTCAGTTCTAGAATGATACTGCTCTTCGGAATATCGAGGCTCTATTCGGGCTCTACCTTGACCATGATAGGTCCTACCTGGATACTGGAAACAGAGCAGTTGCTCGCATTCTGATCTTCCTTGATACTAGATATGGTCTGCACGACAATCTCAACATGCTCTTCGATGGGATGATGTGGCAACAGATTCTTGATTATGAAGGGGTGCCTTTTAGATGCAGGAAATGCCATGAAGTGGGGCATTTGTATAAGGAATGCCCAAAGATGGGATTCACCAAGCAGATTCATAAGAAAACCCACTCTGTGGCCACTCAGACAAAACCTATCTCCAGCGATTTCCAGGTTTCAGAGGGTGAGCAGCGGGCGGCACCAGACTCTCCTGCTGCAGCGCTGGTAATGACCCAACAGTTTCTGACTTGGCCTGTTACGCAACCCAGATCACACGCGTCGTCCACTCTTGCAGCTTCTCACCGCTCTTCGACTATTCCGGGTACCTTTCCTATACCTGACCCTTCGCATTTAATTATCTCATCATGTTTATCATCCATTATGTCTCCTTGTTTATCTTCTGTTTCTGCTAGTTCTGCTCAGCGTTACCCACCTATTTATTGTTCTATTGCACAAGCCCCACCATCTTTCACCCCCATTATATATCATACTTCTGTTGTCCCTATCTCTTGCCATCCAACCACCTGCTCGGAGTCATCCACTTCGAAACACAAATACTATTTGAGATCTCTTGCTATACCACACTCCGCGGAAGTTTTTGGTATTGGCCCTGGGCCGAGTTGCCATCCTAACAAAACCAGGGGCAAACCATCAACTATGGAAAAAGCTATTAAACGGGCCAATCTTGAGGTGGAGGCTGGTACACAATCATCACTTATGCGGGTTCTTAGAGCAAGGCGACCCTATCCTAGGATTACATCATGATCTGCCTCTCCTACAACTGCAGGGGATTGGCCAACCTCGATAAGAGATTGGCACTTAAGGAACTTATTGCATAGAAGCCTATTAACATTATTTTCTTACAAGAAACTTTAGGAGACGATTCGGTTGCAAAGACACTTAATTCTTTTCTTCCTAATTGGACTTTCATTACATTAGATGCTCATGGTAGATCTGGTGGCTGTGCTTTGGGCATCAACCGCAGAACCACCTGGATGATCAACTGCTGGGGACGGGCAGGGGTACTTGGCATGGATATAAAATTTGGTCACTCTGAGCAGGTGTTTACCTTGATCAACGTCTATGGACCTTGCTTAAACAAAGAGGTCTATTGGAATTCTTTACTAACCTGCTCACTACTTACCCTCCCTACTATAATCATGGGTGGTGATCTGAATTTCTCATTATGCATTTCCGAATCTTGGGGTACACATGCTATTCCTGATCCTCTGGCTGAGTATTTCTGCACTAAACTCGGGGAGGTGGATCTTTTGGACATTCAGACTACAAAGATTCAGCCCACTTGGCGGAATAGGAGGATTGGTGATTTATGATCAAGCAGCCCCTTCTTAACACCTTAGATCGTACCCGTCAATGGGTGGGGCAGGGGGGAATTTCTGATCATTCCCCTATATTTCTCAAATTTGAGTGCAGCCCTAATAGGGCGTGACCACCATTTAAATTTAACTCCAGATGGTTACAAGACCCAGATTATCATGAGATGGTGGTTCAGGCTTGGCAGCACTGTTCACATCAACCTGATAGTGACCCTGCCTGAATCATTAATAATAACCTATCTTGCATTAAGCGCTTGACTATCAATTGGGTTAAGAACAAAAAGCGCCTGGAACGAGAAGAGCTCAACCGGATTGAGCTAGAAATTGCTCAACTTAATAACTTTGATCTTACTGGATATAGGTCCTACGCCACTAAAGAGTACCTTATAGGTCTTGAAAATAATAAGACAAAGCTCCTGAGACAGAAAGAGGAGGATTGGCGACTCAAGAGTAGAGCTATTTGGCTTCAGACAAGAGATGAAAATACAAAAAAATTTCAACAACATGCAAACGGTCACAGGACTATAAATTCAATTTGGGTACTCACTGATCAGCGTGGTTTCATGGCTCGTACTCAATCACAACTACATGATTTGGGTATTCAATATTTCACTAATCTTTACAGAGCACCTCTCCATGTTGATCTACCGAATATTTTGCATATTACTCAATCTTTCAACAGATATGTGGAACCTGAGCAAGAGGAAGAACTAAATGCTCCGGTCACCAGGGGGGAGCTGGAGGGGGTATTGAAATGGTTTGAAAGAGACAAAGGTCTTGGAACTGACGGTTGGCCCATTGATTTCTTCATTCACTTCTTTGAGTTGATGGAAAATGACCTACTGATTATGATAGAAGACAGCAGAGTGAGGGGTCAAATCTATGATGGATTTAACTCCACTTTTATTGCACTCATTCCCAAATCAGATCATCCATCTGGCTTTCAAGACTATATACAAATCTCTCTCTGTAACTGCATCTACAAGATTATCTCCAATATCATTGCCAATCTAATTAAGCCATTCTTATCTGATCACGTAGCTAAGGAGCAATTTGATTTTCTTCATCATAGGAAAATCCACGAAGCAATTGGCACTGCCCAAGAAGCCCTCCACTCCATTAAAACAAAACATCTTAAATCCACCATACTCAAGATTTACCTGGCAAAGGAATTTGATCAGGTGAATTGGAGCTACCTACACCTCATTCTTATACAAACTGGCTTTCCTCATACTTTTATCAACTAGATATGGGATACATTTGTCATGCTACTTTCAGCATCCTCCTCAATGGCACTGCATCTGATTTCTTTCATGCGAGCAGAGGATTACACCAAGGATGTCCTCTATCACCTTTATTATTTGTCCTGGTTCTGGAGGTCTCTCTGCTCTCATCAAAAATGCAAAGGCTCGGGGTACCTTTCATGGTCTCCGGGTAAATGACATATTACATCTTACTCATCTATTATTCGTGGATGATGTACTAATTTTTCTTGATGGCTCTGAACAGGATGTTGTACAATTTAATATACTTCTCCAAAGTTTTTGTAGAGCCACCGGAATGATCCCTAATTCCCTCAATTCTTCTATCATCATGACTGGATGTTCGGCTCGAGAACGAGGCAACGCATTGCATCCATTTTCATATGTCAGTATTAATATCAGCGAGGGACTCAAATACTTGGGGTATCTCATCAAACCAAACAACTACCAAATCAAAGATTGGAATTGGCTCATAGCCAAAGTTGAACGTAGAATCAATGTTTGGTATAATAGATGGCTTTCCAGATCTGGCCACTTAGTCCTCATTAAATCAGTTCTCGAGGCCATTCCAGTCTACTGGATGACCCTGGCTTGGCTACTGATTGGTGTTATAAACCGCATTAAGTGCATATGCAGACATTTCTTATGGCGCAACAAGGAAAAGGATAACACATTTGCTTGGATTGCTTGGGATCGCATCAACATTCCCAAGCAGTGGGGTGGCTGGGGGATCAAAGATCTCCATCTCTTCTCTAATGCTCTGGCTGCCAAAATGTGTTGGCATTTAATCACTGGGAATAGTCTCTGGAAGGAGGTTATAGTCACAAAATACATCGCTCCCAGAAGTACCCTTGATTGGATCAAGGACAGAATTGGGGCGACCTTTGGATCATCCATCATATGGAAATCGATTACAAAAGCGGCTCATATTATTCGGAGGGGACTATTGTGGCAAATCAGATCTGGGGAATATGTTCATATTGGTACTGACTCTTGGTCTGGTAGTGGTGAATACCACTTGTTACCTGATCCACTATTGGAGCACTTGGCACACAAAGGCATCACCTTTCTTGCTCAAATAGCAGATCTGATTCACACTACCTGGCAGGGACAATGTTGGCTGACAGCGGCTGACCTTGACATCCCACGGGATGGTCTTCTGGACTGGAACAATTACATTTGGGCATTAAAATCTAGAAACACCCGGCTCACGGAACAGGAAGATCAGTTTATATGGGCTTACTCATCAAAGGGCCAGTACACACCCAAGCTTGGCTACCTATCACTTATACAGCACAAGGAACCACCTCATATAACCTGGTGGTGGCGATGCATTTGGAAACTAAAAGCTCCACATAAACACAGAATCTTATTTTGGTGTATCTTAAATCATTGCATCCCCATCATGGATTTTCTCCACCGTCGTGCCATCCATGGGCCCTCAAGGTGCTGCTATTGCCTGACAGACAGTGAGGATACAACTCACTTTTTTCTACGCTACAATGTTATTTTGGATATATGCGCACTGGTTGCAAACAGTTTGGGATGCCAACATCCTTGGCAGGGGACCACAATACTAGAAGCATGGACATCTTGGTGGCAGTTATACGCCAATATCCTGAAAATGCGGAACCTACCGCTGATCATTGCTTGGGAAGTATGGATTGGCCGCAACAAATTAATTTTCAACGGCCAACCGATAAACTAGGATCACATTTGTGTTGCGATCATCACTACTTATAACCTCCTACCTGCTGAAAAACACCAGGGAACCCCTAAGATGGTTATCCCTGAATTGATTAACCGAAGCCGACCCTGGGCCTATTTTGATGGAGCGGCAAATCCACAAGGATGTGGGGGGGTGCCATACTATATATTAATTATCATCACCATTATCAAATAAGGATGGGACTGGGCCCTGGATCGAAAAAATTTGCTGAACTTCAAAGCCTTAGACTTCTACTGCTCTTTGCGCAAGAAAAACATTGCAATTCCATTCAAATATTTGGAGACTCTCTTCTTGTGATCAATTGGTTCAATAATCTTGCACTTTGTCACACGCACACACTAACTGCACTGCTGAGGGAGGTTCATCATCTCAAGTTATTATTTGACTCCATCTCCGTGGTTCACATTTACAGGTCTCGAAACCAAGTGGTTGATAAGTTGTGCAAAGAAGCCTCGGAGCTGATTTCGAGTACATGGCACATTACAGAGTAGATTGGCGAACAGGTGTACAGGTTTTTTCATAGGCCTTTTATGGATGAGGCACCAGATCAGAGGTTTGTTGGATAGAACAGCCTATTTGGGAGGTTATTTTGTTTCTCTTTATCTCCCATGGATTATGTATCGGCTATTATTTATTTCTTGTCTATTATCCGGTAAGTTATGCACCGAACTTACAGGTGATGTTATATGCAGACATCTATGTTTGTACCAGCGGCATTATTGTATGTATTTTGATAGCCAGAGCTTGGCTATATACAGTTTATACTTTGACAGATAGTTTTTGGTAGTTTTCTATTAGCAAATGTAACATTTAACTTATCTATTAATGAAAAATTACGAATTTTTCCTCTGTGAAAAAAAAATATTGTTATCACTATTAAAGTTAAATTTGAGATTATATGAAAATTTATAAATTAACTTAGGGCAAACGGAAAATAGGGTAGAAGGGTTCTAGCATAGGGTACCACGGGGAGAGAGTTGACGAGGAGGATCGCTGGAGGTCGAGTTAATAGGAGAGGTGGGGTTTAGAGAGGAGGAAACACGGGTGGAGGACTACGAAAAAGAGAGAATGGGACGGGGAATGGAATAGGGCAACAATCCAATCGAGGGCGAGGACACATATTGGGACAAGGCCAAAGGGCTAAAGCTGAAGCAATGGGAAGACATATCATCGCTGCAATTTCAGGAATCAGGGCGTTAACACCATTGACAGCAAGGGGGGAACCAAAGGGGTCATAGATCTCAACTCTGGAAGATGAGAAACACGGTTCAGAGCAGGCACTAGAATCATTGTTAGAGCGGGATGAGATAAGACCAATGAGATCCAAACCTGAGGTGTTAGTTCCAAGGTTGTAGCATGAGGCGATCACTTCAGTCCACTGACAAAAAATCGAGCTGAATAAACAGAGTTTCTTGCCTCAGAAATCTGAATTCACTTTAGAGCAGGCGCGATCTGAGTTCACTTCAGACTCTGCTAGGAACCTTGAAAGATCCACAAGATCGGTTATCTACGTCGGATATCTTAGGTATGAGAACTTTCATATTTTTCTTTGTTCTTTCACAATTAGTTGACGTGGACGAATTATAGCATAAGTTTTTGAGGTTGAGAGGTTTTTTTTGGGAATATTTGGCATATTGTGTTATGTAGTCGAGGTGTTGCACGTTTCATGCTAATAATTTACTCATCTTCAAGAACATAAAGTATAGATTAATTAATCTGCTATTATACCTGGTTGTGAATTTTCTGTTATTGACTGAGTGTGAAGAGCATCCAATATGGTTTGAAGAAGCTCAGTCTTCTAGTAACACCGAATTAGATGATGTTATTCAGGTTGTGCGATGATATCACCAGTAATACCCAAATACTTTGTGGACGTTGGCATTTCCTCATCGAGGTAAGTGTACATAATGTTTCAGTTTTAAATTGATTAATTGCTTTCGATTCACAGTTTGACGAAATTGTGAAGTGTGATAAAACACACAATCATATCATTTAAGTATTTGATATTTAAAAGTATGAAGAAAGGGGAGAGGGGATGTTAGGGGATGTAAATCAGATAAATATCCTCTTGCAAATAACAATTGATAGGGGATGTAAATCAGCTAAATATTCTCTCTCAAATAACAATTAATGTAGTTTCTGTCCCTTACTCTTGACAATAAAATTCCAAAATTTTTAACAATAAAAATAGGAAATAAATCCAACCCAATATACATTAATGCAGGTTACATAATTTCAGTCATAATTAGTAAACTGTTTGTAACGAGTGTCTCTCATCAACCCTATTGTATTTATATCTCAAATTTTCACTGATATTCATGGCTAATTATTTATACTCTTATTTCAGATTCTATTGGTGCTTACAATGGAAATTGACAACTAATTGGGAACTATCAATTGATCATATCCTTGAAATGTTCTCCCTTGGACTCCCTTATTAAAGAGAAGATCATTCTATGACCCTGATAATTGGTCTATCAAAACGAATGTGGGGTTAAATATGAGTTAAGTAGTAGAGAAAGTAATTGTCCTTGACATTACCTAGAATATTTTGAACTTTTGGGGCACCTCACATGACACTACCATCACCACACTCGCATTTTGTGGTAAATTTCCACTGCAAGAGGCATTCATTGATTCATGTTCCTCAGCCCGTGGCCATAAAGATGATTATTGCTAAACATTTTTCCTAGATCTGAACATATTGTCCTTATCGTCATCAAGTATGGATTTTATTTCTACAGTTTTGCTCCACCTTCCCCTCCCAATTTTAAATAAGCATCAGTTTCTATTGCATGCTTCCCTCCGATTGAAAATTTATACCCATACCTAACAACCTCGTCTTGATCTTGATTCTTATGCTTCTCTGCTTCCTCTAAGCTAAGAAATCAGGAAACATTACCTCCCTAGCCCCATGAACAAATAAACCATTTTGTTTACACTGTCTTTCAAGCTCCACAAGAAAAATACTAAACAATTCTGGTGTTTTTTCTCCCTCTCCAATCCCCAAAGAAACATCTTGATTTGGACCATATTCGTTTATTATTTCCCTAAGATGGCTTCATAACTATGAAGGTCCTTCAATGGAAGGGCATCTCCACATATTGAATCAATATGAGGGACACCTGAATTTTGAGATCGAAGAAAGGTATCTCTCAATCCATTCAGATAAGCATCTAAAAAGATAAACCAGACGAACTAAACATAGAGAGATTTCATCACTCTCTCCTTCAAAGATTATGCAATAATATGACTAGTGATGTTTTGGTATAAGTCATTAAAGCTTTCCATAATATCAGACGATGATGCTTCAAACTTTGTCCTATATGGAGAAGCATTTTTCATAAGAGCATTACTATTGTGAAGAATATCATAAAGTAACATGAGGCTTGCAACTTTAGTTGGAATAGGCGTGTACTTTAGAGTCCAAGAATATGTAAGTACCTCAACTACCTTGCCAACTGCGTAGAAATTTTCTAGAGGAAACCCCATTGCTTCTTCCTAAAATTGGAAGATAGGGCCAAATTCCACTTTGATCAGCTCCTATGAGGAAGATAATTGCAACAATGAATCCTTATCATCTATAGGACCAAAATCAATATAAATATCGTTTATTCAAAAATAAATTATATAGGTCGTGATTTGGTTTAGGCGAGAAAAAATGAAATTCAAATTTTGCATATTTGTTGGCATCCCTCATCCTCAAAAGATCATTCAAAAAATAAGTGTGTTCATCCCTTGGGAAAACATAGCTTAGAGGCTAGGAGGACATAATGTTTGGATCTGCTCTTTTGGCACATTGGCCCCCCATGAGTCCGAGTTAGACACAATCAGTTTGTCGTAGGCTTGAGTGATATTCTAGGTATGATTTTTGGGTCAACATATATCCATAAGTCTAAGCATCTAATACAAAAGACTTCCAGATCTAGCTGCATCCTTGAGAGGCCTAGCGAAGTTGAGAAGAACACTTTTTTGACTCATTTTTCTTATGACTGTGTAGGCCGAGTTTGGGAGGACCTGAGAACGTTTAGGAGAAGCATTATGAGCAGATTTTCCTACTAGTTTTTTGGGCTTATTCTCTATGACAGGATCCGCTATAATGAGCCCTATTAGGTGCATACCGAGTCTCATTTGAATGTTGGACCAAATCCTTAGATAGGGATCAAGACCCTCTCTCTACAATGTTGTATTCAAGGAAGCTGAGCCTATAAGTTGAAGTTTTAAGGCATGGATTGAAGATAGTCATGGGTGTTGGAAACCCTAATCAGAGGGGCTACAAAATTCATATTTATGCACTGGGTCGATACTAAGAGAAGCAGGAAGAGTAAAATTTGACCTATAGTTGGAATAAAGTCTGCAGTGCAGACTTCGTTGAGAAATTTTCTTTCTATCTGGACAATGGTACTGGAAAGTCAATTTATATTCCTTATTTCTCTCTTTTTGTCTCTGCTAAACATTTGATTAGAATAATAAGAATAATTGTTCAAGGGTTTTCCCATCATGGGGATTTTTTCCTCGCTTGTGCCATATCCTCTTGTTCTTGGCTTGTCCTTTGCATTTAGCACTAATGTTGTTTCATCAGTTACTGTCATATATTAATGGTGAATGTGATTACAAATGGATTAATGAAATCAATTATTGGCTATTGAAGAAAATTTCTTAAGCAAAGAACATGTTAACCCAAATCAACATGGTATTAGAGCCACATTAAAGACAAGCCCAAGATGGAATAAAAAGAAATTGATCCTGAAAAGCAATATTCATAAGAAGCTTCAGAAGAGAAAGAGGAACTTGCTTCACCTGAAGGTTTTTGGTAAGTACACCTCCTCTTCTTAAGGAAAAAAAAATGAGAATCCCTCTAATGAAATGATGAAGTCAGAATTCCTTATAATGAATTCTAGACAACAATACTTCCATTCATTGTTGGCACCTATGCTATTTTAATGGAGGAATATTTTCCAAAAGATGTTTGATTTTGAGCTTCCAACTTGAAAAATCATATGGGAGGATTAAATATTTTATCTATTATGATGATGATCGTTAGAAATTGATTCTTGAAGGAATCTTAGTGAAACCACATGGCACATATGACATGGCTCATGTTTGGGTTTGTGGTTTGAGTGTCATTTGTGTAGCGATCGGTGGTTTATTTCTTTGTGATTACAATGATGTGCCTATGTGGATACAATGACATATGTTGGTTGTTACGATTTCATATATCCATAGTGATGTTGCCATTGTATTTCTTACCATCTATTCGCGCTTATTCAAAATAGGTCATATGTGTCATTAAAGATAGTATCTCTTTACTATATGTGTCAACTCTTTGTTGTTGATTGTATTTCATGGTTGTAGAACATACCACCTCACTATGAGTTGCATATCACTAGAGTAGGTTGTATATTATCACTATGATAGTTGGGTACCTTGCCACATCAATATTATCTATGCTTTTATATATGCCTTAGCATGAGGGTAATCAAGAAGTATCCTAATTTATTTTATAGTTAGGGTTCTTGCTAAGATAGCTTGAACATTGTCTCTTCCCTTATATGAAGTATCTGTGATGATTGAGTGATGACAACTCTACTTATGATTACAGTCTTGATATAGTAGTACCTCTAAGATAAAGCCTCTATTAGAGTTTTTTATGAACAATGAAAGCTTCCTTTCACATGTTGGTAGATTGGATGGGAAATATAAATCTTCATAAAAGTGACCTTATTGGAAGTATGGCAGTAATAAAAACCACTGCATGGTATGAATAGTATCTTTGATATACACCCTAGATACAAACTCTACATGGAAATGACCCCTGGTGTATCAATGACTTAATATGCCTATAATGACAATGCTCTTACTCCTCCTTATAATGCCTGGAATGTGATTGCAACTCTCTCTCTCTTCCTTGGGTTTATTTCACTAAGTTCACAAGCGTAGTTGTGAACTGTGGTACAAAATAAGAATTATACCCTCTCTCGAAAAGAATCGTTATTTGAAGGCAAATATTTTCTTCTGGCTCTTAGTTATTATGGATCTAATGATCAATGGAAAATTTATGTTTGGGTCAATTATCCTTTTTACAACCCTCTTGTTGATTTATCCTTAAATTTGTGCACAACAATTCTACTTCAGATAGCTTACCTGGCATTAAGTGCTTTTGCAAGGGATATTGTGGAAACAAGAAAAGCACTATGTTGTTTTGACAATTTGTATAAGGATGGCGAAGACGACTTATAAGATTTTGAGAAAGGGTAAAATTTCTCACTATCCTTTGCAAACAGAATCTTTAAATTTTACATTTGATCAACACCATAAATAATAAAGGCCATCAGTTGTACTCGTGTCAAGAGCCTTTGATAAAGGTTAAAAATTTCTTGGAATACTATTCCTGTAATGTTTATGAATAATAATAGAACACACTTATATTCCTTAAATTATCTAAGTGTCACACCTTACTAACAATGAATCTTGCAACCTAGTTAGTCAAAAACATTTTTAATTATGACTTGTTTTTTTATCGAGGATTACATGGTTGTGGCCTTCCAGTCATCAATCTCATAGAATATTTTGCAGCAATAGAAGGGAGAATAATAAATCAAGTTTAAAATTGACCTGTATCTCTTTAGGAGGAAAAGCTTTCCAGAAAAGATGAAGATCTCGATCTAGAACTTCTATATATAGCTATATGACATCAACATCATTTATATCAATCCAACATTATCAAAATATTGTAGCTATGGCCCTGTTCACAATACATATGATTAATTGGATAACTTATCTTCTGAAGGTTGGCCATTAAGAAGAATTTACAGTGATTTTCCTAAAACCAAAATTGTAGCACCTCAAATGCAACTCCCCTGCAATCACAGTTGAATAATAAATATCATGAGAAGATCATCCTTATAAATATTGATTAGTTTCATATACATTGAAAAAATAATTTAGCATGCTCATGGTTGAAGGATAGATGACCATCTAACGTAAGGCTTCAGAGGGAGCTATAGATAAGAAGCAACATGATTGTCTCACTTTACTGCATAGACCGCAAGATGAATATTGGGGTGTATGTAGCTTGATGGATATGCTCCAAACTAACCTACTTTTTTGATGTTTAGAGGGATATATGATCTGATAAATAATTATCCTCCCATACAGGAGGAATTTGATATTTTCCTTTGAAAGAAAAAGTGGAAGTCACGGAAAGTCCTATTTTTGATTCAGTACATGAGAGCCTCCAAGCTTTATCATTTGAGAAAAATTTTGACAACCTTTCATAGCCTCTTGGAAAGAAGGTGACAATATGTGAACATATAAGTGATGTACCTATTAAGGCCCACCTTTATATCTATGAAGTAGAATGGATATCATGATTATCATGCTGCCATATTGACACTTTGCACTTTAGGAAGACTAGCTTAGGCTTGTGACCTCCCTATGCAAGAGGGAGGAAGATCTATTTCTTAAGTGTTGTTGTAGTATGACTAATTAAAAATCAATATGTTTAGTAAAAGTTCATGTATGAATATATGTCACTGGAAAGAGCTATTAATGATTCAACCAACAAAATAATTACCTAGATGTAATCTGTATTTTCAGACAACAACCTAGATCTGTGGTTTGTTATCACTCTAGTAATTCTAAAGTTGTGAGATTTTGGTTTAAAGTCTAAGAACACTAGAGGTAACCACAGACCAACTTTTAAACTCTAAGATCTAGCCTTCTTAGGGTTCAGAGAGGGCTCTCTCTATAATATTTAACTTTGTTTTATAAAATATTAGGCTAGTTATGATGGTGCAATTTGGTTTTAGTTTGTTTGATTTGGTGGGGAAAATCACCTAATGAGATGGATAGTGGGCAATTTGTTTGTCCATTGGTCTAAGGAGTCAAAAATCAAGCAAACAGAGCTGGGATCAAGGTCAAGAAGTCAAATGTTTTCAGGGCAAGATAGATAACCCATGAATATCATGGAAGGTTGTTTGGTGAGGTGATATGATCAGGATAAAGAGCAATGAAGGGTTCTTTGATCCGAAAAAGAGAAGTAGTTGTTGGGTATGTGTTATATTCTTTGCACGACTAGCCCCACGCGCTGTACATTGGGCCGAGCGCAGTAGGGGGGTCACAAGGGGGGAGGCAACCCCCACTATTGGGGTCCGGGGCAGCGCCCCGACAAAAATTTGTTTGGTGTGCGAACCCACCCATGTTTTGTGCATGATTTTGCACATGGTTTTGGGGTACGATGATTTTCGGCCCCTGGTATTTTGTAGATCCTGTCAAGGGAACTACGGTTATGTTCTAATCCAGGGTTAATGGATTGGGGTTTATGTATGCTTCGGCATGTATATATATGTGTTGTAACACTAAAATGAATATAATGAAAATTCAAGTTGATCGTCCCGATTTGGGATCCAGGCGAAAATCTTTGTGTTTATCTATTTTATGTTTTATGCTCTCGCTATTGTTTATTTTCTGTTATAAGATTCGTGTGTAGATAATTTCTGTTCAGGGTTAAAACCTACATTTGGTGTCAGAGATGTTTCGGCTTCAAGGGGACGCCTTTGCTACTGAGGGTTTTTTGCTCGGGCCTGAGGTAGACCCTGTTCAGTGGGAGATCTACGGGATCGATTCTTGCGGTGAAAGAAGATGGCGAGCAGCGGAAATATAGAGATCGAGAAATTTAATGGTCAGAGTTTTGAGTTGTGGAAGCTCAAGATGGAGGATCTGTTGGTGAATAAGGATCAGTGGATCGCGGTAGATCCAGGTACTAAACCAACGGCAATGTCAGATGAAGATTGGAAGAAACTGGATCGGAAAGCTAAGAGCACAATACAGTTGTGTGTCTCAGATTCAGTATTGTTGAATGTATCTGGGGAAGCTACGGCGAAGAATTTGTGGGAAAAACTTGGGACTTTGTACCAATATAAGTCTCTGGTGAATAAGTTGTTCATGTGGAAAAAGTTGTATAACCTGAGGATGAAGGATGGAGACTCGGTGACAGAGCATCTGAACGCCTTCAATACTGTGGTAAGTCAGCTGTCATCTGTTGATATTAAAATCTCAGATGAAGATAAATGCATCAGTTTGTTGTGTTCTCTACCAGACTCGTGGGATAGTCTAGTTATTGCAATAGGTAGCAATACAACTACCTTGAATTTTGATGACATTGTCTCAGCCTTGCTGTCGGAGGAAATGAGACGGAGAAATATGGAGGGTCAAAATGGAGATGCCTTATCTGTACGAGGAAGGTCCCAAAATAGAAACAAGAATGAGGTTTCGAGTGGGAGATCTAAATCTCCTAGAAAGTTTGTAAAGGTATGCTAGAAATGTGGAAAGGAAGGGCACTACAAAAAGGAGTGCAGATCTAAAGCTCCTGAGAAAGGAAAGGGATCTGATGATGCTCCTTCTGCAGAGGAAAAAACCACCTCGGATGAAGGTGAGGATGTGTATTTGGCTTCTTCTTCAAGTACACATGTAGATCATGAGTCATGGTTGATTGACTGTATCCTTTCAATTTCACTTTCTATAGGAGTGGTTCTACGAGTATGAGAAATATGATGGTGATGTCTTCCAGGGGATGATAGGGAAGGCAAAAATCATCTGACTGCGTGGAAAGGTCAAGCCGGGTCATGTGGAAGGATTAGAACACTCGTGGTGGTTCTCGCATATTCGTGATTGGCCGTGGCACAGATTTCTCAGAAGTGATGATGATGCAAAATAGTGTTTCAGAAAGAGACTACAAGAGCTGAGCACTCATATGAATGCGGGGAGTTCTGACTCCAGGATAAGCTACAAGGTAGCACTGCGATTGATGGGGTGTAATATTTATGGTTCCGAGAGTGGAGCGGGAGTGCCTAGTTGTTCTGAGAAAGACTTCATGCGGGTACTCAAAGGCTTGGACATATTGGAGAGAAGGGCCTTCGGATACTGCATAGAAATGGTATGGTAGAAGGTATGTCTAATTGCTCTCTGGATTTCGATTTCTGTGAACATTGTGTATATGGGAAGCAGAATCGGTGAGTTTTCCTTCTGGTGCTAAGAGGGCGAACAAGATATTAGAACTTGTGCACAGTGATGTGTTTGGACCTGTGTCAGTTCCATCACTGGGAAAGTCTGTGTACTATGTTTCATTCATAGATGACTTCTCAAGGAATACATGGATATATTTCTTGAGGAAGAAATCTGAAGTTTTTGACAAATTTAAAGAATTTAAGGCTCTGGTGGAAAACCAGACAGAGAAGAAGATAAAGGCGCCGAGGACAGATAATGGTGGGGACTTCTACAAGAAGGAATTTGAAGAGTTATGTAAGAAGTGTGGTATAGCACGGCAGAAGACTACTCCATACACACCTCGGAAAAATGGAGTTGCAGAAAGAATGAATAGAACGCTGATGGAAAAGGCAAGAAGCATGCTCAGTGGTACCGGGTTAGGACAAGAATTCTGGGCAGAGGCAGTGGAGACTGCATGTTACTTAGTTAACATATCACCTTCATCAGCGTTGGAGGATAAGACTCCACATGAGGTATGGACTGGTAAGAAACCCTCTCTTTCACATCTAAGGGTCTTTGGATGTGATGCATATGTACATGTTCCCAAGGAGAAAAGGACCAAGTTGGATAATAAATCTGAAAGGTGCATCTTTATTGGGTATAAGGATGGTTTAAAGGGTTACAAGCTTTAGAACCCAGAAACAAGGAAGTTTGTGTACAGCCGAGATGTGGTGTTTAGAGAGGTGAAAGATTTTGTTACACATGAAGTCCTACCAAAGGAACCTAAGAAGATAGAGTTTGAGCTAAAGGAGGATGAATCGGACTCTACAACAGAAGAAGACTCAGAAGAGGAAGAGCCACAAACTCCAGCTGTGAGAAGATCAACTCGAGAAAGAAAGCAACCAGAAAGGTGTGGTCCATCTGCTTTTTGTTCAGGTTTTGCCTTAACTATAACTGATGATGATCCCAGAACTGTCAGGGAGGCAGTATATTCAGAGGATGGAAAACTCTAGAAGGAGGCCATGGTTGATGAAATGGCATCCTTGCACAAAAATGAGGCATGGGATCTGGTGGAGTTGCCAGTGGAAAGGAATCCCATAGGGAGAAAATGGGTGTTTAAGAAGAAGATGAATGTAGAAGGCAAGGTGGAGAAATACAAAGCTCGGTTGGTAGAAAAAGGTTATTCCCAGGTGCCGGGAATTGATTTTGGTGATATTTTTTCTCCTGTTGCCAAAGTTACTTCTATTAGATTACTTTTATCTGTTGCTGCTGCATTTGATTTTGAGATAGAATCCGATGGATGTGAAGACATGCCAACATTTCTTCACGGATCTAAGTAGAAGAGAGATCTACATGAAGCAACCCAATACTCTTTATGGTATGGGTGTGAAAGAACTGTATGCAAGTTGAAGATTGAAGTGAAGTCTCTGTATGGGTTAAAACAGTCACCAAGGATGTGGTATCAGAAATTTGATACCTATATACGGGGACTTGGCTTCACCAGAAGCAAGGAGGATCACTGTGTTTATTTTAAATCAATTGGTGACCGTGTTATTTATTTGGTCTTGTATGTGGATGATATGTTGTTGATTGGAAATGACAAAGAAATTATCCAAGATTTGAAGACCCAACTGCTCTCCAAATTCGACATGAAGGATCTTGGTGCTGCAAACTATATTTTGGGCATGGAAATTAAGAGAGATCGGGCAAAGAGGAAGCTCTGGTTAAACCAGAGGAAGTATGTCGAGACTATATTGCAGAGGTTCAATATGCAAGATAGTAAACCGGTGAATGTTCCTATTCCTATAGGTGTAAAGCTGTCTGCTGAACAGTGTCCCAAGACACAAGAAGAAGAGGAGTATATGTCCCGTGTTCCATATGCAAGTGCAGTGGGTAGCCTGATGTATGCAATGGTCTGTACTAGACCAAACATTTCACATGCAGTGGGAGTATTGAGCAGGTTTATGTCAAACCCAGGGAAGGAGCATTGGACAGTAGTGAAGCGGGTTTTCAGATATTTACGTGGCACTAGTGATTATGGCTTGTGCTACCAGGGAAGACCAGGATTGGAAAGAATGTTGGATATTCGTGGTTTTGTTGATGCAGACTGGGCTGGAGATCTGGACCAAAGAAGATCTACAAGTGGGTATGTGTTTAGCCTATTTGGAGGCGCAATCAGTTGGATGAGTAAAATACAGTCTGTAGTGGCTCTTTCAACTACAGAGGCAGAATACATAGCAGCCACTCATGCAAGCAAGGAAGCAGTTTGGTTGCAGAGATTGTGTTCAAGTATGGGGCTGGTACAGCAAGCTATAAGGATAGACTGTGATAGCCAAAGTGCAATTTTCTTGGCTAAGAACCCTGCTTATCATTCAAAGACAAAGCAAATTGATGTTCAATATCACTTTGTTAGAGATATGGTTGAGGCTAAAAGGGTGTTGCTGGTAAAGGTGGACACTTTGAAGAATGTTGCAGATGCATTGACTGTCCGGTGTGAGCACTGGTTCTCTCTTATGTGTAGGAGAAACAATGGGTATCAAGGAATTGACCCCAATGACTAAGCTCTCCGTGGGGCCCCCCGTGGAAAGAAAACAAGAAGTGGGAGAATGTCTGGTATGTGTGTCTTTTCCACGATTATCCCCACACGTTGTATATCCCCACACGTTGTACATTACGCCAGTAACAGGGGGGCCTACAAGGGGAGGCAAATTTGGGGTCGTGCCGCCCCTACGAAAGCCTTGTTTGGGTGCGGACCCACCTATGTTTTGTGCATGAGTTTGACATGGTTTTGGGGTACGATGGTTTTCGGCCCCTAGTATTTTGTAGATCCGGTCAAGGGAACTACGGTTATGTTCTAATCCAGGGTTAATGGATTGGGGTTTATGTATGCTTCGGCATGTATATATATGTGTTGTAACACTAAAAGCAATATAATGAAAAATCAAGCTGGTCGTCCCGATTTGGGATCCAGGGGAAAATCTCTGTGTTTATCCGTTTTATGTTTTATGCTCTTGCTATTGTTTATTTTCTGTTATAAGATTCGTAGATGTGGTAGATACACTTTATGTTCATGTTAAAACCTACAAGTGTAATGAAAGAGGGAGAAATTAAGGGTTCCCTTACCTGAAATCACGTTGTAAAACATAGAAAATGATAAACAAGAAAAGATAAAGCATGCTTAAATTAAATCCCGAAGTAATACTCTGCTTATTCATTCAAATTTGGAAAACATTGGTGGATACAACAAAGAAAGATAACAATGACAAGAAGGAAATACTTACTAATAGCTCATCATAATGAATATTGAAATATGATGCTACTTGGTCCGATCCAAATTTACTACTCAGATTTGAAAACACCACAAAAGCCTTCAAGTCCAATAAAAATGACTATATTGCTAATTTATTCCACACTAATACTTCTAAAGATGAAGTATTTATAATATACTTTACAAAATATCTTAATGCTTCTATAATATCTTAAGGAAATGTACCCATAACAAAATAGAGACAGTTGCTTAACAAATCAGCAAGTTGTCCTATCTATTCAAAAGAAATAATGATTGGTTATGGATGAGGTGCAGCTGGCTGCCTTAGTGTCTTTATTGCTGGCTTTAGATATTTTAAGTTGGTTTTGAAATCTGATATGTTTATCTTATACTCTTTCACTGATTCTCTTTAATCCCTGATACTATTTTAAACTCGGATATTCTTTAGCCACTATAAAATATGTTTACTGCTGTAAAAAATATGTCTTGACTGTAATTCAGCAAACTATTTTTCTCTTTTATCTTTCTGTCTTTTTATCTTTCATAGTAAATCTGTTAATGATTCCTAATCTTCATTACTTGGAATTTGTATTTTCTTCAGCTTCCTGAAGTTTTCATCTGCCTCTGTATACCTGGAAAAAGTTGGTTTAATGACAAACAAGTGTCTTATCTAATGTTGCAAGTAAAACAAATCCTCAAAACTTCTGAGTAATACTTTTCCCATTGGAGTGCCTTGTCCACCTGATTTCTCAACTTGCTCCTTTGCATATTCTCTGATCTTTTTATTGTAATCCTCCTAAGCCATTAATTTTTCATTGATGACCAAAATATTAGGCAAACCTCTTTGCCTCAAATTCTCAAATTTGACCATAAACCTGGTTATGGAGATGTTCATATTCTCACACTTCTCCTCAAGGTGCTTCATCAGGTTCTTTTTGGTGATGACTTTCCTTATCTCAAGGATAGTTTCAGTCTTGTCAATAATCTCAAGTTCTTCTAGCTCTTGCTTGTTTTTGTTGTTAAGAAACTTGATCGATTCTATAGCTTCTTCTAGTTTTTTATCAAGTTCCTCCTTAGTCTTATGAATCTCTTCTAATGTTGCTTTGAGTAAATCACTTTGTTCAAAAATCACTTGCATTGAAGGCCACACATCATTTATGGCTTTTATGATCTTGTTCCATAGCTGTTTTTCACATATGAAATATGTTCCTTTAAGGTTAATTCCTTCTGTAACTTCTTCAATTCTTCATTTAGTCTAATGGCCTTCTGCTCATGTGCTTTGGCATTTATTTGAGCCAACTTGTTTGCATTTTCAAGGTTATCAACCATCTTTTTCAATCTGTTGATTTCACTTGTCTGAAGTGACATTTCTTCCATAGCTTTCACTAGTTTGTTGGCCTCATCTGTAGGGTGAGATGCTGTAGTGGATGGCTCTGTAGTTGATGTTGTGGATGCTGTCACCGACACTACAGTAGCCAGTGGCACTTTGGGTGCCAACTCTTCTATTAGATTTGATGGCATAGCTATAGTGATTACAGGAAAAACTGTGGGAATTTCTGGTACTTTTGGTGTTTATTTTTCCTGGACAAGTTCATCCATTTGAGCCTCCATTTCTTTGATCTAGATTGTCAAATGAAATATCAAATTCATCATGTCATACTTCTCATTCTGTCCTTCTATTATTTCCTTGGCTTGAGGATTTTCACCTGATGGCAATTTAAGTTGTTTACTCAATGCTGCAATGTCCTCATTTTTCTTCTTCACTAACTGCTCTGCTGCTTTGACATTTGCAGGGTCATATCCAACCTACAAGATCAATTCTTCCAACGATTTAATTCTGAGATCTTTAGCATGTAAGGATGCTTTGTCCATTTTCATTTGATCTTTCATGTTTGTGATAGTGTTCTGAAGTTTTTGAACATTCATGGCTTTGGTTGTAACAGTAGAGTACAACATCTTTGAACTCTGTCTACAAAATTCAATCTGATCAAGAGCATGATTTTTTTCTAGTTGGACTTCTAAATCAATCTTCTTATAATCTGCCACTGTCTTTGGAGTTTTCAATGTAGAATGCAATATTGACATGATTAGCTTTTTGTTAGAATAATTGAAGGCAGACAAAATTTTATTTTGGACACTTGGTGTTTGTTTTAGATATTGAGAATAGATATCATTTTTTATCTCTTCATTCTTCAATTTGATCTGTTTTTACTTTTCCTTGATATCTAAATCTTTCTCCTCAGTTGTTTGTGAGGATGAAGCTTCCATGTTCTATTGTTTATCTATCAGCTGTGTATTTCCATTATCAACATGTTCTTCATTTCTATTCTCTGTATTTTTTCTCATTTCTGATAACAATGGCAGCCTTTGTGTTGGTATCTAGGAGATCTGTTTCTTCAACATCAATGGTTACCTTTTCTTTACCCATTGAATCTATTTTTGGCCTTTTATTACATCATATCTTGAACCTAGTTCCAGTAGTGGCTTCAGCAACATAATTTTCTTCTTCTCTGACCCTCTTGGTGGCTTTTTCTGACTGATCTGCAGCTTGTAAAGTGTGACTAGTATCACTTTTCTTCACTGCATCTACTAGAGTATTTTCTGTCCCCTCAATCTGATTGGCATATTTCTCTATCTCTGATTTTGTCTCATGAATGAAGGGTGTCAATTTACATTTAACCCTAATTTTAATTATTCTCCCTTAGGGATCATAATTCCAAGAAAAGCTTTATTCAAACCTGTATTCCAATAACTGCTTAGCTGCTTCTGCCTCTGCATCTCTATGATTGCAAATAAATGGTCGCACTTGATTCTTCAATTTAAACTGTGTTTTCTTCTTTGCTGCTAGGAAATTGATAGTATCAGAGTTTAATATTTGCATGATATACTCCAAGGAAAAAACCCTCATTGATACAAATTTGGGTAGCTAATTGTAGGGTAATAAATTGGATCCAAACACTCTAATCTCAGTGTGATTTTCATACAAGTACCAATCACCAGTCTTGGTCTGCTCTGACAACTATAAAATATTCTTCATATCATCATTTATCTTTGGTTGTTCAGCATTTGTCAATATTTTTATCATTGGATGGATGAAGAAATCTGAAAACTTTGTATATGTGAACTCTGTGGACTCTTTCCTGATCAAAGAGGTCCATAAAATAATTGAAAGAGGATTCTCTTCTACATCAAGCTTTTGAAGGGTTAATGGAAAATTGTCTACTTGAAAATACAAGAACATGTGGAAGAGGAAAGAGGTGTATCTAAACACTCCTAAAATTGGAAATTTAACCAATTGGTCATGAATATTATCAGCAATATATCCAGCATAATCATAGATAACAAATGGAGGTTGTCCTGGTGTGAAAGTGGATAGGAAACCTAAAATGGACTCATCTGTATGTTCATCAGTAAAGTATCCTAGGATGAAAGATAACATGGAAATTACATGCCTAGAACCCTCTGGAAATTTTGAAGTGGAGTATGGAGGATTTATTGGAGGAATTTCTACATGTAAGGGCATGAATATTTGGAAAATTTGGAATCTTCTAGGAAATTCAAGGCCAATATACAGCTTGGTAAGTGCTTCAATGGATAGAGGAACTGCTTGAGGATCAAGTTTGAACTGTAACATTTGATTAATGGATTCAGCAGTAATGGTGAAAATTACTTCTTTATTGGCATTGACTATTTCTCTTTGCTCAGGCATATAATGATGATGGCATAACCTAATGACTTCTGGGCATGAGTGGGTAACTGGAACCACATATTTGGGAAAGTGTGATTCCCAAATTTTAACTTCTTCAACATTATCTAAAGGATTTTCATAGCTCCAGTTATGAAGTTCTAGAAAATTGAATTCAACAGTAGGATCTGCTATCTTATAGTCAATATCTGCTAATGGAGTGAGCTCAATATCTACAACAGGGTGTTGTAGAGGATTTATAACTATGGCAGTCTTAGAAGATGCAGCTAGAGTAGATTTAGGGATTTTGAGGCTCTTTGGATTACAAAACTCTGCTTTTTGGCTTTTTTTTATTACTTCTACAAGATTAAACAGCTTGCAGAAGTATTTTTCACTCTGACAGGGATTTCCTGGATGAAAATAGGCAAAATATGGTCTTTCCTTGAGTTTTTTTTCCTTTCAATTTTGAACTTTTAATAAGATTTACAGACTTTTACTGGTTTAGAAACAGGAAACAAGGGTTTCCTAGGATTTTTCAATGAGTAATTGGGTAAAAAGTCTTTTGAGATTTAGGCAAAGAGGCTTAGGCTACCTTCAGAGGGTTTCTGGGCTCAATTTTGGGTTTAAAACAATGCGCAATATAAACAGGGTTTTTCAAAAAATTTGACAGGGTTTGGCTTGTTTTTTGGATGTTTTTAACAAGTTTCTTTGAATGGGTTCGAACTCTAAAAATAATTTTTCTTTTAAAAGGTCCTTTCAAATCGAAACAGGTTTAATTTCTAGAAGAATACCTGTTATACGCAGGTACTGGGCTTTGAAGACATATCTAAAGGTTTTGAACAGTTTCTATGGTATCCTTTCAATCTCTGGAGCAATGCAAAGCTCCTCAACAATCTTCAATAGGTTCAAACCGAAATTTGCAGGTTTTTGGCCTAAAAATGGTGGAAAATGGTTGTTTTAAAGTCGAAATGGCTTATACAGAGGTTACGCGCAGAGAAGATAGAAAATCAGTGTATTTCTAATGTTTTTTAGGCATATTAGGTTAACAGGCGCCTGCAATAAATGGCGGTCATATCAAAAATGATGGTGGTTTTCGGGCTCAAAGGGTCAAAACTACGAGCGGTTATCGCATTCAGTTTAGGTGGTAAGCTATTTTGTTTGCAACGGACGCGATCTAGTAGGAAGGAAACACATGGAGGAGGGAGAAATTCAACATACCACCTATTTCGCGTAGAAATGGAAATGTTATCAGGGTGCAATTTAAAATGCGATATGGATTCTCCGTCGTTAGATTGTGGGGTTTGATTGTGAATGGCTCAGATCTATTGTAAAAGTAGCATCGGGATGAAGAGTGGGGCCGGGTTTTTCATATATGAGTTTAAACATATATTTAAAGTTTAAAACTATATATTATATGGTAGAGCGGGGGGGATAAGATTTATATATGTTTCAAGTAAAACATTTAAGAAATGTTTCAACTAATACTTGGGCACGTGTTTTAATATATGGTATAATAGAACATTAACCCTGTCTTAATACCATAGGGGCAGGGATTAGTTTTAATGATATGTTTGAACCAATGGGATTTGGGCGGGGATTAATTCACCACGTGGGATATTTAAACATTGGTTTAAACATTAAATAGAGGGTTTGTGGGTTATTTTAATATAAGGGTTTAATACTATACGGGGGGGAGTTGTTTAGGGATTTTAATAAGTAAGTTAGAAGTTAATATGAAAAGAGATAATGTATATAATGAATAAAAATACATGTTTAATTCTAAGTAAAGTGAAAAATAAAGCATAGCTTGTCTTTGTTATATTTTTTCACACTTTAACTTAGGATAAATGAATTTTATGGGTTTTGAATGATTTTTTAAAGGAAATGAAATTAGTTATTTAGGGTTTCACTTTTACTAAGTAAAAATGGGTTTTTACTTAGGAAAAGGGATCATGATTATGGATGAAGGGTAAATGCTGATGAATATGGGTTTTGTGTAGGAATTCAATATTTTTAACCAATCAGTGATTGATCCTTGGGTCTGGTCCCAACAGAAGTCAGAGAAATACTCTGAGCCTCTTTAACTGATAGTTTAGAATACTGAATAATTGTAGGGGATGGGAAATTAGTGATTTTTGCCCGATGATGCTTTATTACATGCTTGCACAATTGCTTTCTACCTACCATCTTTCTTTCTAACATTTTTTACTTCATTTTCATGGGTGCATTTAGGCTTGCAACCCTAAATCAATTTTCTTTCAAAACATAAAAACTATCTAAGTCTAACCTTATTTCATCCAAGGGCTCAGATTAAACTGTTGAGCTCCTCATTTATTCTCTATCTAAAACATGAAATTCAAAGCATGAAAAGTTAAGATTAAGTTGTTTAACTGATCATGGATTATGGTATTTATTGACAATCTGCGCATAATCATTATTATTGCAGTAAAGTAAGTAGTAGTGGAATTTTGACTTGTTCACTTTCAGTTCTTATTTTTATCTCTTTTTTCTTTTGGGGTCTATTCTTTTTCTAAGTCCTTTGATCTTTCTTTTAGGACTTTTACCCTCTTTTTATTTTTTATTTATTTTTTCATTTTTCAAAATATGGGAAAGCAACTTGTAGAAAGCAAGGTATGTACATATTTACAATACTATCAAAATCAATTCAAAAATTATGAATCCTATTATTATAGGACCCTAATATGGTTAATATTGAATGTTGAGCTTTGGGAGCTCCTGGGGGCCTTGGTTACTTATTGAAATATGAGTGACCATAGGGTGAATCATTCAGCTTCCCCTAGTGGAGCACTGTGAACAAGGTGAGTGGTTCACCTTCCCTTATGATATCCCATGATTATTGACATATGTAGGGTGAGTGGTTCACCTTCCCCTACGAGTGATGAGATATTTATAGGATGAGTGGTTCACATTCTTCTATGTCATATGAGCTGGATGAGTGGTTCACCCTCTCCTCTGGGTACCCGTGTGAGAGATGCTTATATGAATCTATTGACATGTTGATGGGACGTGGTTCATCCTTTATCCACATATAGGATGCTCATTCCCTATGATTGATGGTTGACATGTTGGTGGGATACGGTTCATCCTTTCCCCACATGTAGGATTCTTTGTACTATTTTTGGTTTGCATGCGTATAGGACCTGGATCATCCTTTCCCTACTCTCGATTTTTTACATGTGTGTAGGAGGTGGATTCATCATTTCCCTACATGTGGTTGTGATATGTGTTTGTACGATGTGGTTTATCCTTTCCATAAATGTGTTTGTGAAATGTGTTTGTAGGATGTGGTTCATCCTTTCCTTACATATGATTGTGACGTGTGTTTGTAGGATGTGGATTCTCCTTTCCCTACGTGTGATTGTGTGCAAGATATGATATATTCTTTACATGCTGGTGTTACTAAATCATCCTACCCATGTAGTGTGGCACTCATGGGAGGTACCTCTCATCTGGAAAATGAATTGGGAAATGTGGATAGAGACCATAGCACTACCGATGGATGCATTGTGTATTACCATACTCTCTATGCTAGGATGCATGGTGTTCAACAACTTGATATGGGATCAAGTCTGATAGAGATTTTACCTCAAGACTGACTTTGGGTCAGTGGAGAGTGGCAAGGTCTTGCGACTCACTCTCGATAAATTTTTCTTCATTATTTATTCATAGATCAAGAGAGCAGAGCAGAGCACTGTAGAGATGTCTCACATGGTACATGTTGACAGATGAATTGATAGGTGGAATTCTCCCCAATTGAGAGGGAGTGTTAAAATTGGGAACTAGGGCCAAATTCCACTTTGGTCATCTCTTATGAGGAACATAACTGCAACATTTAATTCTTCTCATCAGGAAGACCAAAATCAATCTAAATATCATTAAAATTGGACAAGGAAAACATTTTTTTATTCAAAAATAAATTCTATAGGTCATGATATTGTTTAGGCAGGAAAAATTAAAAATGTGAAATTCATATTTTGCCTCCAATTCTCAAGGTCAAATTATTATATATACTAGCATCCCTCATCCTCAAAATATCATTCGAAAAACAAGTGCATTCATCTCTTGGGAAAACACAACTTAGAGGCTAGGAGGACGTATTATTTAGATTTGCTCTTCCGGGACATTGGCCTCCCACCAGTCCAAGTTAGACGCAATCAATTTGCCATAGGATTGAGTGATATTCTAGGTATGTTTTCTCGGTCAGCATTCCACAAGTCCAAGCATCTAAGACAGAAGACTTCCTAGCTCTAGCCACATCCTTGATAGGCCTAGCGAAGTTGAGAAGAAGACTTGTTTGACTCGTTTTTCTTATGACTGTGTAGGCCGAGTTTGGGAGGACCTCGCAGTGTTCAAGAGAAGCATTGTGAGAATATTTTCCTGCTATTTTTTTGGGCCTATTCTATATGATAGGAGCCACCGTAATGAGCCCTATTAGGTGCAGATCTGGGTCTCGTTTGAATGCTAGAGAAACAACTAAGATAGGGATCAAGACCCTCTCTCTACAACGATGTATTCAAGGAATATTAGCAGATAAATTGAAGAAGTTTTAAGGCATGGATTTAAGATAGTCATGGGTGTTGGAAGCCCTAATAAAACGGGCTGCAAAAGTCAGAAGCATGCATTGGGCCGATACCAAGAGAAGAAGGAGGATTCAACCTTGACCTATGGTTGGAATAAAAGTCTGAAGTGCAGACTTGGTTGAGTAATCTTCTTTGTATCTTGACAGTGGTATTGGCAAGTCAATATAGATTCCTTGTTACTCTCTCTCTCTCTCTCTCTCTCTCTCTCTCTCTCTACTAAAAATTTGATTAGCATAATAAGAATAATTGTTCAAGGTTTTTCCCCATCATGAGGTTTTTTTCCCTAGCTTGTGCCATATGTTCTTGTTCTTGACTTGCCTTTTTTATTTCGCACTAATGTTATTTCATTATCTACTGTAATATATATCTTAATGGTAAATTTGATTACTAATGGATTAATGAAATCAATTATGGGCTATTGAATAAAGTGTCTTAAGAAAATAACATCTTAACCCCAATTAACACTTCTTTTATATGATTTCTCTCCAAGGTTAAAGCGCGAAGTATGTCCTCAAATTCAAATATTTGGACCACTGTTAAGGCACGTTCCTAATACATTCTCCTGGTGCTTCTAGCAGTGTAGTTGCAGCTGAGGCTTTCTCATGATCATGCACGTGTTCATATTTAATCACACAATTGGGAAAAATTAGATGTATTCTAAATTAATAAACACGATAGTTCTGGAAATATGTCTATAAGAGTTATTGCTTGCAGTGAAAGCTGCATATTTTTTTCACAAGTGTGAAAAAAAAAACGTGTTTCAAAGATTTGAGGAAGGGATTGCTTTAAAATCAAGTTTTAGCCTACCTTTAGGATGGTCCAGTTCCTATGGAATCATAAAGCACCTAAATATTGATTGTATGCAGGAGAACACAAATAAATGTATACCAAACTAGAGAAATCAAAGCTACAAGTAGAATGTTGAGATTTGGATTTGAAAAGCCTTTGGACTATATAATTTTTCAGGTAATTTTTGGAAAGGGCAAATAGTATTATTTTAGTTGCACCCAAGGTATTCTTGATTGTTTTCACAAAATTAGAAAACATAGAGAATCTGAATCTCAGTGAAAGTTAAAAGCGCTTAATCTTCATACATGCTTTGTTTTCATCATTATTATCCTAAACATGTTTGAACCACGAAAACCATTTTAATTATGTTTGAACTGCGACATCCACAACTAGAACAACCATTTTAATTATGTTTTTTAGCATCGAGAGTAGGATTTATTGCATTTGAAGAAAGAGGATAATTATGGGAAGTAAGAAGAAGGTTATGGGAAATTATTTCTTTAGTAAATCGCTTTGAAAAATGTTCTTATTCATTTCCCTTAGGAAAAATTCATGGCTTTTCAATGTTTTATTTTTTCCATGTCTTTAGAGTTAGTTTATTAGTGTGGTTTGGATAGTGTTCCAACTACATTTATCTTCCTTTAGGAGGGTTTTAGTTCGAAAATTATACAATAGTGTTAAGTATAATAAAACATGCCATCCTTTAGTGGTCTATACAATAGCATTGGTGGTACACTAGTATTTATGGATGAGAGATATATGGTGCTCTAGGGTAAACTAGTGCTCTCTTTTTCATATACCATCACAAGTGCATGAATACAAACTCACATTTATTTTTACCTGGATAATAAAATGATGACAACTTTCTATTTTGTAGTGACAAGGATAACTATGTATTGGACCTAGACCTTGAGCATCATTTAATTAACCCTACACGGTCATCTCCTATTGGTAATGGAGTTCAATTTTTGAACCAACACTTGTATCAAGGCTATTTCATGATATAGAAAGCACACAGCCATTGTTGGATTTCCTTCGAGCGCAAAAATACCACAACCATGTCTTTTTTATTTCTTTAGTTAATATATTTCATCATTGTGTTTGACAGCTAATTCATTATTTTTCTATCCTCAACAAATCTCTATCAAATAATAGAGAAGGATGGCCTGGCTGTTTTAGAGATATATAATATGAATTGATTAAAAATTCACATACCTATTTCAATTTTCATCTTTCTATTTCATGTCCTTAGAGAAACTATATATTAAAATACAAACTCAACTCAAATCAATCTAAAATAGTGAATCCTAATTATGAAGATGTTTCTCTCTCCACCTCCTTGCAATGTCATTATTTTTTCTGAATTATACTTGAATTTCACTGATAATAACCTGGATTTATATATTGATTTTAGCACCAAATTGACATCAAGGTAAACATAAAATATCCCATTAAATATGACCTAAAGATGATTCAAATAATATCACCTTTAGCCTAAGCACGTGGCAGAGTAATTTCTGAGGTGTGAAATTTTATTAGAGCCACTATTTGTTTGTTTATTTTGATTAGAAAAGGGGTTTCTCTTTATTTTATGTGACTTTCAATTTGTCATATGTAGCATGTTGAGGAATGGTAAAAAATAATGTGTGACATTTATCTTGCAAAAATTGATGTTGAATGAAAGTACACCGAGTTTAACCAAGCTACAATCTGCTTGTGGTAAAGGCAGAGGCACATCTTAAAAAACTACCTAAGAATACACCATATACAGAGTTTAAACATAAATAATATATGGTTTTTTATTTTGCATACACATTCTTTTTTATATCCAAGATATCACAACAAGAAAAATATCTATATTGTAGAAATTGTTAGAGGACCTCATTGAGGTCGATTTTTTTGGTTTCCTACTTGATTGATACCTTCTCATGATAGGAAGGCTTTAAATATGAATTAATATGTCCCCAAAAAAATTAAATTCAAATTTTATAGATATAGAAAATAAAAACAAATGTCAATGCCTTGATTTGATTATTACTTGACTCTCATGTGGGAAGGTTATAGAAATATGATTGAAAAAATGATGGGGATACAATGCAGATAACGTCTTGGATATGATTCATTTATTGTTGGAGATCCTTCAGGCACTTGAGCCATCAAATTTGGAAATGTTTCTAGTAGGTATTCCTATGGTTTTTAATGTTCTAATTCTTTCACCACATGGTTATTTTGGGCAATCAATTGTTTTAGGAATTCTTGATAAGACATCGATCAACAAGTAAACAATTTTTTTATAACTGCAATGTCCATTCCATGATATCCTCTCTTTTTTGTTTGATTGTATTTTGAACGTTTATTTTGATTTTGATTTTTAGTTTAACTATGGAATTTAAAATACTTGGTATCATGTCCATTTAAATAACAACCAAAGCTTGAATATGAAATTAGTATTACACAATATTGATTGAAATCCTTTTAACTGTTTTGTGTTGAAATATTTTCATGACGATTAGAAAAGTTTACTTTCATGTTGCTATTTGAGCACATGTTGTTTATATACTTAACCAATTTCATCCATTAGAGAACAAAATGTTGTTGTGAATAAAGTGGCAAGGATTAGAAATCACACCTCAAATTATTTGTTTTCACAAGTTATTTACAGCTTGAGCCTCTTAGCATGTAACTTATTTGGCATGATTGTGCCTAATATTTCCCTAAAGGTTGAATAATAAGTTACTAAGGTGTTATTTTCTATGGTGACGTTTTATTTTCTTTGATTGTACAGGTCATCCGGCTGCATAGTGGCCACTATCTCTCAACTCAAGAAAACTTGTTCGAGTTTCTTGCTTTTATGGGGAAGAATGGCTTTAACATTGTTGATGTTGAGTTATATTTTATATAAATACTTTATAGTCTACTTTAGTTTATATTCAAATGTTCATAGTCTTTCATGTCTTACACTCTGCAATATTGTATCTTCTTTTGTTTTCAGAAAAGCAACTTAGTATCGATGGTAAGCACTAGGATTTGAAGAAAGAGGAGAACACTAACACCATAGTGACAAATGCAAAAAGAGAGGGAAGAGAATTGGTCTAGTGATACCTTTAAAGCCAATATACCGAATAAGAAACACACACAGAGACAGGTGGTCAAGTCCTCATAGTTGGTGAACTCACTTGCAATGTATTAGAAACATAATGATAATGTTTTGTAGTGATGAAACAACATTTCATGTGTAAATTGTAGTCCAACCAATGTTAAGTTGGAAACTCATATTGTAATACTTGACATTTCATATAATATAATTTATATGGTTGAAATTATTTATAGTTGCGCTTGATATTGTTTATTATTTTCATTAACATATGTAACTCTTCATTTTCATATTAGATGAATCACTGCCAGGGAAAATTTTAAGAACCCCCCTAAATTTATATATATAATAAATGGGCGAATCCCCATGATACATAGGAAAAATGGAAGGTGATTTTATTAATAATATAATATTTATATATAATTTTTTGGCGAATCTCTCATGAGATTATATTATCTTGTAAAATCATGGCGAATCACCAATACAAATGGCGAATCACTACTACAAAATGGTGAATCGTTGTCTAGTGGAGTTCAGAGTGTTGGTTCCAATGAAGATATGGTAGTTGAACCAGGATTAGAAGGAAGAGAACCACTGAGACCAAGCATGGCGAATGGTGACACTGCCCGCGTGTTCATGACTCCTTCACACCTTTGCTTCTTTGGTTTTGGTTCGAGTGCACATGTGATGATGAATCCTCGTTGAGCTTGTGGTTATCCTTTCGAGCATATTACAAGTCTTCTTGAAATTTTAACAACTATTCCTCAATAACCTTGAAATGCTCGAGACCTCTCTTGACTTTTAGCTTAGTCAAATTAGATCACAACAGTGTCCATGATAAGTAAGGAAATTTACTCAACTATACTAATGAAAATCCGTACCTCTGGGGTCAGGAGGCCAACCTTCAAACATGTGATCATAACAGATGGGAAAAGGACCACATGGCTGGCTCAGGTGGCGGAGATAATGGCACATCGAGCTATATGGTGGCTACTAGGGTCTGCTGGCTGTCGGCTAAGGACCATCTAGGAGAAAAATTTTCTCCTATTCATACTACCCACAGGTGGTGGATAACAATTCCTTAGGAGGCCCATTTTAGACCTCAAAATTTCTCTAATGTTTGTAAGTGGTGCCGCAATATCTCGTAGTTCACATGTTGGATGATGATTGTTGTTCTTAAGTGAATGAACGTCATCTCTCCCCTTAAGAGTTTTATATGGGGCATTAATTGACCTTTTTGGTGATGATGTCATAAGTCACTGTGCCCTTAGCAACATTGTGCTTCCTTGAATGGGGTTTTTGTTCATTTTGGAAGGATATAACAAGGACAAATCATTTGAGTGTGTCTTTTCCCCTAATTCAACTTCTATTGTACTTTGATTTTTTGTCTTGGGCTTACCATCCATATCACCTAATATGTCTTTCTTGCAACTAGCCCAAAACATATTCCAATTCCTTATATCTGCATTCTGTCGTGCACTATTACCGTCAGGTTCAAGAGATTGATCTCTTTTATTTTTCTCAGGAGGGTATATCCATAACAAGTCAATTGGATGTGCCTTCACCCATGCTTCAAATTGTTTTGTTTTTTTCTAGTTTTTTGTGACATTCTTCATTTTTCTGCCAAAAGTCTATGTACTCCTTCCCAAAAACCGATTTCGTCGGATCCATTTTTCTAATAACACCGCCAGGTTGGCACATTGGATCAGCTATTTACTTCTTCATGTGCCATGGCTCAATAGAATGACGTTATCTTTCTGGAGTTACTTATTTTAGGAATATCATTTTTAAGCCTTTTTATGAGAAGGATTCATGATGAAGTGTAACAGCTTGCACAATTTTTATGAAAGTAGCTTAACACATTAACCAAAAACTAGCTTGTATCAAAAGAAATTACATTCTACATGTTAAGTGTTTGATAAAAGTTCACGTGGATAATAATTTAGAAAAAATATTTGAAGCCTACAAATGTTGTAGTAATGGATTAAAATTTTATGTAGAGTAATGAGAAAATGGTTGTAAAAGAATGGATGAGTGAAATTGTTTGATGTAGAGAGAGTTCTATGGAAATTGGAAAAATCCAGTCAACAAGCCATATATTATTTGTAAACAAGGGATTACAGCCCATTCATTCAAGCAACATGGATCCTTCGCAAAAATTAAAGTATGGCCTCCCTTCCTAGTCTTGTACAAAAATCACTATTTTTGGAATGGATACAAGGACTTTGTTCTCATTGTAGCTCGCACAAAGAAACTTACTAACAATGCCAATAATGAATAGGATTCTAAGTCCAAACTAAGTTTTTCTAGAGCTATAGGGTTTAGTTAATTTTAATGAAAACATGAGAAGAAAATTGTTATAAATGATATCCTTGGTTGCAAGTTTTCATGCCAATGCCACCTCTCACACAAGAGAAAGACAATCAAATCATGTTTTCGTATTATTTCTTGATTTTTCAGGCTTAGCAATCAAATATGTGGTAAAGGATTTATAGCCTACTATTAATGGTTTCCTATATGTAGTGAGGACACTGAATTAATATTTATTTCCTCTAACTAGATTCCTATTATTTTGGGTTGAGGACTACTTAATGGAGAATATATCATATCTAATACATCCTCAACAATTCCATTATAGAGAATCCATTGAGGGTAAAATTATGTATCTATGCAATTATCCAATAACATTAAGAATACATATATCCTTCAACTCGTCCCTTACCCTGTGATTTTTTGGTTATATATCTTCCCATCAACAGTGGTCCACATAAACATACTCATCACTTAGACATCATTAATGGCTACCAAGTTGGTGGTGCATATAGCTTAATAGGATGTGGCATCAAGGGGAATGGTGTGAGTTGAATTTTCTCAAAATGTAGTCCACCATTGTCACACCCATTCACTTAAGTCTCAACAATTTTTTTAATGCTCTACTATTCACAAACCATTTTCATTCCTCCCTCTTTCACACAGAAGAAAAGAAATTAAATAAAACAATGTTTAATGGTAAATTGGAACAAATGTTTGAGACATGATCAACTGCATCAAGCATGAACATAGAAGCAATTATAGCCTAGATAATTTCCAAATGCTCATTTAGCTTGAGCTAGTATGCAATTTGTTCACTTTGTTTCTTTTCTTTTACCATTAAAAACAATTTTATCTTGAACACTTCAATATCTATGAATTTTTAACATATCATTCCAATAATAATAAGGAACATAACACTCAACTCAAAGGTAAAATAAAATGTATTGTGCCACACATTAACAATTCAACAACTTGTAGAAGATTGTTATGGTTGTAGGTTCCCAAAAGAATTTTCCCACCAAGTCTACAGTAAGAAATGTAAAAACATAAATCAGATAAATGTCATTGTACATGTATTTTGTGAGTAGAATGTGTAGCACTCAATATTTTTGTGATGATTTGTTAGTTATGCCAATGACTAAGTAAAGGAATGGTGGTTGTGGGTTCATCATCCAAGAATCTAACTAGAAAGAAGAAAATAAGAAATGATTGTAGCGGGTTCATCATGCAATCCTCTTGTATTTATAGATTTTCTTGTGGGGGTTTTCCCTCCTTAATTAATTGAGAAGGGCTCATGGCAACCCCAAATTTGGGCTTTTTTCCCCAGCTACCCCAAAACTTACCCCATGCTGCCAAAACACTGTGTAATTTGGGTTTTCCCCTTTATCAAATACTATGGCCTACGGGGATTGATAGGCTACTTTGTTCCCTGAGCAATTAATCCATAGGGGACATTACAAACACTCCAAGGTCATCATGTCTCGTCTTGGACACTCATATTTCCATGTCCCGTGTCATTGTGTCAGTTGACTTAGGCAACCAGTAATGAGCATTCTCTCGGTTACACCACCCTTATTTTAGCACTAAGAGCCCCATTCTATAGATTTCCTTTATGAATTGCTTGAAAGTTGAAACTAATGTCCTAGTAAGTGCTAATTGTGGTCTTGATTTTCCAGTACAAAATCATAGACTATCACAAAAGTTTAAGATGTGCAAGAGGGCTAGGCTTCAAGATCTTTCTGCAACCTACAAACTCTTACAAGTCGTGTGATACTTTGTGCTGCAATATTATAGTCAAGCTTTTCATGTTGAAAATGAAAGTAGAAAACAAATTTCTAAGCAATCCGGATTACATAGATCAGAAAATTAGATAAATTTCAAGATTCTGTCATTTAATGATAGTATTATCTTTCTTGTAATTGAAATAGAAGAAAAGATAGACTCTCCGATAGTGAGAGCATCATCCTTTTCTAGAGGAATTAGTAGATTAATATGTCTATACTAATTGTCAATATAATCTCATATAAGGATAAACATACAAAAATGTATCTATCAGCATTCTAAAATTTAAATAAGGTTATCACCTGTAGAGTCATTGTTCAGCTACCTAGATGTCTGCACTTGTCCTCCCTTAATAGAAAATAATTGAGGCTCCACTTTGTTAGAAATCCTATATTCGTGAATGAATGGGTTCACAAGTGAAGTTCCAGCATTTCCCCGTTCTTGGTATGTCTCCTAATTTATTGCTTCATTGACATCTCTCTCTAGTAGTTTTTCCCATAGTGTCGACTGATAATTCTCTGTTGATTGATTTATGTTTCCCCACATATATGAAATTGCACGAAATTAGGCCAATTAGTAAAAAAAATTACCACCTATAACTTCTAAGAAATAAGAATAATCTTTCTATTGCCACTCTATTCCAATCCTGAATTTCTCACTGATCGCCAAACATAATAAAATAATTTTTTTTTTCTTCTCATGCACCTCAAAATTTTCATTTCTTTCTCTACTTAACTGAACTAAAATTTATAGGCCTTGCATATGTACCAAAACAGTGATGATTCTTAATTAAAAAATAGAACTGCTACTGGAAAAGAATAATATGAAAATGTGATGAGGAAAGATGTCATTCCAACTATTCATGTTATCAAGGATATCGCATGGTAAGCCTACCTAGAGAACCTTGTTTTTGTTAATATGTGGAAAAAGTTGATAAATGATCATTCTGTAAAAGAACAATCTTTTGTTTTCTGCTCTGTTGTAAGATCAAATAGAAGCATAAAAATATGGAAAAACCTTTCTCAAACAATTGTTTGGGTAGAATGGAGGAAATCCAATCACAACAGCCACTAAACGAAACTCAGCAGGGTGCGGAACAACTTAATTGATACTACTGCAGGGATTCAGCTGCCCCGTGACCTAAACAGTAGATACTGTGTCCAACAATCAACATTTGGTCCAATTCATAGATAGCGCTAGACCTGAAAGAGTTAGATAGGACCTGTCTTTTCAATACTATTATACTTATGGCATTGCACTTTGACAATCCTAAGAATCCATGTTGGATCAAACTACATTATCAATCTCCTAAATATGGATTTTGCAAACTTTTGGCAATAACATCAGCTGTTCCCAGAGTACCTGTATTTCCCAGCGACCTTTTGTCTAATGTCTGAATAATCTGTGTTAAAAGTATGGTTTTAATTTTAAGTACATTTATATATTAATACTTTTGCAATCTACAATGACATCACATGTCTAGATCAGAACCATAATATCATAGACGAAGGCCCAACCAAGATAAGGAACACAATAACCAAAAGGGATAGATAATATTTTTAATTGGCTTTAGATGGTGAGGAACTACATTTTTTATTTCCCAACAGATGATTGTAATGTTAAACAAGTATCTAATCTTTTTCATCCAAGAGTTCTAGATTATTAGTATAAAATGAGCCAAAGTTAATTCTGAAAATATTATCAGAAGATAAAATCCCAAAGCGTGACAATTCATTACCATCAGTAGCGTACTTCAAAGGATTCTCGAGATTCTCAGGATCATGCTTGCTGACATCCCAATGCCAAGAATTTTCCACTGTTACTGTTGCTGTAGGATGAACTGCTAAAGATGTGTCACTGACAAATTCTTTAAACTGATGCCTTTTATCCACTATTGATTGTTCCAGAATTTTCCCATTGCTTTTGTGTTCTAATTCTTCTAGCAGAGCCCGTGATTCTACATTGTCAATACCTTGAAAGTTCAAGTCAGAATCTCTTACATTTGGTAGTATAAATTCTGAGGCTAAAGGCTTGTGCTCAACCGCATTCTGAAGGGATGTTTTAGGAAACTGTTCCAGTGACATTACAGTAGCTTTCGTATTTTTGTCAATATCCTCATTTGTCATTATAATATTCGTTTGTGCAGATTTGTTTTTTCTAATCTCTGTATCCAAAAACCTTATTTCATGTTCACTTATACGTGGGTTTGTAATGCCATTATTTTGTACCCGCTGCATTTCCCCTGCTTTTGTAAATCTTGTTGTCGGGCTATCTGCAAAACTCTACTCTTGATCATAAATAAATAGTTCCCTTGAAGATTGCAAATCTAAATTCTGATATGAGGTTTTTTCAAGGCCTTTAGAACTTGGGCCTTTTCTTTCCTTTTCAAGTTCCCCATCTTTATGAATTTTGGAAACTTCACTGATAGGAGGAGGAATGTCGGAATCTTCAAGTCTCACATGTTCTACACTGCTCTGTTCTTGAGAAGTGATCATGCATTTTGTCACTTGAGGATGAAAATTATCTACAACAATTGACTTAATTAAGGCTGCAGAAGATGGGTGTTCAAGCATCTTCCCTATTTCTGGTCCATATGCCAAAGATTGAGGGTCTTCTTTCTGACTGAGAATAGATCCTGTAGAATTTTCTACATGGGACCACCCTTCACCACAAACAGAAGGGTGGGCCACATCATATATCATATCTTGTTCAAAAATAGAAACTTTTTGTTTTGTCTTGCCAGAAACTTGATGACCTATTTGAAATAGTTTGTCTGCACATCAAGGCAATAAATTATATAGATTTCTCAAAAATAAGTCAAAACCTTTCCAATTTACTCTGATATTCTTCACCTCAACCAACTATTTTAAAGATTAGAGGACAAGCTACTAATAATACTTTAACTTAAATCATTATTACTATTGAAAACTCAAAATTGTAATTGAGAATATACTCATATCTAGGTCAGTGGCATGCCAATTAGGAAGCAGCAATTTCATTTATCAGACTGGTATCTTAGTAAAATCATTTCATTTGTCTAGCTACTGTTATTCGATGGCATTGATTTACTCAACTTCCTTTTAGGTGTAAGCATAAATAAGGGTTTCTTGTACATGATAGGCAAGGCTCAATCTAATAAGAAGTAGAAATATGGATTTATCTCGTAATAGTTTTAACTTTTCAATTATGCAAGTGAAAGAGTTTTGACTGATTTGGAAGTACAGACTACCATTATATGGAAAAAGTTGTTATCATAATATACTTTTTGCAATAATGTAATATAAGATGGATTTTCCAAAAAATGTAATAATAATAGAAAATGAAGAAATCCAAAGCCTGAAATAGAGGCTTGGCTTTTATGATTTCAGCTCCATTCCTAGCACAATACGGATATTTCTAGCACGAGTATGTATTTAAAATTATTATTTACTTATGGAAACAGTCATTGCTTGCAGTTTTATGAAATGTCATTAAGGGACAACCTCTTGGGTCAGCTACTAACAATTTCAGGGAACTGATGGCCCTAAAGATTACTCTCCAAATTGCTACAGAAAAGGAATTACAAATACGCATATTTATGGTGATTCTTATCAATCAACTGGATGAGAGGTGTGTTCTCAATGAGAAACTATACTTTTTTGCCACCTTTTCAAGACATCAAAAAATCTTCCAGCATATTCGCTCATCCCTCTTTCCCGCATGTTTACAGGGAGTAGAGCCATGAAGCAGACAGACTCATGAAAGTTGAAGTGGAAATGGACATAGGATCTTGAATTTTTTTTTAAAAGACTCTGGAAGGCTCCATAGAATATTTTCACACACACGGCTTCAAATCTAATTAGAGACTAACTATGGATGTTTTCTCTTTTTTGCACAGGAAACCCTACAGTTATGAATTCATATCAGCACTATTCTAACATTTTTTTTTTTATAAAAACAGTATATGATCTGATATTGCAAGATCTTGGGCTGATATGATTTCTACAGGATGACCTCATCTCAAATATAGATGTTTTCTATCTTCTTAACATTTTTTATAATTTTTGATGTTCTCTTTTGCAAAACAGTTTGATCCCCCTGTTCTTTTATGAGGGAAATTTTGGGCCACAAGCCACAGGAATGCCACAAGCATATGCAGTTGTAATTTTGTATATACAATAAAATCACTTGCTTCTTTATTTGGAAAAAGAAAAAAAAATCATGAAGAGCCAACTAAGATCAAGGAATTGTTTTGCAAGTACCTACAGACCATGTCATGGTGATACTTAGAAAGCAGAAACCTTTTGTAGTTCTCTGGTGGAGAATACTGGCATCATAAACAGATCTTTGCTCTTCATCACAAAACAGGATAACACATCCTGTTAACAGGGGAAAAAACTTCAGTGTTTGGCTACGGCAAGTGCCCAAGGAAAAATCTGTGAAATCTTGGAATTCAAATTACAGTTATTTTGCAAGTACTAGAAGACAAGATATCATTACATTACTCTGCTGGCCAGAATAGAGTTCATGAACGAACTAGGAAATCTAGAGTGACCATTTGAAGGATTATACCATAATCTCCTTATAGAGTTCTATGATGAGTTAGTTGGGCAAGTTACGTCTTTATCCCTTTTATCAAAGGAAATCTCAATCAATGGATGATCAGATTTCTTATGCATTAACTGGGACTTATTTCATGTTCATAATTGTAATTTGTATATGCTAGAGAATTAATTTGTTCACCAAAGATCTTCCAACACTATTTTCAAGGCAAGCATGTTGCACATGCATCTTTCTCCTCCTAAACTGAAAGTAAACCACTAACCATCTTAGGTTTGCTCTAAAGGGAAGTTAAGATGCTAATAAATTTGATGCCATCATGGAAAAATACTTTAGATACCCCTTGAAGACAGTTTTTATGATCATGACAGTTTTTAAATTAGAATAAATAATTAATTGTCTTGGGTCCAAACCCACATCTTTGGGTCAAAACTCCAACTACTTGGGTAACTTTCCCAACCAACTCCTTTTGGTGGGTTTTCACCTCTCAAAAATTCCTTTTAGCTACCCAAATTCCAACATAGTCCACCAAGCAACAAGCAGGTAATGATGTTATCCCTTGGCCATATGGTCTCAAGCTTCCCCACTCTAGCTTCCTAGTGTCAATCCCCATATCTTGGCTTAGAACCCTACCCTAGAGAATTACCATGACTAGCCTCCTAGTGTAACTAGTGTGGTCAATTATTAATATTTATTTACTTGGGTAGTTTTCTATAGTCTCTTTCATGGACAAGACATGTAAACATTACATGAGTTGGTGATCTCTGTTTGACTACTGGATTTGTTTGTGGAAGCTACATTTGCAGCCCTTTTTTCTTATATTAAAGCCATGTGTATATCATTCCTTTAATAGTTAAAGGAATCTGTATTTAAATATATATATATATAAACTCCACTTCATAAACTGCTACCCCATTTGAAAACCTTCTTGAAATGTTTTTTTCTACCCCTACAACCATCAATACTCATAAAAGGAGACTGTAGGTAATTTATAATCCTAAGGATGATGGTGAAATCAATGAAGAATCTGTGATTCTCCAGAATCCCTTATACAAAATTTTCCCATAGATGGAGAAGGGATTTACAGATATGATAAGCCAAGGAATATAGTACTTCAGTAGACACATATTTATGACATCTCAATTCCTTCACTAATGAGAAGGTGAATGAAAATATTTTCAATGATCATGTTTAACAAATTGAACATGAGAATTTGGTATAGTTGGTGAAGTTGAAGGAAACCACGTTTTATCTACTCTATAGTTCTCCATGCAAGTTAGTTGTCAGTGGTTGCTAGGAGAACTTAAACTAATTAATGATTGTCACCCACGCCTATTCATTGTTTCCAAATTGCAAAACTACACACATTGATTTGGGTAATGACCTCTGAAGAACAAAGTGCTAAATTATAAGTACAAATTTATGTCTTTCCTTGAAGTTAAATCCCACAAATCCCTAAATCTACAAAGGAATGATACCAATTTGAAGATGGTCTTGAGGCAAACAGGTTGGGCTGCAAACTCTGCCCGAACAACAACCTGAGGTACATTTTTCTTGCATCAAATGTAACTAAGAAATAGGATCTGGACTCTTTCTAACTTCTCCCAATCAACTTGAGTCTTGAAATAAAATTCCATACATTTACTACCTTATTAGTTATACAATACTACTGAAAAAATCAATCACAACCTCTAATAAGGCATGTTCGTAAGAACAAATCAGTGAATCTTTTATATCCTTTTTCAGTATAGGAAAGTTCAGAAAGATAGTAAACAATAAAAATCCATTTCCTTTTATCTATGATATATCAAATCCAAAGGGTATCAACAAATAAATTCTTAATCCTAAAAGGTACTAAATGTGTAAAACAAGCATATTCTATTATGCAACCCAAGTGACCAATTTAAATATGATGAGTGTGCCAATGATTTCTACCAATCATAATATGGCAATATTTCATGTAAAATTTCTATTATTGGCTAGTGCAATATCTAACACCCATTATTATGTAAAATTAGCTCAAAAATTAGTACATCTTGCTCATAATTTTTTTCATTAACAAGCATGTAAGCAACTTGTATTTCTAGTTGTATAACTTCATCTTTACTATATGCAAGATAATCTCAATAGTGGAAGTAAAGAGGAAATGTTCCTGGGTTACAAATCCATATTTTTGCCTTGTCCATTTAAGTTGAAATTGTGAAATATTCACACTCTCTGTAAGCACTTTACCATCTTGTGGATCATAGAATATCTCAATCAGAATTATAATGCACCTTATATCTTTGAACATTGTATAAAAACCTTGGAAATAAAAGCTATGAAGCAGACCCAACAATGATTCAAAACAAATGAACATATATACAAAATTGGCAATTTGTACCAAAAATATGATTATACAAGTTGTATCCAACAAGGTTTTTGCAGTCAAGCAAAGCTACGAAAGAGTAATGCTCGGAGTACTTACCAATATGCTTGACAATGGAAGCGGCTTTAAGCCCAGTTGTTGTTAAACCTGTAGACATTGTTGTTCCTTTTATTTTGCAAACCTTTCATTGAAGTCAGAAATCAATACCTAGAATCCAAGTTGATACTTGCCCTCAAATTGTTGGTGTATTTGTGGGGATGCTTAAGACCATTTCCATTAGCGACATTCATCCACATTGCCTCTGTTTTATTGCTTGGTTTAGTGTTGTCACTATAAATCAAGGGATAAATAAGTATTTTTACTTCGATACTTGCAATCAAATTGTTGTTGTATTTGTGGGGATGCTTAAGGCCATTTCCATTAGTGACAGTCATCCACATTGGCCCTTTTTTATTGCTTGGTTTAGTGGGAAATACCTTGCTAGTAGTAGTAACCAGTCTACCTTGCCTCAAACAGGAGCACATTCGACGAAGGACACACCCGCACTGTAGATTTGAACTCACGTCAAACTTTTGCTTCCACATTTACCCAAGTTTAAATGTTTATGACTCAGTTACTCAAAATTTATCTTAAGAAACTGCTGAAATGAATTGCAGTCAATGCTTAATAAGCAGATAATGAATCACCAATGGAGGAGGTATCTGCAGGGATGGCTACAGGTAATGACTATATTAAGGGCTACACTAAGCAGTCTACAACACCTCCATTTCCAGCTCAACCTTTGCAATATATGCAAAATTTCCAATCTCATATTGTTGGGCCTAGACCTCCAATGCAAAGCTTTAGATTTTCCTCCATATTATCAAATTTATCCTAGAAGTCCTCTTTAATAGCTCAGTTGAGGACCTAATTGAATGACAGGAGATGACATGGCACATTTAGGTAATACGTGAATGGGGAAGATGATCTAGAGAGCTAGCCACTAATTGGAGTAACCGAGAGACCTTTGAGAGTCAACACTGAGCATGCCCTAAGAGACTGAATGAGGTAAATGACCTCCGAAGAATAGAGTGCTAACTTCTAAGTACAAATTTATGTCTTTCCTTGAAGCTAAATCCCACAAATCCCTAAATCTGCACAGGAATGATACCAATTTGAAGATGGTCTTGAGGCAAACAGGTTGGGCTGCAAACTCTGCCCGAACAACAACCTCAAGTACATTTTGCTTGCATCAAATGTACCTAAGAAATAGGATCTGGAATCTTTCTCACTTCTCCCAATCAACTCAAGTCTTGAAATAAAATTCAATACATTTACTACCTTATTATTTATACAGTACTACTGAAAAAATCAATAACAACCTCTAATAAGGCATGTTCGTAAGAACAAATCAGTGAATCTTTTATATCCTTTTCCAGTATAGGTAATTTTAGAAAGATAGTAAACAATACAAATCCGTTTCCTTTTATCTATGATATATCAAATCCAAAGGGTATCAACAAACAAATTCTTAGTCCTAAAAGTACTAAACATAGAGAGCAACTGAGCCAAAGTCAAAGAATGACTTCCACCACCACTGCCAATCCTCCACACATAGGTGCATGTATGTAAGAACCACGGAGACTCAACACACACAATAAGAAGTAGGACAAGCACAACAAATAGGAAACCAAAAACATAACAAAACCTTCCCAGACAGATGTTAGACATGATGAAGAAGAGCTCAATGAAGAGGGTCCCAAAAGGCAAGGTACCTGCTCGCAAGACAAAGGACAAGAAGCCATGAGGGGGATTTGGTTATTTATTATGTAACAGCAATGAAAGTGGTGAAAGTTGTCCTTGAGGTAAGAATGTAAGTAAGAGCAACCCTTAAATGAAAAATTCACTACTAATTTGATGATATATGCAACAAATTTCACTCACCAACATAAGAAAATCGAGCAACCAAGCAAAGATATAGTCTTGGTGGTAACTTAAATTTGTTTACCAGTACTCTTTCTAGCCCATCGTATACTGGCATAGCACAAACCTGCAATTTTACGAGGTAATATCAAAAGCACAAACCTTGACATGGAAACAGAAATGACTGTTTGTGGTTGGTAAGAAGTAAACTGTTTGATTGAATGGTGCAAATTAATTAAGAGTCAAGTTATTGGAGCTGGTATAAAATGTACTAGAGTGCCAATAATTTCAACAACTAGAAAAATACCTGATAGCTTCCAATAACATGTATTCCCACCATCATATTTGCTGCTACAATGAGCCAATCTGGTTTTTTTAGTGTCAAGAGTAAATTGTCAGAAACAGTCTGACCGAAGGCCCAGTAACCCACTATAGCTACTGGGAAGTAACAGAGAGCAAAAATAAAATATGAAAACATAACACCTCGCCACATGGGGATCTTAGATGGCCTTTCTGGTGATGAAGGAATGGTAGCTTGGATCTCCAGAGCAACATTATGTCCAGCATATGCAAATCCAATTACTCCCAAGGAATTAAGAACACGAAACACTGTGGTGGCTGGTGTTTCATGTAAATACGCATAGCTTACATCCTCCACTCTACCATGATAAACGCAGGCTACCCAAGCAATGGTGGAGTAGCTACACAAGATCTAGATGAACAAAGTCAAAATTGGATTCCTGTTCATTCCCACCATACTTCTAAAGAATCCAATACTCGTATCAATAAATGATATTTGACATTTAAAAAACATGTGAATGTCAAAGAAAAACATTGGAATGAGTTTACAAGCTATTTCCATCCCTAAGTCTAGTCCTTTAAATTTTTGGACAAGCTAAATACTCGCCCTCTTTGAGATTTTGGAATAGTATGTGTCTCTAATGATAGTAAAGAGTATATCAAAAATTAGGTATAAACAAATAATAATACATGTTGTAGTACTAGGGATACCACCTATTTCCTATTACAGTCTACAGAAATAGAAACTAATAGACTCCTATCGATGAAATTGCAGAATGCATACCATAGAGACATAAGTGCTACAGCCATTGAGACCCCTGCCACAGAACTCAGATTAGGTAACAGTGCTAAAAGATAGTGAATACAACTGAAAATGAGGATCCAGTAAGACTGCCTCAGTGGTTTACAACTTCTGCACACTGTTTCGTGAAATTTCTTTAATGATTGTCCACCAGTAACCATATAAACTATGTTCACACCAAATTCAACCATCAAATTCGGGGGAACAAGAATCCATAAGCCAACCTTCTCTCCAAACACATGTTGTGCTAACTCGTGATATCGATCGAAGCGCTTTCCTGGGACGATTTCATGCATCTCTACTAGCTGCGAGAGTGTAAATAAGGTAACCAACCAAGAAAGCACATGTACCAGAATACCTGGACCCCTGCACATGAAAAGACTTCATAATATTACCGGATATTGTATGGCTTCAGCTCTGGTCCTAAAAAAATCCACCCAAAACCCTCCATTGCCCTGTAAATCTGGGCATATGCAACCCAAAACCAACATCATCACCGTAAATCTCCATTGCCCTGTAAATCTGGGGCATATGCAACCCAAAACCACTGTAAATCTGGGGCATATGCAACCCAAAACCAGCATCGATCAGTGTAAATCTGAGGCGTACGCAACCCAAAACCAGCATCATCGAGGCGAATGCAGATCCAAAACCCTCCAACTTGGTAAATCGGGGGCGAGTACAACCCCATAAAATAACAGACCAGTGAATCGAAGGCGAATCTAACAATTTATGTTTTATCCGCACTTTTTTTTTTGGCTAAAACATAATAATTATTTATTTTTAAAATAATTTTGGGGCTATTTATACAAAACTATACAAAATAGGTTTTATATAAAAAATTCGCCCCTCTAAAATCTAAAACCCCTTAAATTTCGCCCTTGGGCTAAAATTCACCCCTAAAATTTTCCCTGATCACCGCACATTGTATGACATTTTTTTTTTTTTAGTCGCAAAATCATACTAATAATTTATGTTGTTTAATAATGGACACATAAAAACAATCTAAAACTACTAAATTATTATTTTGCATTGATTAATGATGAACACAAATTAAATTAATATACAACTAAATTAGTCGTTTATAATGATTATCAATGAAAACAAATGAAACGAATATAAACTACTAAATTAGTCATTTATATAATGAATATGAAACTACCAAAAAATATAAAGTACTACTACACATGATTAATTTGTGATTACAAATGAAAAGTAAAATTTTCATATATATGACTAATAGTAGCTAATTTACAGTATCCTATAACATGAACAAAACTTAGTCATATTTTTTTGGTCATTAATTGGTTTCAAACGACAACTAAAATTTGCATATATGTGACTATTAGTAGCTAATTTATAGTATCTTATAACACGACCAACATTTCGGTCATATTTATTTGGTCATTAATTAGTTTTATCAGATGATCATATAGTAATATATTTTGTTGTATATTTGGTCATTAATTGTGGAAATTAATGACTCAATTAATGACAAAATTTATGATTAAATATACTACTAGATGATAAAATTGAGACAATAAATTAATGACTAAGCTGAAAATGACTAAAATTTGGTCGCATTATAAGATACTATAAATCAAGTACTACTAGTCACCGATTGAAAAATAGTCGTTTATATGCAAATTTTAGTTGTTGTTTTAGTAACTAATTAGCCATTTTGTACTAGTGTACTCTAAAGTAGTAGACATGGAATTTATAATTAGGATATGTTTTTAGAGAGAAATAAATATGGAAAACAATGTGGGTTTATAAATAAATATATTTATATGGAGTATTGAGCTTAACTTACTCACTTATTGCAATTTATTTTTATGGGTATATTAAATCCCTGCAAGTAGGGAATTTACATGGAATTTTTTTGTTTATTTTTTCTTTGAGAAAATTCGCATATATTAACAAGGTTCTTAATAATTCTATTAAATTCTTAGTAATATTATTATTGACTAATAATCGAAAAAAAATCAACAAAATACATACTAAAAAGTAAGTGTGCCACTTACCCCCAAAATCACAAAAGAAAAAAGGAAATTTGAATCAAAATTGAACTAGAAACGATATCATCCATAGGCTTGAAATAACACTGAGCAACCATATATCGTGTGTTTTAGGGGAACTAGTCATAGGGTACTCATACCTACTTGTCATGGATGTTGTATTGTCTATGATATAGGCATCCTTCCCATGAACCAAAGTTGAAAAATCCCATTATCATTCCTAAACCGGCCATAATGAAAGAGTGAGGGAAGTTTTTTCATGAGAGGGTTACGTGGCCCCTCCCCTCTATTATTATTTTTTTTTTAAAATCCACCTCAATGTATGTGCCAAGTCAAACTTTTATTTTGACTTTATTTGGGAAAGGTAAAAAATGGACCCTCACACAAAAGAGCTAGAATACAGCCTGAGGCATACCTCGGAAAGGTCTTGACAATTGGTGATATAACATTTTGCCACCTATGCCCTCAATTTTGGCTAGGAATACTTGACCTTTTTGGTGACGAACCCACATGGAACCCACATTGTACCCAAACTCGTGGAAGTTTCCATGTCAACATATGATACCAAATCAGGGAAAACAAAGTGTTTTCTGAAAGATCTCAATGAGTAATTTGATGATGTATGCCAAAAACTTAAAGGAGGGGCTATTAAGTGTTGTTTTGACTACTTTCAATCTCTACCATGAGATTTAATTAGACAATTCTACCTTAAATAGTTCACAGTTTTGTGACATCTCTAACTTGGTCATTTGATATCATAATGAGACCAACGAGCTATCACTGGAAATATATAATATATTTGAGTCCACTGCAACCTAGAAGATCTAGTTTTATAATCTTGAGTCTATCATTAGAAATTTCTAAACCCTAAAAAAAATCACCAAATTAGCCTTTGAAATCATCCTTGAATTTGCAAAGGCTTGTTCTCAACAATCAAAGATCAAACTAGGCATATGATATATCATTGGAAAGGTTTCACAATGTCCTACATGTCCTTTATGCCTAATTTCCATTTTGATTTAGATGTTAGAACAATAATTTATAATGAAGTTAGGGTTATGATATTGGTCATTTAGGAGGCATGTACTTCTTAACCTTCGTAGTCTAGTCATACACATTCAGAATTAGGGACATGGTAACTTGTTGGATATATTATCTTAATCCATATCATTTATAATCAATGAAATTTCTATAAATTTAATGGAATTCATTTGATTCTCTGTAAAATATCATGTTTCATGGGACATGCCCACTAACAAGCAAGAGGGACCAATGTTGAAAATTTTGCAAACTGAACCCTTAGCTATTGAAATGTGAATTAAGGATCCTTGACATGTAAAATTATGATATGGGTCAGATTTAGAACTCAAAAATACTTTGGAGATGGTTTCTCCTATGGGAAGAATATTAGGGCTCTGGAACAAGTCGAAGAAGCGGCTAGATTCAGCCTACCTCGTTAGCGACAAGAAGTTGTTGGACATAATGATACTGATGGTTATTTTGAATATTTCCAATGGTTGAAAGTAGGCTAGGGGACATTGTAACTCTAGAATCCATTTAGTACTACTAACCTTCTTATTGATAGTTAATGCATTGGTCGCTCTAAAACCTTAAGATTTAAACTAATGTTGCATTAAAACCAAGTGACTTAAACTGATGAATAATGCTCTTCTTGTGTCTGATATGTCACTTACAATCTTAATTTAACTTTAGAAAGTAACCCCCTAATACTGTTTGTTGGGAAAGGGCCATATTAATTATGACTCCTACCCTTGACTTTGACTAAAATCAAAGCTTAATAAGCTACCAAGAGAAACCCTCCTACTAGCCTGGGAAGATATAAAATGTAGAAACATCATGTTGATCCTAAAGAATATTTTTGGGTCAACATTATTGGCACCAAAGGGGTAATTCCTTCCAAGGTATGTCAAATACTAAGATCACCCATGTGACTGTTGGGTGCAATAATTACACTTAAGTAAAAATCCTCAACACTTAATTGTCAAACCGGGGGATTCGTAAACTTAGAGACGAAGCATAAGCAATGCCAAAGATGGTATGAATATTTCTAATATAAACTCCTACTTTTGAAAAGAAGAATTGCAGAATCAAACTTTAGAGAAGAAATAGGAAACTCAAACCATCAAAACAATCTGAGGCTAGAACAAGAAGAAATGTACTTGCAAAAGAGATTCAAAAAACAAGAGGAGCAATAACTCTAGCTAAATATTGATTAGCTACTGAGAATGTGTTTCCTTCAGCAAAGACACCTTAGCAGTTTTCAACAAATGGGCCCCTTCAATCGTGCATATGTAAAGATATCCTTCTTGCAAAAATTGATCTTGCACTAGTGCAGGAACAACAATTTATGCAGAAAGTGTAAAGTAATGTCTTTACTAAAAAATTCTTTTCATCGTGCAAGAGCTTGAACTTTCTCAAGTCCGCAGCACTAAGATCCAATACCAAGAAACTGGTTCTTGTACTCGATCTGAGCTTCTTGCACTTTAACTTTTGATCCTTGAAATCAATGATTTATTATTGTAGTGTGATAAAACCAAATCATATATCAGTAAAGATGAATATCTGTAGAAAATAAGAAAACAGTCTTTTTAATTAAGATATGACTGAAAGCAAGAAAGATGTTAGAAGTAAGCTAGAAAGTCTTGCTGCATCATATTATCTAGCGTTGGTGCGAGAAAAGTTCTCCTACTTGCACCAGGGAGAAACCAAACCAATGTGCTAAAAATAAATAGCACACCAACATGCACTGGTGCAGGACGAACCAGGCAGAGGAAATAAACCAAATCATGCAGAAAATAAATAGCACACCAACGTGCACTAGTGCAGGAATGAACCAGGTAGAGGAAATAAACCAAATTGTGCAGGAATAAACCAGGTAGAGGAAATAAACCAAATTGTGCAGAAAGTGAATAGCACACCAACGTGCAATGGGGCAGGTAACTCCTCCTGCTCGAACCAGGAAAGGGAAAGAAATCAACCGTGAAAAAAAAAAGTAACTTAACTACTTCACACAGCAGATCTGCTTCCACTCAAACAGAAGTTCAAATACTACAAATTAAATCACACTTGACAGTTTAAAACATAAATTACAAGAACAACAAGGAGGGAGAACGTGTTGGATTGGCCGGACCCTTAGCCAACCAGCGTGTTTCCATTTCAAACAAAAACGCTACTCAAAATTAACTCATCAAATATTTAAGCCAAATGATAAAATGTACAAAACATGAGGCGAAGCTCTTCTTATTAGATCCTTAAAGCAATTACATACATGATTACATATCCAGCCCAGATTTGGGCGATAACACAAGACAGTCTTGTTACCGCCTCCTTGTTCTATTCTCTGATCTCTTCGATTCTTAAAAACATTGAACAGTTTGTCCTATTTACATTTTCGTTTACCATTACATAGCCAATTATAGAAATCATTATAACAAATTACATAACCGATTGCAGAATAATCTTTCGGCCTCGAAAATTAAATTTCTTTTAACAAAATAGGTCGCGGCTATCTCCAGTTGTTCATCTCTCTTAAGTCTGATCTCAGCTACTCTCAATTTACCTGTTGTCATAGCTAGGACTCGGCTACCTTCGGATTTATCCTCATTGATCGTATACAAAACAGGCGGCAACCCAAGTGATCCGAATTCGCTGCCAGGATTCACGACACTGGTGCTGGTGCGGGATCTGTTCTGCACTTAAAATTAGCGATCAAGATAAGTGATCATCTATTAAATAGAATATGAGGTAACAATGAGTTACGAAAGTAATTCTAAGTAAGAAATCACGTAATAGGTAGTTAATAAATGCTAAGATGAGTTTAAAATGTAAAATATGAAGTTTATGCAAAATGTGTCATCGTTAAGATAGGTAAAACAGGGTAAATTATTACGATTTGGGAAGGGAAGAATGGCAAAAAAGAATGCAATTTAGGGGACTAACATCCTCCCATCCCTAAACTGTTGTGTGTCCTCACACATTTTTTTTTACCTCTGCAAAAAAACCAAAATTTTTTAATACTCCAACTCAGCCCTGTTCCAGCGTGTCGTCCTTAGGCTGCATTGTTTCGGCCTTCTTCCTCTTGATACGCCTTAACTTCTTTGAAACCTTTTTTAACCGCCTGAAACAACATCCAACCCAATATTTCCAAAATTTAACCTCGCTTTTCTTTTGTTTGAGCTCTGCCATCAATTCTCCTCTGCTTTGTTCCTTCTCCTCTTGTGCTTTGGTCACAAGCTGCTCCAAGTTTTGTACTTGGAGTTCTAATTCTGCTATGTGAGCAACAAGAGTCACCAACTATTTTCCTTCCTTTGTCTCTGCAGGGGCTGTCACTGGCTCCGGAACTTCTATATCTACCATGGTCGCATCAAGGAACTCTTCTTCCTGCAGTCCTTCTTTTTCTAGTTCCTCTTTCTCAGGTTCTTCTTCTGGTTCATCTTCATCCAGTTCCTCGTCTAATTTTTTTTCCTCTTCTTCTGATTCTTCTTCCTCTTCCGGGTCTTCTTCCTCAGGTTTTTCTTCCTCGAGTTCATCTTCCTCGGGTTCTTCTTCTGGTTCATCTTCTCGAGTCGCGGCTTCTTCTTGTACCGATGTAGGATGGGGTTCCATACCCTGTGGGGGTTGTGGTTCTTCTTCTACATCCGAAACTTTCCTCTTCTTTTGGGGCTTTCTAATAATATTTTCCAATGGAACATCGTCCCCAATTTGTGCAATATTCGCCGCATCTACAAGAATCGACAGCTTGTCGTGCTCAAAGGCCTGTGCCTATGTAGAAGGTGTTTCTCCATCAAGTGCACGGTTTGTTTCCTTAGTGGAAGACGAAGCCTTCCCTTCTATTGATTTCTCTGTCTGCCTCCTTTTCACACTACTACGAGAAGGACTTCTCTTTCTGCTTCTCTTTAGGCCCTTGATTGTACTAGGAGTCTATGTCTTCTCTTCCTTTGTCGAGTTCCCGTGCAGTTGTTTTAACAGCTCTTCCCATGTCATACCTTTGCTTTCTAGCTGTTTTAAGACCAGGATTTTTATCAGGACGTGGTGGTATAATCGTGCATCGGCCTGGTCCTCCCTTCCATCCTGTACACTTCTATCCATTTTCTCCAAAATTTTGAGCAAAAAGTAGGGGAATTTCATCCTCCAACGAATGTGTCGGCCTCCTTCAAAATGTTGTAGCAGTCTGAAATGATACACCAGGGTACAGGTGTACCTTCCTTCGCAGGTCACAAATTTGTGCAAAACAAACAGGAGATCCTGCCATTGACCTAGCAGGGATTTTCACGGAACTCTGTGTTTCCAATTGACCTCCATCTTCTTATCCATGACAAAACGCTGCCATTGTTTACCTTCCAACCTCTGGTTCTTGAACCATTCCACTCTCGTATTCTCCAGACCTGTTGTTGTTGCTACAAATTTCTTTGTAACTCTAAACTTGAGCGGCCCAATCCTTACTTGGTCATTTTTAAAGCTTCTTGCAAATTGTAAGGCAGCGTCCCTGTCATACCCATCGAACTCCTGCAGGAACTATAGAAATCCCGACTCCCGCAACAATGGAAGACAACTGCGAAATTCGGCAGTTTGCTCAATCTTGCTGAGAGACAGGGGTTCACTTCGGACGGGCGGCATTGTTGTTATCAGCTATGAATGATGAGTTCTGAGGCTTGCATGCAACACCGGGGGGTCAACTTTCATAAATAAATATTTAACCGTTCGTCCACCGTGTCTCCGATTTAGCTGCCATAGGTACTCATCATTTCTGGTCATGCTCAATTGGTACGCGCGACGGCGGTTTAACGGTTATGTACAGTAATGAAGAGATGTTTGGAATGAAGGTACGAGCGGGGGAGTTATGAGTGAAGGACATTTCACATTATGGCTGAATGGGGTGGATTATATGCAAACAACGATTACACGATTTCACATTCCTTCATAATTACAAAAAAACTTAGCATTCATTTTAAAAGATCATGATTCCTACTTAAAATACTTTGTACTTTCAACTAATTTCCTCCTAAGTAATCTAATAGCGTAACTGCTTATCAATGATATGAAGAACATCATATAACTTTTCATCATGAATACTTTCTTATGTCATATGATAATTTGTACTGCTGTTGATGAGGTGTATGCTTGTACTAATCTTTGCACCGCGTAAATCACATCATTCTGCTGGGACTTTTCTGCTCATATCATATAGGACAATATGCTTGCACTAGTGCAACCATAATGTTAAGACAGAGAATTAAAATATAGGCTAGATTTCACATGATTTCTTTAACTTATTCTGAATTTTGCTTTGCCCTTTTATGCTTCAGAGCACAATCTTCTGCTCTTTATATGTAAGATCCTGCAATGAACTTCATGAGGGAATAAAGGAGCGGGAAAAGGAAATTTTAGAATGGGATGGAATTATGTCACAGGGATTCCAGGAAAGTACCAAAAGAGGGAAAATAGAAGTGGGATAGGGGAAAAAAATTTCAGGGTTAAAGTGGGATTTTTTCGCAGCGGATAGGGTGAATTTAGAAGAATATGGGAAGGTTAATTATACTAGGATTCCGAGAAGAAAGCTGAGGGAAAATTATGAAATGGGATATGAAGAAAGGCAGAAAAATTTATGGAAGGTTTGCCTGCACTGGTGCAAGAAAAAATAACTGCAGCGAGAATTAAGCGTTACATGGAAAAAAAATATCCATGCTAATTACCCCAATTGTATAAAGATTGGTTCTGCTGAACCTGCTTTTACTTCGGTGGTTACTAGCATATCTAAAGATCAAGCAACATTCTCTTTTTATTAGAAATTTTTTATCTTCCCGCCAGAAAGCTCGTTTTCAAGTTGAACCTTCTGCAATCATGTCAGCGGACTGATTTTCATAATTACAGGAAATTATTTTTTCTTACCCCTTTTTTTATTTTTTTTCTTTTTTTTATTTTTTTTTTCTCGAAGAAGAGGGATTCAAATTTTTAAGAGGTTGGTATTACCATTTACCACTACCGTTCCAAATTGCTGCTGAACTTGTTGTGTAAAATCTTTCTTGGCAAGTGGTTGAAAATATTTCTTTAATCTATGTCCATTTACCAAGAATATTGTATCCTGTCCATCAATATTTTTGACTTCTACAGCTCCATCCTCAAATACTCAGATTACTTCATATGGTCCCATCCAACGTGTATGGAATTTCACTTTAAAATTTTTAAATCTAGAATCATAAAGGAGTACCCAATCACCTGGTTGGAACTGCATTTTCTGAATGGACTTGTCATGCCACCTTTTTCGTTGCTGTTGGATTAATATGTTTTGCTGAACAACATCTCTACGAAATTCATCTAACTCATTTACCTGAAGAAGACGTTGTTGTTGTGCCTCAAAGAGATTGAGTCCTAGCTGAACTGCAGTTCTGAAAGTTTTGATCTAGAACTCAATCGGTAACAGAACCTGTTTGCCGTATACCAGCTCATATGGTGTGTGCCCCATACTATTTCTCCAAGTGGTTCTGTATGCCAACAAAGCTTCTGGTAATATTTCAGCCCATATTTTCAATGCATATTCACCGTCTTTGTGAGAATGGACTTGATCACCTTGTTTGTAGACTCCACCTAGCCATTTGCTTGCGGGTGATATGGTGTAGACTTCCAGTGCCGGATCTTGTATTGCTCCATCACTCCCTATACCAGATTAGAAATAAACTACGAACCATTGTCAGAAACAATTTCTCTAGGCACACCAAATCTAGTAAATATTTCAAAAAAGAGAAAATCAACAACAACTTTTTCCATAGCAAAAGAAAGAGCTTTATCTTCCCCCCATTTTGTAACAAAATATGTACAAACCAAAATATGCCTTTTACCTAATGATGTTGGATTTATTGGCCCTACAAAATCAATAGCCCATTTTTCAAATGGCTCAATCATAACTTGAGGGTATAAAGGCATTTCATTGGTTTGGTTAGGTTGGCCCATTCATTGACAACTATCACATCGCCTGACATACTGCTTGGCATCCTTAAACAAGGAAGGCCAAAAGTAGCCAGAACGTAATAGTTTATATGCAGTTCGCTTGTCAGTGAAGTGGCCTCCACAACGTTCATCATGAACAGATTTCAATATGTCAAACACTTCCTCCTCTCTTACACATCTGCGAATAATCAAATCTAGACCAATGTAAAAGAGGTCTCCTTGAATCCAGGAGTATGCAGCACTTTTCTGAATAATGCTTCGCTTTTCACGGGCGAGCAAGTGAGGTGGTGTTTTTCTAGTAACCAAATAATTGGCGAAGTCAACAAACCATGAAGAATCTGTAGACATAGCAAAAAGATGTTCATCTAGAAAATCATCATTAACAGGAGTTACATCACCAAGATTATCTAATCTAGAAATAAAATCTGCTACAACATTCGATTTTCCTGGTCTATCAACAATAGTAATATTGAATTCCTATAACAATAGCAACCACCTAGTCACTCTACCACTAGTCAATGGTTTTTTCATCAATTATTTAATTGCGGAATGATCAATATGAACAAATACTTCATATCCTGTGATATAGTGTCTGAACTTATTAATTGCAAAGATTACAACTAAAAACTCTTTCTTGGTAACTATATAGTTTAATTAAGTGGAAGACAAACTCTTACTAATATAATAAATAGCATAGGATTGCTTGTCTTCCTCTTGTCCCAAAGCTGCGCCAACAACCAGGTCTGAAGCATCGGAAGAAATGTGAAAGGGCAAGGACCAGTTTGGACCTCTCAAAACTAGCGCCTGTACCAACTTTTCCTTCAATGTTTCAAAAGATTGTTGGCAAGTCGTGGACCAAGAAAACTCACTGTCCTTAGCTAAAAGTCGGAAAAGAGGGGCAGTTATCTTAGAAAATTTTTCAATGAATCTTCTATAGTAACCAGCATGTCCTAAAAAACCTCTTACTTCCCTTTGAGTTTTGGGTGAAGGAAGATGCATAATGATTTCGATCTTTGCCGGATCAACCTGGATACCTTTGTCAGAAATCATATGGCCAAGTACCACTCCTACTTTGCAAATTAATATACATTTCTCGTCACTCAAAGCAAGGTGGGCTTCTTGGAAACGAAGAAGTACTTTCTCCAAATTTTCGAGAGCTTCCTGAAAAGAATTACCAAACACAAAAAAGTCATCCATATAAATTTCTACAAATTCAAGATCAGCAAAAATAGCCAAGACTGCCCTTTGAAAGGTAGCTGGAGCTTTACATAATCCAAAGGGAAGCACTTTATAAGCAAAGGTACCCCATGGGCATGTAAAAGTAGTTTTATCCTGATCTTCGGGTGCAATCTGTATCTAGTTATAGCCACTGAAACCATCCAAAAAGGAGAAATATTTCTTTCCTGCAAGGGTATCAAGCACCTGTTCAATGAAAGGGAGAGGGAAGTAATCTTTGAGAGTGGCTTTGTTTAATTCACGATAATCAATACAAATATGCCACCTTCCATCTTTCTTAGGCACTAGCACTAATGGAGAGACCCACTGACTATCAGAAATAGGATAGACAAAACCAGCATCTAAAAGTTTTTGTATTTCTTCTTTCACGACATCTCTTAGAGTTGGATTCATTCGTCTTTGGGGTTGTCGGATAGGTAGGGTTCCTTCCTGAATATAGATATGATGTGTACAAGTTTCAAGAGGGATACCCTTCATGTCTTCATAGCCCCAAGCAAATGCACTAAGATGGTTTTGCAACAAATTCACAAGCTGCTCTTGCTGAGATGGGTCTAAATCTGAACTGATATGAAAATACTTACTAGGACTAATCTCAACAAGAGTAGTATCAGGCTCCAGAGTACTCAAAGGAGTGGTCAAAGACAGCGGTATAAAATAATGAGAATCATGGTTTTCTTGGAAATCTAGGCTAAAAATCTGGCTTAAAGGCTCGAAGTTAGGCATGGTGTCTAAATTGTTCAGTAAATCTTGAATCTCATCTTCTTGCAAAGACCCGGTATAATGATGAATAAGAGAAATAGACTGAGTCTCCACATCACTGCTTTGGTCCAACCATAAAGTGTCTCGAATGTCCTAAATGGATCTGGCAGGGGGGTATAAGGTAACTTTATTCCTAGCATCTCCATGTGAAATATACATATCTCTGGAACGACATCCAATATATGCATCGGCTGTAGCAAGCCATGGTCGACCCAAGATCAAGGGATGTCATCCTACGGGTTCTTTGGCTGAAGCACAATGAAATCAGCAGGATATTCCCAAGAATCTAATGAGATGATCACATCGTCCAATACTCATTCATGCTTAATTTTGGATCTATCTGCTAATTCAAGCACAGTGGGAGTAGGGCGAAGATGAGATAATCGAAGTTGATCCATGGTTTTCTTAGTCATTACATTAATGGTTGCCCCCAAGTCTATAAGAACATTAGAGACAAGGACATTACCAATCTGAATTGTGACAATAAGGTTTCCGGGATCAATATATCTTTCCATAGACACACATCCCGTCATTAACTATGCTACCCTACCAACAAATTGAATAGGTTGGGGTTCCAATCTCTTCCTCCTGGGTTTCTTGAGACAAAGTTCCCTAATAATCTTGGTACAAATGGGGATCTCTTTAATGGCTTGGAGCACAGTTATCTTAATGAAAATATTCCGTAGTTCTGATGCTAAATTAATCTCAGAAATAGGCTCTCTTCTTTCCGTTACTAGCCTCTCTGGAAAGGGAGGCTGCTTGAAAGAAGATGGCAAGGACTCAAAGGGCAAGGGCTGCTTAGTGACAATTTTCGGAGAATGGTTAAGATTTTCCTCTTCCCCTTTCTCTTCAACAATCACCATAGGTTGTTTCTAATTTTCTGGTATTACAGTCCTTCCTGATCTTAATTGAATATCATGAACTCCAATTGGAATAGATTGGTATTCGAATGGCAATGGCGGGTTTGTTACATGGATCATTTGCACTGCTTTATTATTATTATTAGGATTGGGCATAGGTTGAGCAGGCAACTGAGGAGGTCGGAAGGGTGGAGGTAAAGGTAATGGGGTGGTCTGACTCGGAAGTTGAGGCATTGGATAAGGTACATGTGTAGATGGATATGGTTGCATAGGTGGTTGGTAGGAATATGGAGAATGACTTGGGCCTTTCCAACCTTGTTGCCATGGTTGGGAAGGTTGCCCATGCTGATACTGATTTCCATACTCCCACTGCTAATGAGAGTTAGGATATGAATATGCATGTGGATTATAACCAAAATAGTGTGGAGGAAATTCAGGAGCCATACCTGCACCTACGTGAGGCCAATTTCTTCTTGCTCCCATAGCATACAATTGTTCAGCTTCAGGCTGCCCCCCTGTAAATACTGTTTTAAGTCCAGGTATAGAGGGAAATTTTTCTGTGATATGGTCTTCTGCACAAATAGCACACTTATTAGTTTCTTTCAAGTTAAGAGGGCATTCTTTAAGGGGATGCTTGTCTGCATTTAGGACAGAAAATACATAATGACTCTTGTTCCTTCATAAGTTTTTGTTGAAATTTTAAAGAGTCTAACTATTTAGTAACAGTGTTCATTATATCAATTTTCATGTTTTCCATTTTATTTTCTAGTCCAATAATCATAGCATCAGTAGATTCAATTTTCCTATTTTTATTTTGAGTTCCTCTACTAGATCTATACTAATTCCTTGAAAATTTCTGGCATAATTCACAAATTTGATCAAAATTTTACTGAGAAATATCACCTTGTCCTAACAGATTCAAATTGTTTCTAGCAATATCAGTAAGTCCTTTGAAGAACAAGGTTCTAATAGTGTTGGGATTAAGCCTAAGTTTTTACCTTTGTAAAATATACAGAAATATTTCCAAATAATCTTCAAGCATTTCATCATCATCTTGTATGATTGTAAAATTTTCATCCTGCATGTCCCGAGTTTTACAATATTCTTGATATTTAGACAAAAATACCCTCCTCATCTGGTCCCAGCAAGTTATGGTGTTTCCTCCTAACCCCATAAACTAGCGTAAAGCTGAGTCCTTGAGGGTAACAGGAAATAATCTTAACTTCTGAACCTCAATTGCATAATCATAACTTCTACACAAAATATCGAACTCAAATAGAAAAGAGTCAGGGTCTTCATGAACTTTACCATGGAAATGAGGGAGAGCTGACGGTGGAATATTCTTCATCTGTGACACAGTATCAAGATCCATAATTGGAAACACAAAATTATATTGTCCTTCACTTACCTGGTTGTCACCAATCCCTTCCAAATGATCTCCTTGGTCTGCCATTATTTCCTTCTTGCTTGTACCACTTTCTACAGGCTGATCCACACCTGAGCTGTTAGTACCAGAATCCAGGTGGATTGTTCCTGCGTGATGGGTTTGGATTGAATTTGGCTTCCTGCTTGTAGAAGGAGACCCAATGTGAGAAAATATCTTTTGGCCCTTAGTGGGCTTCGAACCCTTACCTTTCCTAGCCATTTATCTCAAAAAAGAAAGAAAAATATCAAAACAATTTCTAGTAAAAAGGTTGTCAGAAATCAATCAACACCAGTAAAAACTCCTTCAAAAATACTTGCAAAAATAAAGGAAACTTACCTCTATTATACAATCAGAAAATTCTTACCAAATCAAATCGCCTCCCCGGCAACGGCGCCAAAATGTTGGGTGCAGGAATTACACTTAAGTAAAAATCCTCAACACTTAATTGTCAACTCGGGGGATTCGTAAACTTAGAGACGAAGCACAGGAAATGCCAGAGATGGTATGAATATTTCTAATATCAAATCCTACTTTTGAAAAGAAGAATTGCAGAATCAAACTTTAGAGAAGAAAGAGGAAACTCAAACCATCAAAACAATCTGAGGCTAGAACAAGAAGAAATGTACTTGCAAAAGAGATTCAGAAATAAAGAGGAGCAAACACTCTAGCTAAATATTGATTAGCTACTGAGAATGTGTTTCCTTCAGCAAAGACACCTTAGTAGTTTTCAACAAATGAGCCCCTTCAATCCTGCATATGTAAAGATATCCTTCTTGCAAAAATCAATCTTGCACTAATGCAGTCTTCTTGCACTAGTGCAGGAACAACGATTTATGCAGAAAGTGTAAAGTAATGTCTTTACTAAAAAATGTTTTTCGTCATGCAAGGGCTTTGAATTTTCTCAAGTCCACAGCACTCAGATCTAATACCAAGAAACTGGTTCTTGTACTCGATTCGAGCTTCTTGCACTTTAACTTTTGATCCTTGAAATCAATGATTCATTACTGCAGTGTGATAAAACCAAATCATATACCAGTAAAGATGAATATCTGTATAAAATAAGAAAACGGTCTTTTTAATTAAGATATGACTGAAAGCAAGAAAGTTGTTAGAAGTAAGCTAGAAAGGCTTGCTGCATCATATTATCTAGCGCTGGTGCGAGAATAGTTCTCCTGCTTGCACCAGGGAGAAACCAAACCAATGTGCAGAAAATAAATAGCACACCAACGTGCATTGGTGCAGGAACGAACCAGGCAAAGGAAATAAACCAAATCGTGTAGAAAATAAATAGCACACCAACATGCACTGGTGCAGGAACGAACCAGGCAGAGGAAATAAACCAAATCATGCAGAAAGTGAATAGCACGCCAACGTGCACTGGAGCAGGTAACTCCTCCTGCTCGAACTAGGTAAGGGAAAGAAATCAACTGTGCAAAAAAAAGTAACTTGACTACTTCACGCAACAGATCTTCTTCCACTCAAACAGAAATTCAAATACTGTAAATTAAATCACACTTGACAGTTTAAAACATAAATTAAAAAAATAACAAGGAGGGAGAACGTGTTGTATTGGCTGGGGCCTTAGCCAACCAACGTGTTTCCCTTTCAAACGAAAATGCTACTCATAATTAACTCATCAACTATTTAAGCCAAATGATAAAATGTACAAAACATGAGGCGGAGCTCTTCTTATTAGATCCTTAAAGCAATTACATACGTGATTACATATCTAGCCCAGATTTGGGCGATAACACAAGACAATCATGTTACCGCCTCCTGGTTCTATTCGCTGATCTCTTCGATTCTTAAAAACATTGAATTGTTTGTCCTATTTACATTTCTGTTTATATAGATCCCTTTGGCCGCAGGCCAAAAGGATCGTTTACCATTACATAGCCAATTACAGAAATCGTTATAACAAATTACATAATCGATTGCAGAATAAGCTTTCAGCCTTCAAAATTAAATTTCTTTTAACAAAATAGGCCGCGGCTATCTCCAGTTGTTCGTTTCTCTTAAGTCCAATCTCAGCTACTCTCGATTTACCTGCTATCATAGCTGGGAGTCGGCTGCCTTCAGATGTATCCTCATTGATCGTATACAAAACAGGCGGCAACCCAAGAGATCCGGATTCGCTGCCAAGATTCACAGTGATGGTGCTGGTGCGGGATCTGTTCTGCACTAAAAATTAGCGATCAAGATAAGTGATCATCTATTAAATAACATAGGAGGTAATGATAAGTTACGCAAGTAATTATATGTAATAAATCACGTAATAGGTAGTTAATAAATGCTAAGATGAGTTAAAAATGTAAAATATGAAGTTTATGCAAAATGTGTCATCATTCTCGCACTAGTGTAGGATGAGGGCATATAAGATAGGTAAAACAGGGTAAATGATTACGATTTGGGAAGGGAAGAATGGTAAAAAAGAATGCAATTTAGGAGACTAACAAAAGACTGCACTAGTGCAAGATCGATTTTTGCAAGAAGGATATCTTTACATATGCAGGATTGAAGGGGCCCATTTTTTGAAAACTGCTAAGGTGTCTTTGCTGAAGGAAACACATTCTTAGTAGCTAATCAATATTTAGCTAGAGTGATTGCTCCTCTTTATTTCTGAATCTCTTTTGCAAGTACATTTCTTCTTTTTCTAGCCTCAGATTGTTTTGATGGTTTGAGTTTCCTCTTTCTTCTGTAAAGTTTGATTCCGCAATACTACTTTTCAAAAGTAGGAGTTGATATTAGAAATATTCATACCATCTCTGGCATTGCCTGTGCTTCGTCTCTAAGTTTACGAATCCCCCGGGTTGACAATTAAGTGTTGATGATTTTTACTTAAGTGTAATTCTTGCACCCAACATTTTGGCGCTGACTCCTACCCTTGACTTTGACTAAAATCAAAGCTTAATAAGCTACCAAGAGAAACCCTCCTACTAGCCTGGGAAGATATAAAATGTAGAAACAACATGTTGATCCCAAAGAATATTTTTGGGTCAACATTATTGGCACCAAAGGGGTAATTCCTTCCAAGGTATGTCAAATACTAAGATCACCCATGTGACAAGTGAGAATACTCGATAAAATCTCGAGGTGGACCTTGGCCCAACACAAAGTCTCATGCATGCCTTTAATTCTCAACACATGGACAAGAAAGCAATGATATTTTTGTAGTCATTGACCGACGTGAGAAAGAAAAAAACCAAACAAAACAATCAATAAGGGAGTGAAGAAATATGATTTTTTTTTGCAGAGGGCGATGAAGTATCTCAAGAAATATCAAGTGATTGTACTTTATAGGTGAAAATAATGTTTCTTGGGAATTTTAACATCATAATTTGTTGGGAAAAGCATCGTCATAGTCACTTATCCATATCATCCATCATGCCATCAAGCATCAACTTCACTAGGAAATATTATACTAATTCTCTTAGAATTTATCCCACCAGTTTTAACTTAATAGAAATCAAGCTCAATCCTTCTTATGGTGATACCTAGCAACAATTTTCATTATGGGAAAGCATTCATCAGAAGGATTCCTAGGATGACACTCAATTCAATCAACCATTTGATGACAAGAAAACTACCTTTCTCACTAAAATCAAACAAACCAAAATCAAGGAGTAGATGATAGCCTATAAAGTCCAAAATTAAGATGGAAACTAAACAAGTGTACACCCTAAAATGAAACAAACAAAAATCTTAAAATTGTAATAAGAGAAGGTGCATACAAGAAGAAATTAAATTCAAGTGGCATATGTATAGAAATAATGAGTTTCCTTAGGCATAAAAGAATTATAGGTCTCAACTATTTATGAGGAATTGGCGTGGCTCACCATCCAAGGTTTTCAATTTGAAAGCATTGGTCTATAAGACCTCATATATTGTGTAAGGACCCAACCATAATGAATCAAACTTGTAGTGTTTGGATGGGGCCTCATGTGCTTTGTCCCATAGTAGGATATCATCTCCTACCTTGAAATTTACCATCACAACCCTTCTATCAAATGAATGTTTACCAATGTATTTCATTTTTTGGAGGTGTTGGAAGGTATGTTTTCTAACCTCCTCTAGTTCAATTAGGGTATCTAAATGATGTTATAAAGGCTAGAAATCATCTTTTGCCTCAGTAATAGCCAACTTCAAAGTTGGAACTTGCAAGTGAATAGGTAGAACCATAAGGGTCCCATACACTGGAGTGTAAGGGCTTCAGCCTGTAACTATCTTGGTTGTTATTTGATCATCCCATAAAGAAAAGTTTAGTTTTGTGTTTCAATCATGCTTGTTTTCTTTAATTGTTCTCTTAAGGATCATAATCAAAATTTTATTTGTTTATTTAACTAATCCATTACCATAAGGGTAATAGGTTTAACATTGGAAAAGATGGATACCATACATGACACTAAGGTGAAGCATTATATTATATATGAAAGTTGATCCATTATCATTCAAAATATTTGCATGGTTTCCAAAGCAAGACAAAATGTTAAGATTAATTTTTTTTTATTGGAACGGAAATTTCTCGAGCATTAATAACTTTGAAAGATCAAATGCCACTACTACACCATATATAGCTATTTTATAAATGTTGGAAACATACTATTTACAACATGCCTCTATATACTTGAACCCATGTAGTTGGGGAAAGGACTTATTCACCAAACCATTTGAGTTAAGATCATTTGACTATATAAAGGAGGCCATGGAGGGTGGATTTGATCCACTTATGTGTGCATAGGTCAAGAAACCATTTAATATGGTTTCTTTGGCTGTAACCACATGTTTGACCACTACCTGAAGGTGCCCCCTTGGCTCCAAGGATTTAATCTTAATGATTTATACCACATTTTGCCTTGCAAACACTCTCAAGGGTGATTATTTATGCCCTCTTTTTAAATTAGTTAGTAGCAATCAAGATAAATATGTGACCTATGCTATAAGGTGGTGAGATTGTCTCAACAAAGTCCACACCCCATCTTGCAAAAGGGGCTTGTACTTAAATGGGCTTAAGAGGCAAATCATCTAAATTCTACTTCCAAGTGAACCATTGGTGGGATTAAAATTTTCAAAATATTAAATGTGCATCTTGATTAAGGGAAAGGGATATAGTAACAAACATGTAACACTTTTGTTGCAGTGATTTTGGCTAAAAACTAACCCCCATAAACCCCATAATGACATTGTTCAAGTGCCATTTTGGATTGATCATGAGTAAGACAATGTGATAACACATCATAGAGGTTTCTCTTAGAGGGATTGATCCTATAGGACATACCAAACAACTTGTAAGCAAAGTGTTCACTTGGATTTAAAATACATGTTTGTTGGTTTTCGAGTAAAAACAAGACTAGTATAGTTTTTCATAGTTGATAACTACTTCTAATAATATAATCAATCTTCCTATATCATTCCAATCATTAAGAAATTATACATGAAAAAATTCATCCATTCACTTTCATCAATAGAGCAATAGATATCAAAGTAAACAATAAACCAGATACAAGAGACACCAAAAATTAAGCTCACAGCCTCGACAAAACCCAACCAATCTTTCCCTGTGAGAGAGAAATTTAGTTCATCAATAGTACATCATAATATTTGAGCAATATTCCAAACTTTATGACCTTATAAATGTCAGGTTAAACTATTCAACAAACAGAGAGAAATATTCAATTATGGTCATAGTCGAATATGCAACAGAAGGGTCGAATTTCAGCTTGTGGAAGACAATCAAACCTTAATCAACGAACCTTTGAAATCTTCAATCAAATTCATATGTTTGACCTGCGGTCAATATGTGGTCAATGAACAAAAAACAATTCAAATTCTTCATCAGATAGAGTTATTAGATCCCTGGAATATTCAACCTCCAAGACAGTCAAAGAGTTTATTCAAAACAAAAGCAATCTCTCTAAGTCAATACTAGTAAAAAAAATAAGATAGGTTGGTCAACGCATGATAGATTCTCCTTTTGTCTCCTTCACATGTGTGGAAGTCGTCTCTCTATTTTAGATCGAATGTGTGTGATGTGATGATGGTTAAATGAGATCCAACAAGCCTTTATTTATATGTGATTTTGGAGGTGTATTTTCACTCATGTGAGGCTGACTTGTTCATCATAAGTTGATTTGGTCAAATATTAATATTCATAATTTCTCCATCAATTTTCCAATGAAAATACCGACCATAGCTACCAAATTTTCAACACTCCCTCTTATTTAGTTAGGTACTTTTCATTCTCTCTCAAGATCAATATCCCTGACCAATACATAGGTCTCTCAGCTCATAGTCTATGGGAGAGATCATCAGTATCATCATAAGAAAATATAGATAGAATCTAACACATCCCAAAATCCATAACCTTATGGCATCCATGTAAGTGCCCTACTAACTAGTGGGATCAATCAATGAGGCCAAAAAAATCATATGCACAAGGTACATCTCCCTCACCACAAACAAGGTCTCATAGTCCATGACCTAAGGCAGGAATACCTATCTCAATCCTTGAGTATATAGTTTGACCATCCATGATCTAAGGGAGAGGACTTGAGATCAATATCCTCAACCAATCCATAGGTCTCACAACAATTTCCTAAGGGAGATATATCAAAATCAGTGTCCCTTACCAAACTGGTCTCATAGTCATTATGACCTGAGGGAATCTCCCCAACCAAAATCATTGGTCTCATAGTCAATAGATCTAAGGGAGTGGCAATATTTCGACCAATCCATAAATCTCACAGCCACATCGTAAGGAAGATTGTCAATCATATGATGTTGTGCAATTAATGCTCCCTCTTTCTCTCTCAGAGGGGTTCTCAACAACTCCAAGTTGATCTCTGTAATGTGAAAAAATCACTTGGGACTCAATAGTAGAGACATATTCGAGCTTCATACCTACCCTATGGAAAATATTTTGAATGTAATGATACTTGTTTTCAATGTGCTTCAACTTGTCATGAAACATCACGTTCTTATAAAGCTTCATACAACTTTTATTATAACAATATATAGTGGTTGATTCCAAAACTTGATAAAACAATATAGAAAATAGCTTTTGAAGCCACATAGCTTCACAACATGTTGAACATGCAACTATATACTTAGCTTCAGCCATAGTCAAATCAATATAAATTTGATTTCTAATAGACCATAAAATCATAGCGGATCCCAGCTAAAATAAAATCTAGAAGTACTCTTTCTATCATAAGAGATTCCAGCCCACTCAACATCAGTGAAACCATGGAGCTTCCATTATCTATTAGAATCATATCTCATACTATATTCAATGGTACGATGAAAATATCTCAGTATGTGTTTTGTTGCAACCGATGCACATGTCAGGGCTCAACCAAAAATTGGCTCAACGTGTTCACAACATAAAAAAATATTAGGTCTAGTGTTCACAAAGTAGTTTAACAAGCCAACCAATTTGTGATACATAGAGAGATCAATCAAATCAAAGTCACAATCATAGATCTTCTTCAAATTCATCACCATAGGATTGTCCATGCACTTGCAATCCATCAGGACAAATCTTTGAAGGATCTAAATAATGTACTTGCCTTAGCCAACAAAGATTCCATCAAGTTCTTTCAAAATTTACAATCCCAAATAATACTTCATGAGACCAAGATCCTTCATCTCAAATTCATAAACCAACTCTCTCTTACATTGGACAATCAAAACTTCAACCCCTGTAAGAAACAAATCATCTACATATAGCAACAACATCAAGGGCTCTCCTTCAACAACTTTGAAGTATAAGTTCGGATCAACATTACTCTTCTTGAAACCAAAACTTAAGAAATAACCATCAATATAGGAGTACCATGCACGAGGAGCCTACTTCATACCATACAGGGATTTATTCAATTTGCAAACATTTTTTTCCTCTGTCATGGAACTCAAAACCTTTAGGTTGCTCAATGTAGAATTCCTCTTCAATGCTTCCATTCAAAAAAGTAGTCTTGACATCCATTTGATGTAATTTCCAACCTTCAATAGAAGCAAGAGCAATGACAGATCTAATAGGTGCATACATGGCAACAAAAGAAAACATGTCTTTGTAATTCTCTCCCTCTTTCTAGGAGAAACCTCAAGCCACAAATCTTGCCTTGTACTTTTTAATACTTCCATCAGCTGCATGTTTGATTTTGTAAATCCATTTTGAAGACACAACGGACTTCCCTTCAGGTCTTGGCACAATTTCCCAAACATCATTCTTCATTATAGATTGATATTCTTCAATCATGTCATCTTTCCAAGCTTGATGCTCATATGCTTCCTCATATGTGGAGGGCTCAGACTCAATGATCTTGCACATCATTGTTGCATAACCAGAATTCTTATTCGACTTCTTACTTTCCCTAAAGATCTCACAAGGTACAACATGTCCTTCGACTTCCTTCAATGCTATTTTAAGCCAGATAAGTCTCTTTCTAGTCTCAGGTACAATGGAACTTGGAAATTCAACATGTTCATGATCATTAGATTCTTCATGAGGATCTTGATTCGTTGATTCAAGTTCTTTAGAATTCGATTCCACATTCTTGGAGCCACTTACATCTCATCATTAAACTCCAAGTGTGAACCCTTGGATTTCTAGAAAGCAACATCTTCATCAAATATAACATCCCTGCATGTTTCAATAGAATGATGTCCTAGAACTTAGACCCTAAAGGCCTTTGAGTTTTCATTATAGCCAAAAAAAGGTTCCTTTCTTCTTGGAATGTTCCAACTATGTCCTTTTCTCCATGGGCACATGAACATAAATAGGAAAACCAAATATTCTCAAGTGTTCAACGTTTGGTCTCTCATGAGTGAATACTTCTTCAAGAGTCTTGTATTCCAACATTCAATTTGGACATCTATTTTGAACATAAACAACTATCCTTGCAGCTTCTCCCCAAAGAAACATAGGCAACTCTTGATCATGAAGCATGGCCTTGGAAACTTCCATTACATTATTATTCTTTCTTTCAACAATTCCATTTTGCTAAGGGTAGTAGGGAACTATCATCTCCCTATTAATTCGAGCATCCATGCAAAAAGCCATTAATTCCTTTGATACATATTCTCCTCCATTGTCGAATCTTAAAGTCTTAATCCTTCTTCTTGTGGCATTCTCAATTTGTGATATGAATTCATGAAATTCTCAAATAATTCATCCTTGTATTTCAGAAGATATATCCATTGTTGAGATTGCAACAAGATGATAAGCTTAGTGGAAAGAAGTCACCTTCACTAAGTGGGCCCGCAGGCTATTTTTGGCGCACAGTCTATTTTTAGACATATGGATCATGTTCTATGTGTTGCAGGATGCTATTTGTGGATGGTTGGTCAAGTCAGAAAAAATAGATGGACTTTTATTTTTAGACATATTGGGCGGAATCTATTTTTAGATTACCAGTCTAAAAATAGATATGTCGAATATTATTAGCTCTTAATAATATTTGGACTATAAACATTATCTTATTCTCTTGGAGCACTTTAGTTAAGTGTACAGATGTGGCACATGAGCTAACAGAAGGAATTACTCTATTCTTAAGGGTTAAGTGGAGCTATTGCATGGATACTTCAGTTAGAACTCATATGAGAGAGTTTGGTGGAGTTGATTAAGGAAGTTAATGGAGTTGTGTTCAGTTTAACTAATCTAAACATAGTTGAGCTAGTTGTATCTAGTCTAACTTATTGATACACTAGTGAGAGTGGTGTGAATTAATTATTAATTAATTCACTAATTACAAACTCATTAATAAACTAAAGAATACATCAGTTAACTACAGTGCATGGACAGTTTCAGTGGAGACCAGTGAAGAGATAGGTGAAAGAGCAGTGTGACTATCAGTTGTGACTATACTGTTGCATGATTTGCAACAATCAGTGATTGGAGAAGCCAATGAGGATTACGCATTGCAAGCCAGGTGGTTCGAAGTTATTTATGAGCCATTATACAACATTGATTAGGCAATAGAGGCAGGCTATCAGGTGGCAGAGATTGGAGCATGTGTTTTGCTAGATCTAGCTTGATTAGTGTGTAGCAATTGGAGATTGTACTAAGAGCTTGTGAGGAGATTTGTATAATTATTGTTACATGATCTCTATGACATATAATATGCAACTTTAAGCTTTCCCATGAAATACTATGTTCATATGTGTGATTGTTTATGGTTTTAATGTGCGCATGCAATTGATTTTATTTCCGCATGTAATGATCAATGGTAGAAGAGATTTTGTATTGTGCATGAAGATAAAATAGTGTGTGATCAGGAGAATCTCGGTGGATAACATATTAGTTATTCATATTTCTACATGGTATGAGAGCGATATTGATCATTGGAGCAATTGGAAAACATTGAAGCAGTTGAGTTTTGTGATAGTGGAATTCGAATTTGCAGTAGTGTTTTCTTGGTGTCGAAGTTGAGATGTCTTTCAACGGATTGCGATTGGAGTATGCCCTTGAGGGCAGCTCAAATTATATTGCATGGAAGGACAGGATGGAGGCGGTGCTGGATGACAATGGGTTGAAGGAGTTCATAAATGCAGAAATTCCAAAGCCTACTTCTAGTGATGTTGTCATACTTGACACATGGCAAAAGAAGACAGAAAAGTGTCGAAGGATTCTGTTGGAAGGTGTGAAGGATCACATAGTGTCCAGCCTTCATGGTAAGGCTTCTCCATTCTTGATGTGGAAAGCATTGAAAGACTTATTCCAAATCAAGAGCGACCAAAGGAAGTTGGCGCTCAAGGATAAACTCAGAAACATAAAAATGGAGAAAGGCGACAGTATGCCCAAGTACCTCATGAAGTTCATCCAATCTAGGGATGAGCTGGGAAGTGTGGGGGTTACTGTTGATGACGAGGACTTGGTGAGCTTGGCTCTCCTTGGGCTTCCGAAGATTTGGCATTCCTATCAGGACTCTGTTAATGGTCGGGAGAATTTGCCAGGATGGGAGCGACTTTGGTCGGATCTTGTGCAAGAGGAGATAAGGCGAAGTATCAGGGACGGATCTTCATCAAAGAACTCTGATGAAGAAAATTGCGCTTTGGCTGCCAAAGCAAAGAAGGGGAAGAGCAAGAAGCATGCTTCTCAATCCGGTGCGAAAGGCAAGAAATAGGACATGTCCAAGGTGAAGTGCTTTCACTGTCACCAACACAGATATTACGCCACTAATTGTCCACAGAAGAAGAAAAATAAGAAGGTTGCTGGATCTGCAGCTGGAGAGGCCTTAGCCTCGCAGTTTGAGCTGGATTTTTTTTTAATCGCATGCTTGGTCTCAAGTGTGATGGGTTCAGTATGGTTTCTTGACAGTGGTGCGCCTTTTCACATGACAGGAGATCGAGATTTGTTTACTGACCTGGATGAGAAAGATCTTGGAGTGCACATCGAGATGGGCGATGATGGTAGGTACAGTGCAACCAGTATCGGTACCATTTCCTTTGAGAGGGAGTCTGGTAAACCCTTCGTATTGAAGGAAGTGATGCATGTTCCAGGATTGAAGAAGAATCTGATCTTTGTGGCGATGTTAGAAGACAAGGGATATGATGTTGTCTTTAGCGAGGGAAAGGATTTCCTGCGTAGTAAGGCAATTGGTGAGACCTGGAGGATAGGGGTTCAAGTTAAGAACCTTTATCAATTGCAGGTAGATGGTTGCGCATCAATGGAAGGCAAGACAGAAGGAGTGGTGAGTCGGGATGATGGCAAGTTGTGGCACCGGAGATTGGGCCACCTTCACCATGGAGCTTTGAAGATACTGCAACAGATTTCTACTGGGCTTCCTAAGGGTACTCTTATGCATTCAAATCAGTGCAAGGGATGTACCTTGGGAAAATTTGTGAAAGCCACCTTTCACGAGAAATATAATCGCGCAACGACGATCCTTGAGAGAATTCACACAGACGTGTGTGGACCTTTCCCAGTGGCTTCGACAGCAAAGCACAGGTACTATGTCATTTTTTTTGATGATTTTTCTCGGAACTGCTGGATCTTCTTCATGCAGAAGAAGAGCGAGACATACTCAAAGTTCTGTGAGTTCAAGGCACTAGTTGAGAAAGAATCGGGGAAGCAGGTGAAGGCTCTTAGGAGCGACAATGGTGGTGAATTCATCTCTGGCGAATTCAAGGACTTTTGTAGCGTAGAAGGAATTCGAAGAGAGCTTATAACACCTCATAACCCATAGCAGAATGGGGTTGCTGAGCAGAAGAACAAAATGATTGTGGGTGCTACACGGGCGATGTTGCATGATCAGGGCCTTCCCATACACTTATGGGCTGAGGCATGCAATACTGCAGTATATGTGCAAAGCCGTTGTCCTCACAGGATACTTGGCATGAGTACACCCGAGGAGGCGTTTTCTGGTAAGAAGCCTGATATTTCCCATTTGAGGATTTTTGGTTCACCTATTTACATTCATGTGACGGAGGATGCCAGGAAGAAGCTGGAGTCGACTGTAGAGGTTGGGATATTTGTGGGGTACATTGATACACCCCACAACTATCATGTGTATTTTCCAGACAGTCACAAGATTGTTGTGCGATGGGATATCAAATTTCATGAGGAGAAAGCCATGAAGTGTTTTCTTGAGAGGAAGCCACACTTGCTTGCAGATGAGGATCTATTAGTTCCTAAGGATGAGTCTTTGGATGTGGATCAGCCACAAGAGGAGGTTCATGGAGTGGAAGAGACCACTCATGCAGCGCCAACCATCAGAGGGTGGAAGCGCACTACAGAAGCTGAGCAACTGGCTCAAGATGCAGAGAGGATTGTAGGAGCACCTACATCACAGCGCAGACATAGACAGTCACCTGACCGGTATACTGGATACATGGCTCTTATGAACAAGTGTATCGTGACGGAGCCATCCTCTTTCGAGGAAGCTGTGGAGGATCCTGCATGGGTAGATGCCATGGTGGAAGAGTATGATTTGATTTTTAGAAACAGTGCATGGGAGATTGTCCCAAGGCCGGAAGGGAAATCAGTGGTGGGTTCGAGATGGATCTACAAAGTGAAGCAGGCAGCTGACGGGAGTGTGGAGAAGTACAAGGCAAGATTTGTTGCCTGAGGCTTCTCACGGTTGAGATTATGAGGAAACCTTTGCCTGTCGCCAAGGTATTCTTCCATACGGACGATTATTTCTCTCTCAGCGCAGATGGGGTGGCACATTCATCAGATGGATGTGAAGACTGCATTTCTCAACCAGGTGATTGAAGAGGAGGTGTACATAGAGTAGCCCAAAGGTTTCGAGATCTTCAGTAGCGAGTCGCATGTGTGCAGGCTCAAGAGAGCGCTGTATGGGTTGAAACAAGCACCTCATGCTTCGTACACACGGATAGACAGTTATTTCACCGGACTTGGATTCTCCAAGAGTGAGGCAGATCCGAACCTATACCAGATTGTGGTGGAGGGTAAGTTGCTGATCATTGTACTTTATGTAGATGATTTGATTTTTGTGAGGTGATGATACAGTGATACACTCATGCAAGGTTGATCTTGCGAAAGGAGTTTGAGATGAAGGACTTGGGCCTCCTTCATTATTTCCTGGGATTGGAAATTTGGCAGCGCAGTGATGGATTGTTTGTGTCTCAAGGCAAGTATTCCTGGGAGATACTAGAGAAGTTCAACATGCAAGGCTGCAAGCCTATCGACACTCCTCTTCTTGGTGGATGGAGGAAAGAGGATGCTACATCGACAGAGGTAGTGGATGCCACTTTTTACCAAAAGTTGGTGGGGTCGCTTATGTATCTAGTCAATACATGACTTGACATATGCTACGCTGTTAACCAGCTTTCCCAAGCTATGGTTAAGCCTACCAAGCTCTTTTGGAAGGCGGGCAAGCATGTATTGAGATATCTTAGAGGCACATCAGGATATGGATCATGGTACAGATAGGAGGATGAGTTGAGGCGGCATGGCTTCACGGACCGATATCATCGTATCAGAGATTGTGTGCAGTGGAAGATCATGTTACTTTCTTACATTCCTATGGAGGATCAGGATGTTGATATCTTGACGAAGGCACTCACCAGGAGCAAATTCGAATACCACAAGGGCAGGATAGGGGTGGAAGATAATCCTTATCTTGTTGAGGGGAAGTGTTGAGATTGCAACAAGATGATGAGCTTAGTGGAAAGAAGTTGCCTTCACTAAGTGGGCCCGCAGGCTATTTTTGGCGCAAGTCCATTTTTAGACTATGTCTACTTTTAGACATGTCGATCATATTCTATGAGTTGCAGGATGCTATTTTTGGATGGTTGGTCAAGTTGGGAAAAAATAGATGGAATTCTATTTTTGAACATGCGTTGAAATCTATTTTTAGATTGCCAGTCTAAAAATAGATATGTCGAATATTATTAGCTCTTAATAATATTTAGACTCTAAACATTATCTTATTCTCTTGGAGCACTTCGGTTAAGTGCACGGAAGTGACCTTCGGTATGCGAGGAAGGAATTACGCTATTCCTAGGGTTTAGTGGAGCTATTGCATGGTTGACTTCGGTTAGAACTCATGTGACAGAGTTTGGTGGAGTTGATGAGACAGTTAATGGAGTTGTGTTCAGTTTAACTTAGTTGAGCTAGTTGTATCTAGTCTAACTGATTGATACAATTAGTGAGAGTGGTGTGAATTAATTATTAATTAATTCACTAATTATTAACTCATAAATCAACTAAAGAATATGTCGAATATTGGGTAGAATCTATTTTTAGATTGCCAGTCTAAAAATAGATATGTCGAATATTATTAGCTCTTAATAGTATTTGGACTATAAACATTATCTTATTCTCTTGGAGCACTCCAGTTAAGTGCATAGATGTGGCACAGGAGCTGACAGAAGGAATTACGCTATTCCTAAGGGTTAAGTGGAGCTATTGCATGGATACTTCAGTTAGAACTCATGTGACAGAGTTTGTTGGAGTTGATTGAGGAAGTTAATGGAGTTGTGTTTAGTTTAACTAATCTAAACATAGTTGAGCTAGTTGTATCTAGTCTAACTGATTGATACACTAGTGAGAGTGGTGTGAATTAATTATTAATTAATTCACTAATTATAAACTCATTAATCAACTGAAGAATACATCAGTTAACTACAGTGCATGGACAGATTCAGTGGAGACCAGTGAAGAGATAGGTGAAAGAGCAGTGTGACTATTAGTTGTGACTATATTGTTGCATGATTTGCAACAACCAGTGATTGGAGAAGCCAATGAGGATTGCGCAGTGCAAGCCAGGTGGTTCGAAGTTATTTATGAGCCATTCTACAACATTGATTAGGCAATAGAGGCAGGCTATCAGGTGGCAGAGATTGGAGCATGTGTTTTGCTAGATCTAGCTTGATTAGTGTGTAGCAATTGGAGATTGTACTGAGAGCTTGTGAGGAGCTTTGTATAATGATTTTTACATGATCTATATGACATATAATATACAGATAGTTGGGGTTTGCAGCTTTAAGCTTTCCCATGAAATACTGTGTTCATATGTGTTATTGTTTATGGTTTTAATGTGCGCATGCAATTGATTTTATTTCTGCATGTAATGATCAATGGTAGAAGAGATTTTGTATTATGCATGAAGATAAAATAGTGTGTGATCAGGAGAATCTCGGTGGATAAAATATCAGTTATTCAAATTTCTACATCCATGTATTAAAAGAGTAATGATCAATAAAAGAGGCATAATACAGATTTCCACCCAAGGTCTCACCAGACATAGGCCCACAAACATTAGAGTGCACAAGATCAAAGATTCCTTTGGATCTACTATCGTTGCTAATACATATTCATTTAACATTTTTCCCAAGGAAACATCCCTTGCAAAATTCATCATGCTCAATCTTAATTTTAGTTGAACCTTTTAACAAAATATTTCAATCTAGACAATGCTTTATAATGAACATGAAGTGTACCTTTGATGCCATAGTTCACAAAGATCAGAGGTATTGTGTAGCAAGGCTTGAATTTAATATACCAGGAAACGATATAGGCCTCCAATTCACACACCAATGACCTTGGCAGATTAAAAGGAGTCATCCTTCTTCCATACTAGAAATTATCCATCAATGGAATTAATTTTATATCCTTTGTCTTCAAGAGATGAAATAAACAACAAGTTCTTCTTAAAACTAGGAAAATATAAAATGTTGTTAATTGATACATTACCTCTTGATTCAATTGGAAGGTTGAAGAGCCAATTCCATTGACTTCATATTTTCCATTGCTTCCAAGTTCAACCATTTGAGCAAACTTCTTTTCGACCAATTCAAAGACATGTTCCCAACTTCTTGTCATGCGCCTTGAGGCACCACTATCCACCAACAATATTTCATCATGAGTTGTAACGGAACCTATAAAGTAGAATAAAATGAGTATTCATCATTAGAATCATTCTTTCTAGGCCTCCTCTTATGAGATCATTCATCAAGGTTAGTTGCATAAGCATGATGTTTCCCTTTCCTTTTTCGATCTGTATTTCTTTGGTAGTCATCCCTTTGATTCATTTGAGGGAATTAGTGAGCTTGATATTGACCATATGCTTGGCAATGAAATAATTGAACATTTGTCAAATATTTTATATATCTTCTATCTTGAGGAGGAGGCCCCCTTTGTGAAGTAGCTTCCCTTCTTGGACTAGACCTTGGATTAATAGGCCTTGAATTGGGTCTTCTACCAAAACTTCTATGAAAACTTCCAAAATTAGGCCTTCTCCAATTACTCTTGAGAATGAGCTGCAAAAGCTTCTTCACTTGGATCTTCAATCTGGCCTCTAGAAAGGAGCCTTGATTCTTCTTGTGTGAAAGCAACCCATATCTTATCAAAAGTAGGTGCAATTTCTCTTCCATATAAGCTTGATGAAAAAGGATCCCATGATCTAGGCAAACCACCTAAGGTCAAAACTATCAATTCTTTGTCGGGTACTTCTTCAGTAATGGCTTTGTTTTGATCTCTTATTTGAGAAATTACAATGAAGTATGATGCCACAATATCATATTTTGGCATCTTGAAATTGCGAAGTTCACCCCTTAAATTTATAGATTGATTGATGTTGTTGATAGTGTACAATCCATTAATGGCATGATACATTTCCTTGAGGGTTTGATGATCAATAATATAGGGAATTAAATGATCCCTAACATATTCTATAAAAATGCTTCTTTCCAAAATTTCTTCTTCCTGGAATTTTTATTTTCTTGCTTGATCATTTGGTTCGTAACTTTTCATGTAACAATGCCCAAGATCTTGTGCCTTGAAAGTAGTAGGTCAATCCTAGCCTTCCATGCCTTGTAATTAATATCTCATTCAAGCTTTTTCTCTGCCTTCATGAAGGAATTCATGATGAATAAGATGAATATGACCAACCAAAAATCAAAATATGAAGAATCCCAAAGCTCTTCAAGGTGATCTCACAGATATTTCCATTCGCCAAACCTCTGATACCATGTTGATTTTCTAGTGCAATCAAGGCTAGTATATTTTTTCACAGTTAATAAATACTTCTAATAATATAATCAATCTTCTTATATCATTCACTTTCATCAATAGAGCAATAGAGATCATAGTAAACATTAAACAAGAGGTAAGGGACACTATAAATTATGCTCACAACAAGGGTAAAACACACAAAGGGAAATCCATACCAATATTTCCTTATGAGAGAGAAATTCAGTTCATCAATAGCACATCGGAATATTCCAACAAGATTCCAAACTTTCTAACCTCGTAAATGTCAAGCCAAACCAGTAAACGATGAGAGAGAAATAGTCAATTCTAGTCAAAATCTGATCTGCAACAGAAGGGTCAAATTTCAGCCTGTGGAAAACAGTCAAACCTCAGTCAATGAACCTTTGAAATTTTTGGACAAAGTCATAGGTTTGACCTATGGTCAATGGCCTGGAAACAAGTCAAGTCTCATTCAAATAGAGTCAATAGATCCCTGAAATATTTGGCCTCTAAGATAGTCAAGGATTTCAGTCAAAACAAAAGCAATCTCTCCAAGTCAATGCTAGTCAAACAAAAGAAGACAAGTTGGTGGACATAGAACAAATTATCCTTTTGTCTCCTTCGCATATGTGAATTTCTTCTCTCTATTTAAGATTGAATGTGTGTGATGCGATGATGGTCAAATGAGGTCTAATGAGCCTTTATTTATATGTGATTTTGGAGGTGCCTTTTCACATAGGGCTGACTTGCATCATAGACTGACTTGGTCAAACTTTAAAATTCATAATTTCTCCATCAATCTTCTATTGAAATTATCAACCATAGCTACAAAATGACTTCTACCACGTTTTTCCTTGCAAACACTCTTAAGGGTGATTGTTTCTACCCACTTCGTAAAGTAGTTAGTAGCAGTTAAGATATATATGTGACCTATGCTAGAAGGTGGTGATATTGGCTCAACAAAGTCCACACACCATCTTGCAAAAGGGACTTGTACTTTAACGAGCTTAAGAGGAAAAGCATCTAACTTATACTTCCCAATGAATCATTGATGGGCTTCACATTTTCAAACTAATAAATGGGCATCTTGATTAAGGGAAAGGGCTATTGTAACTGACATGTAACAATTTTTCTCCAAAGATTTTGGTTAAAAACTGTCACCCACAAACCCCATAATGACATTTTTCAAGTGCCATTTGGGATTGATCATGAGTAAAACAATGTGATAAGACATCATCAAGGTTTCTCTTATATATTATTTGATCCTATAGGACACACCAATCAACTTGAAAGCGAAGTGTTCATTGGATTTAGTATCCATGTTCAATTGGAACATTAGAAAATATACAATAGGCTCGTACCATGGTTGTGAGGCCAACCCTATTTTGTTAACCATTTCTTTGTAAGCAATCAAGTCTTCTACTTGAGGTATAGGATTTAGTTAGCGATTCATCCAACCATATTCCTCTTATGGATTTCATTGGCTTAATGCCTAATTCATATTCTTGCATGCATGTGATTCATTTAAACCATTTACTGTGTAGTTTTGTTTGGTTCAAACTAGTGACTAAGGGATATGTAATGTTGAAATAGCTCTAGGGCTTTTTATAAAAAATAATTATGTTTCTAAAGTTGGATGTAATGTTGAAACAACTTTCAGTATTTATATAAAGAATAACTATGTTTCTCAAGTCGAGAATTGTTTAACCGATGTGTCTTCGAGTTTAGCTAACAAAGGAAACTGGCCTAATATTTTCTTCATTGTGCTTTTGCAATAAAATTGTAGAAATAATATCCTTTGATGAGTTAGTGTATATGATAAAACCTTTTGAATGATTAAGACTAATCAACGAAGGTGCAAAAGTAATCACTAGTTTATTAAACCCAAAAGTTTAACGTGCAACTTTTTATAAATTTTTAAATATTGTATAATATATTGTGATTATATATCAAGTGTGTGTAATATAACACTATGGTGATATTTATTAAGTTCTTTAATCCTAGAATGTTAATATATTGTATAACATATTTAAATATTTTTTCAAATATATACCCAAATATTGTTGATTTTTCAAAGAATCAATACCCTAATCTAATATCACCATATTGCCACATGGAACACACAAAAAAATTGCTTCGTTAATTTCTTCAACAACATATCCATATTCCTTTTCCTTTTAACTTCCCCTTCCTCCATTAAAAAGGTGTGTACTTAAATGCCATTGCTTTTACATGATTGAAATTGGGTAATAACAAATAGGAAATAATATATAGAATGGAAGTCATTATATGTAATGTTTACACGTAATTAAAAATTGGATGGCAAAAATGAGGAAGGAAAATATAAAAAAAAAGAGAAAATGAATATATAAATTTAAGTAAATCCATCTTAATTTCATATCTATGAGTATATTGAGGTACCAAATTTATGGAGATGCAAATATTTTAATCATTTAGAATAAATTGAAGAACGAATTAAGGGAGAGGTAATAATAATTATTATGCAACTTATTTGTAAATTTAGATCTTTCTCTCATTTATATGACATTTTTTTTAATAGGTGTATTTATCAAATCTCTTTTTTGTTTTGTGTGTGCATGTGTGTTAATTTGCTGGCTTTCATTATAAATTCAGTCATACAAACATAGTCGTCTTACTGTCGTGGCCTACCACAAGGGAAACCAGACAATCAACAATAAAGATACTTTAAAGTTCTTTTGTCTATCAAAATAAACCAAATAAAAACTACAACATGACTATCGCTAATCCATGATATATGTATCGTAGAGTTTTCAGGGATATTACAAAATATCATCTAGATATAATAGAGAAAACACAATTGTAAAACATAATCAACAATAAAAGGAAATTCATAAGACATAATCATAAAATTAAAATGAACATGGGTGTTCAACATTCCTCGAAGAAGTAGAAGGGGTGGGATCTCGTGTGCTTGGACCTATCAAGGACTATCTCCCACACTAAATATGCATCTCAGTTTGTGTTATCCAAGCGTCTAAGCTAACGAGGCAAGAGTGCAAATGCTCCTGGACTCATTAGATATCATTGTCATTATGGTCCTCCTGCTTTTCCTTGATGACACGACTTGACATTATTTTTATTAGCCAATACAGAGTGGTAGAATGAGATTATTGGTTCCTATGACCCCTAGTATGATTGGGATCCAAGACCCAATTAGAAACTTCGATATGAACCTTTGAGTTTGAATAGGAATTCCAATCATGAACTAATTTAGCTTCAAGTAGATGAATTTTATCCTGAATTTACGAGGAGGTGGCCAAACGGTAGATTTATGTTGTAAATTAGGCATGAAATTGTGCTTGGGACCTATTCGTAGGACCTCAGCCACTAGAGCCACACCTCGTGTGCATGCGTTGTCAAGGAAAGGCACTAGGGAGAGGCTAGTTCCTTTCTAAAGGTGACCCAGGAGATAACAAAAAAGCAAGGATTAAAGATCAGAGGAGGGCTTACACAAATAATGTAGGAAGAAAAGCGATAGAAATAGGGATTTCAAGTGCAACTAGAGCTAGGGAAGTTTCAGAGATGAGTAAGAAGCAACATTAGGCAATAAAGGGTCCTCTTTGAACTGTAAATGATCTAGGTAATCTCCCCACAAACAATAATAGGTTACATCTTGTCCTAGAGGGACGGGACCAATTTCCTGAACCAAAAAACCAAAGCAATAACACTATAATTGTAGTACCAACAAGAGGAAGTAAAATTCAACAGTTTTACCAGAAAGCCTGGTGTAGATGCATTTTAGAAAACCTTAATGAAACCTTGGTACTAACTTTACCATCAAATTTCACACTGACCAACTACATTCACCCTCACAGTGATTTGGAGTTGCAAATTATCCAAACAACTGTAAGGAATGAAGGCTAGAAGGCTTGACAAGGAGGGCCTAAGCCTTCCTTCACAAGCGTACCACAATTCTAGATGCAGGGGAGGAAATATCCCATAAGAAACTCGATGTTGCAGTGAAGTCTCCAGAAAACAAGGAGGCAATTCTAGTAATGCTAGGAAGATGCGACAAGTGCACAAGTTTCTAGTTTAATACTCTTCGTTGTCATAACTCATAAACATGTGTGATTACATGGGGATGGTTGGCCACACCACCCCTCTATTTAATGCGTAGAGTGGTGGCAGGGTGGCAAACCTTCTCTTCTCCCTCCTTGGGCACACATTCCAACATCCACATCAGAGCTGATATAAAGATATTTTAATTTATGTTTGTATAACATATTATTATTTGTTATACATATCATAATTTTTTAAAGCTAACATGTAACCCCTGTGACAAACATGATAACATATTTTTCATACTTAGTTATGGATACACCTTGGTGCAATGACTTTAAAAATGAAAAAAAGAAGAAGAAGATAACACACTCAACACAATTAAAAGTCTATAATACATATGAGGACTTGTTTTTTTCTTAATATTATAGATTTGGATAGATACCATGCATTGAATTGTATATCTATTAATATCTTCATTTCTTAATCCACTTGCTAGAAGAAGAAGAAAATTCACAATTTTTAAAAAATGATGCTTAGGAGAATTATCAACTCCTAATTTTGTCAATCTAAATTTTGGATTTTTTTAATGTTTAAAAAAAATCAATTTCTAGTTAGTGTTAATCAAGTTTTGTATAAATTTTAGTTTATATTATTTAAAAGATATAATTATATTTAATTTGAATAACCAAATATTCATGTTAAAACTAGTACAACCTCATTTTAATTTTGGATTTATTACGTCTTATATGGAATTAAAAAATAATAATCTGTAATTTTTTTAAAATATAGATTTAGGGGCATCTATGTTAGTTATTTAATTATTAATAAATCAATTTTTTTTAAGAAACTAAATGCTATTTTTTCCAATTTATTTTTTGTATATATATATATCACAAGTAAGACATATTTTCCACCTCAAGCCATAAGGGTATCTTACTTCTCTCAATGTGAATAGTTAAATTGATGTGTTGTTATCCTTGATGAATTTTTTAATGCCTAACTCAAGTGTTATACATTGGCCACTTTACATTCACCTGTGGAACACTAATGTAGGCCTTTAAATAATGTCCATGCCTTAGCCAAGAAAGATTTTTGATTAATTTATTTATAAAAATAATTTTCTCATTTTTTCGAATATTCGAAAAATTTTAATCTATCCATGATCCCAATTATTAGGAGATTGATCACCATCATCTCTAGTACCTTGATCTCTCATCAAGTTAATGTAAAGGTCCAATAAATGGCTAAGAGTTGAGCAAGCAACATCCTCAAAGAAAATTTTGATGTTAAACTAGAGTCTCAATGACCAACCCACTCCACACTAGTGCATGAAGTGTTAATGTAGTTCTTTGAAGAGTTTGCATCTCCTATCGAGGAAAGACTCCTCGGTACATCTACAAGAATCTCTATTCATTTTCTCAAAAAGCCATAATGACTATAATCATTCCTTAATCCTAGTTTATAAAAATCAATTACCATAACTTTTATCACTTGAAATGCCTAATCTATGTGAGATGGAGATATAACAACTCTCAAAAGCATCCTACTACAAAATCTAGATCAAAAGTAAGTAAGATAAGCTACTAATTTTCTCCAAAACAACACCACTTTAAAGCATTATCATGTACCCTTAAGAGAAGCATAATTTTGAACAATAAAATTTTGTTGCATATAATAATGTAAGTATAAACTCGAATATAATCCTATTATAAAATATTGTAAAATAATAATAATAATTTATAATTCGATCATATAAATGACAACTACAAACTAAAAAAACCCACCAATATATAAAATTGAAATTATTCATAATAATGAAAATACCAAAATAAAAATCATTTATAATATTAAAATTACCAAAATAAAAAATAATACCATGACCTAACCAAATGACTTGTACTCCAAAACCATGAAAATGGTATTATTGAAAATACTAAGAATGAAAGAGGATGTTACCAAAACCATGAGAATGATACCATTCACAATGTTAGAAATCATGAAGAATGTTAACATCAAATCATAACGGATATTTGCACTCCCAAGTGGGCCTCCCACCATATAAGAATACCCACTTTCATCGTTAAACATTCTTGATTTTTTTTTTAATATATAATTAACACATGCATGAGGCTTTATGAATAATTTGAAAGAATTAAAAAGTTTCATATTATGAGGTGTTTAAAATTTGGAGACAAAAATGACTTTATATTGAAAGCAATTTTGTTTGAGGAAAAGGATAAATAACACATTATTATATTATTTTTGGTATAATTTTTTAATGGAAATTTGCACTCCCAAGTGGGCCTCTCACCATATAAGAATACCCACTTTCATCGTTAATTAACACATGCATGAGGATTTATGAATAATTTGAAAGAATTAAAAAGTTTCATATTATGAGGTGTTTGAAATTTGGAGACAAAAATGACTTTATATTGAAAGCAAAAAGCAATTTTGTTTAAGGAAAAGGATAAATAACAAATTATTATATTATTTTTGGTATAATTTTTCAAAATGTTTAAAGATTTTAATAAATTGTAAATTTTTATTAACAAAGTATTATATTATTTTTGGTATAATTTTTCATTTTTTTTAAGATTTTAATAAATTGTAAAATTTCATTTTAAAATGATGAAATTGATTTGTTGAAATAATAAATGACTAATGCTTACTAATATTTGAGACATTTGAATCTCTTTATGATCTGATTTGGCTAGATGAGTTTTACATGTTTTATATTGAATCTGTTTTGCTAGATATTTGCTAAAACCATTTAATAATGTAGAAACTTTCCTCCTACTATAATCTATCGATATAAGAAGTCAAAAGTATATTTGATTTAATTTTTTTATTTTTTAACTTTAAAAAAATTAATAACCAAGAAAATACTCCTTATTCATGAATTTATTTTTTTTTAAATATATTTTTTGGAAAATTTATAACTTCAAAAGATCTCTCACTATTAAACCAAATACCATTATTTCATAAATGTTACAAACTAACTAATTATAACATGTTTCTTAGATTGTAATTACCTTCACTAGTCGGTATTTAGTCTTGATCAAGAAAAAATTTCTTTAGATCAAGTGTTTCAGGTTGCCCTCGAAGCCCCCTATGGATTTGTGCCTCCCATCCATTTTCGTGCGGCAGGGTACGTAGCACATGGCAAAACCCATTGGGGGGATCATGGATCCCCCCCTTCTCCCCCACCCAATAATAATGTGGTGGAAAAATCTGATATCATTCATCAATCCCCCTCTGCTTCATGTTTAGGCCCCACAGGGACACCAGACCCTTTGACCAGCAAGCAAACGGACAGATCTGCACCAACGAAAGCAATCTCCTCCACTTGCATCTCCAAGGCGACATAGAGACCAAGAATACAGCTCCCGGCACACCGAATCAATGACAATATACAATACATGAAAGATCGTGCATTAATTGGCAAGTTTATCGGTTTTTGGCCCATAGAGAAAGCCCTCCTTGGCTAGATCACGTCAAAGTGGAAGCCCAAAGGACACGTCGATCTCTAGCTTGGATCCAAAGGCTTCTTCAATATCATTTTCAAGTGCATCGAGGAAAAAAACAAAGTTATGGATGACGGACCCTATTTTTTTAAATCTGTAGGTCTCTTTCTCAGAAACTGGATCGAACGCTTCAATCCCGACAAAGAAGACTTTAGCTGGGCCCTAGTCTGGGTATGACTATATTCTCTCCCTCAGGACTACTGGGATGATTTAACCCTAAATGAGATCGGGAACAATTTGGGAGAATTCATCGAAGTCGCTGATGAGACAAGGAAAAAACCATTATACAACTTATGCAATGATCTGCGTCTACATGTACATTGCCAAAACACTTCTCAATTCGGTAAGTCTTCTCCATGATGATTTTGAATGGGTTCAAAATGTATATTATGAACATGTGCCTTTTAGGTGTCACAAATGTCATGAACATGGGCATCTCTTCAGATATTTCCCCCTCAAACAAAGTCAGAAAACTAACAAGGAATCAAAGCTCATGATTTAGAGGGTTTCACGAGAGTCACTTGTAGACAAAGACAAGCCAAAAAGCCACCTACGGTCCCAACATCTTCTTAGCCAACAACCAGCAACATGTTTGATGTACTGGCCAACAAAAACACGGAGGATTCAACTACCCCTCAACCCCCAGAACCTCCTTTGAAGGCTTCTAAAGCTTCTCCATAAGAGAAAATCTCCCAAATCTATTCCAGTCTTTCGAATGCCCCTCTTTCCTCTGAGCAAACTCTACCCAACGACTCTCAAGAAGTAGCCAATGATAAAGGAAAAAACACGGAAATGGAAGTACCCATAGAAATGGACGAAGAACCAGAAAACATTGACTACGACGATCTGGACATCCTAAGCCTCGACGATGCATGCAAGCGTAAAGCATTCCACTCAATCCCTAATCAACAGATCCAATGTTTAGAGGAGGTTTTATCCCGTGCTCAACATCTTCTCACTCTTGGAATACAGGGGGGAACCATGCTGGATACCAAGAAAATTCTAAAATATTCCAAGAAAAGAGGTAGGTGCTCTGACTTGCAACGCCTTGTCCTTTTGGGTGGGAAACTTGTAGAATTTGGACAGTATCCAAAGCTAACCAGATTTTATTCTACTACACCCCTTAGTTCTCAATGAAGCTGATCTCATGGAATATAAGAGGGCTAAAAAATCCTTCCAAGAATCGTCTGATCAAGAAAATAATTGCCTAAGGAAACCCCATAATTTTATTTATGCAAGAAACCAAATGCTCCAGCTCCACCCTGGATACGATTCTCTCTAAACTCTAGAAAGGATGCCACACTATGGTTGTAGATGCCCGTGGAGCCTCACGCGGCCTAGCAATCATTTAGAACCCACTCATGGTGGCTTTGGATGAATTTCATGCCTCTAGAAATTTCATTCAAGCCACTTTCCATCTCTTGGGTACCAACATCCATGGGCATCTCACAAATTTTTACTTCCCCCAACTGATGGCACAAAAATTCAATCTTCTAGATACCATTGAGCATGTAAATTCTCAGCGCTCCAACCCCCTTTGGGTGTTGGGGGGAGATTTCAATATGATAACAAGCTTGAACTAAAGGAAAGGAGGATGCCCTCGACTTGAGCTGGATAGCTCCAGATTTAAAGACTTCATCTAGCACAACTAGTTAATTGACCTTCACACCTCCAATGGCATCTTCACATGGAACAATCGACGCCGTGGATCTCACCAAATTGCAACACGTCTCGACAAATTCTTGATCTCAGATAACTCTATCCACCTTGGAGGAGATCTTTCTACCACCATTCTACTTGCCTCTGGATCAAACCATTGGTCCATTCAACTACAATGGTCTAGACCTAGCATTGCAATAAACAAGTCGTTCCACTTTCAACAATTCTGGCTAATGCATCCAAGATTCAAAGAACTAGTCAATGACTGGTGGCACATTCCAATTCCTCCTATCCGATCGAAAATGTATCAATTTCAACAAAATCTCAAAGCGTTGATGGCCAAATTGAAATCCTGGAATCATACCTCCTTTGGAACATCTTCCAAAATCAAAGAGAGATTGAAAATCAAATGGCAAGCCTTCAACAAAAAATCATTCTAGAAGGACGATCAGAAGCCCTAGCCGCCCTAGAAGCTATGCTAACTGAGCAACTGGAAGATAGAAGGCAACAAGAAGAACTCCTCTGGAAACGGAAATCCGGAATCAGATGGCTTAAATAAGGAGAAAGAAATACCAAATTTTTCCATCAATCCACCATACAAAATATAATGCACAACAAAATCTTTGTCCTCAAGGATGGAAATGGGAATCAGCTGGAAGCTCATGAGGATATCGAGAACGAATTGCGGGACTATTTTAAGGACATTCTCAAAGATCTCAATGACCATCACAATACTGCCATCAATAGCATTACACAACACGTCCCAAATATTATCACTTAAGAGCATAATCAAATGTTGCTTAGGCCTACAACCTTGCAAGAAGTCGAACAAGCAGTGTTCTAGCTCAAAGATGGAAAAGCTCCTGGTCTAGATGGCTTCACCTCCAACTTCTTCCACTTCTTATGGGACATGATCAAGCAGGAGGTCTGGGATGTGATGGAAGAGTCTCACAGCACCCATTGGGTCCTTCCAACCCTCAACACAACCTTCCTCACTTTAATTCTCAAAGAGGATCAAGCTGCTATGGTAAGTATAGACCCATTTCTCTTTGTAACATCATTTACAAAATCATCTCAAAATTCATTGCTAACAGGCTCAAACGTCTTCTCCCGTTATTAATTTCCCCGGAGCAAACAAGGTATGTGGAGGGACAACAAATTCTTGATGGAATTATTTTAACTCATGAGGTAATCCATTCACTGAAGGTAATGAAAAAACCAGGTATGCTTCTTAATATCAATCTTTCCAAAGCTTTTGACAAATTAAGCTAGACCTATATTCCACATGTCCTCATTGCCTTCGGTTTCTCTCCTACTTGGGTCAGATGGATCATGAGTATGGTATCCTCATCCTTCTTCTAAAATTTGGTCAATGGCTTTCCATCTTCCACTTTCAATCATTTGTGTGGTATTAGACAAGGAGATCCACTTTCCCCTTTTCTTTTCGTGCTCATGGCTGAAGGTCTTGGCCGTTTGATTCATCACGCGGTCCACACTCAGGGTCTTAGAGGCATCTCTTTGCACAATGGCCCTCCCCACTCCCATCAACAATTTGTAGATGATAACATGCTCATTGGTCATCCCTCTGTTTAGGAAGCTAGAACTTTCAAAAATTTTCTAGATTGCTTCTCTGAAGCCTCGGGCACTACCATCAACTCCGAAAAATCCCAGCTTTTCTTCTTCACACTTCGACCATAACCCAGCGCAACATTGCCAGAATTCTTGGTTTTTCCATTGCTTCTCTTCCTTCTAAATATATTGGAGCCCCTTTCATAGATTCGGCCATCAAGCAAGCCTCTTGGAAGGAACTGTTGGATAAACTCGAAGCTAGATTAACTTTCGGGACCTATCATGCCCTCAATATTGTAGGATGCCTAGTGTTCATCAAATTTGTTTTGCAATCTATGCCTCTTTATATTTTCTTTCTGCTTGCATCCCCCAAATGGGTTCTTAAATCCATCCGCAACGTTCAACTAACCTTTCTTTGGGGCGACAACAAGTATACTTGAAAATCAACATTGGTTAAATGGATGGAAGTTTAGTCTTCCAAAGCCTATGAAGGGCTAGGACTAAGGGATCCTGAGCTCAGTAAAATCACAATGGGATGCGCATATGGTGGAGATAGGTGTCCAACCAACACATGTCTTGGGCTCAAATATGGGCAGAAAAATAGGCGGCGAATTGGCCCCGTGAAGACCTGATTCAATACAACTTGGAGATCGGAGGATCCCTACTATGGAAGGATTCCAGTCAACATAAACACCTCATTCAATCCCACAATTTTTGGGAAATTCGATCGGGCACTCAAGCCCGATTCTAGGAAGACTCATGGCAACAACAACCTAGTCTTTCCAGCCTTTGCCACCGGCGCCAATGGCATGCCCCTCTGCAGGAAAGGGAACAAAACAAAGTAAGACATTTTTGGATCCCTAATGAAACTCAGGGATATTGCACTTGGCTCCTAGTTGAAAAATGGCAGGTAAATTGGGAAAATGAATCCTATGATGACATATGGATGGAGATAAGAAAAAGGAAACTCAAAATCCATGAAGGGTCGAACATTATTAGATGGGGCTACACCCCTCATGGAATATTCACCACCAAGGAAGCATACCATATGCTTCTTCCACATGCTAATGGCCAAACAGATAAAAAATGGTTGAATATTTGGAATTCCAACCTCTGGCCCAAAGTGGAAACTTTCCTCTGGCTGCTAAGCAAACATCGTATTTTAACATGGGACAATATTTTAAAAAGAGGCTTTTTGGGACCATCCTGCTGCCCCTTATGTCAAGACAGCTCGGAGACCATTGATCATCTTCTGGAACTCTGCCCCTTCTCCAACACTCTCTAGGACAAGTTGCCACTATATGCAGAAGAACCAATAGAACGCGAGGCAACATCACTCAAACCATTAGTCAATGGCAGATGCCCCGTACTCAAGCAACCTCCTCAACCAACTATAGCAGCTCTTTCGAAGGTCTCTTATATTGGACCATATGGAAGAAAGAAACCAAAGAGACCCAGGAGATGGTCTAGACCAAATTCCATAATTATTTAAAAGAAACCTTGACCTTCTCAACTCTCCTCCCGAAAGCATTATTTGGGTCGACTGGAATCTTGTGCTTTCCAACTTCACCGATGCTGCTCCTCTCCACTGCTTGCCAGCTACCTCTCTCAAATTCTAGACGTCGCCCCCTCACGGGCTCTTCAAGCTCAACTTCGACGGAGCCTCTAAAGGCAATCTCGACGACACTGACTTTAAGGGAATTTTTCGAAATTCTGAAGGTTCTCCCCTACATATCTTCTTCAGTTCCATTGGTTGGGACAACAACAATTCTACTGAGCTGGGCGGTCTCATTTACGGTATCATCATAGGAGGGAACTCAATTTCTTTCCTCTTGAAGTAGAAGGAGATTCTTAGATTATCTTTCAAGCAACATCTCGCCTCCTCCATGGCACTCCAGCCTCAAAAGTCTCCAACAGCTGGCACTTATCAACCAGAATGAGTCAACTGGAACAATGGCTTCAAATCTACAAAGTCATCACTTTTAATCATGTCCGAAGGAAAGCTAATGCAGTGGCAGATCTCCTTGCCAACAAGGGATTCGACCACGAGTCTTCACTTTTCTCTAGCATCTTCCAATCTGTTGAAGATGAAACTCTACGAACTACCTGTAACCAATTGATGCATAATGATCTCGAACCCCCGGATGCAGGTGCTAGTCACTACGAGTTTGCCAAACGCCCAAAGCATGCCTATACACCTGACATGCATTTACCTGGACATCTGGAAGAGTACGAGACATCCCACGCTGCTCATGGGAGATCTTGGCAATAAATTCCAACAAAAGGGAGCTAAAGGCTGGTCTTTTCCCTCTCGTTGGCATCCCTAGTATTCAATGGTTGAGAAGACACTGTCTTTGATGGTGAGGGTGCCCCTCAACCCCCACTTAATTTGCCTCACCTCTGGCTCACCTCATTTTGGTTCAATTTGAAGATGAGCTCTCCCATTCGCTCCTCTAGCATTCTTCTGCTCGCTTCATCCTGCATCTCGCCTCTGTCAATAACTTGCTATGATTTTGTCATTGGAAACTATGCCACATCACCCTCACATGCGCTCCCTTCGCAGCTGAGGGAGAAGTGAACCTTCCTGTCACCCCTATCGAAGCTCGTCTCTTTACATGAGGTCCATGACAGAGGTTATGGAAGATTCTTTAGGTTCCTGTCTCTCTGTCCCCCCTTGCCAGACCCTGAGTGCATCTTGGAACCAAACTCTAGGGTGCAACGCAACGAAGGTCCCTCCAACGACCAACAAATCCAACAAATTGGGAGGAATAGGAAGCGTAAGTCCACCATCCCGATCTCTGTGCCTCCTGTTCCTAAGAAATTGTGTAGCCTCCCCGTCAAGCTCCCTGCAGACGACGACATGGGCTTTCGGTCTCTCCATCTGGATGGTAGTTGGTAAAAGGAGGCGATGGACATCAATCAGGGTGCAGAATATTTGACTATTTAGGGCCTCGAGTCCCCCTCGCAACCAACGACGTCCTCAGCCTTGCCATCTGCGGCAGAGGAAGACACAGGTTTGGAATTCGGCTACCTGGTCCTGGAAAAGACCCCGGATTACGAGGATGATGAGAAAAAATCTCTGTAGTTGTTAGTTACTGCTCTTTTTCTCTTTTTGTCTATATAGACTCATAGTTGTTTTATTTTTATTACCGTAATCTAGACAGACAACATACATTAAGATACTCTACGAGATACTTTTATTATAAAATTAGTCATTATTAATTTTTTTAATCCTTTTTACAAGTACATTTTTTCTAAAGAAGGAAAATAATTGATTTCATTAAATGAACTATTTATAACTCGAATACATTTACCATCTACCATCAACATATATCATCATAGCTCGTTCATAATGTTCTATCGTTGCCTTAGAGCATTTTACAAAATTGATCATAAAGAGGAGGAACATCTATGTATGTTGAGAAACAAATCGAGAAGAGAAAGCTAAACATATAGGTATTAACTAACAGAAATAAAGACAATCACCTAGAAGAGCATAGACTATACAAAATCCAGAAACTCACGCCAGGGGAAAGGACTGCCCATTTGATACAAATAGACGAGCCTGAGATTAGCTTGGAGAAACAAAAAATGCGACAGAGACCAATATCAACAAAAAACTTTTTACTCTTGAAGGAAGACCTCCCACTGATGACCTACCATAATACCAATTTTGCCAGATCTAATCCTTGATAAGCCCTGGAATTCTAAAAAAAAATGTATCCTTCCTCCACTATCAGGGCCCTCTTTAACAGATAATCTGCTTGTGCATTCCATTCACGATAAATGTGATGAAAAAACAAAGGATGAAAGGTAGATTTTAGAAGTAGGATCCTCTGCTTCCAGCTGTGAATAGAAAGTGTTTATAGAGAAGAACAACCTGAGAGCCAGTTGATCACACACATGGAATCACTGAAAACCTGAAGGACCTTAACACCATATGAAGAGCAAATAAAAAACAACGACCATGCTACAATCAATTCCACAACAATGTTTGATGTTTTGCTCGTGTTTAGCCAAGCCTTTATGAACCTGTTACCACTATATATATATATACCGTTTGTAGATGCCCCATAAAAAAATCCATGACTTTCAACCACCGAACATGAGGCCCAAGTAAGCCCATGTAAACCCCTAAGTTGACGATCCTTCAAAGACTTTTTATATTCCTGAAAAAAACCAAAAAATTGGGGTATGATATAATATAGATCCCAAGGATTTGGGGTATGATATAATATAGATCCAACACTATCTTTGAAAATCAAACAATTGCGAGATTTCCATATCCCTACACAATAAAAATCAACAATCCACAAATACATTAAACTAGACCAACTTATCCAACATTAAATAAAATAAAAAAATCTATCCCATTAAATAAAAAATCAATCTATCCCATTAGAAAATGCTATCATCACATACTCAATAAAAATTGAACAATCTCCATAATTGATTCACCCTCAATCTCTATCCATAAAATTTAAAATTAAACTAAACACAAAAATAACCACACATATCATGTTGTTTATGTCACCAAGTTCTGCAAAACATAATTTGTCTTTCCCTTATAAAACGACGGTAAATAATTCCATAAATTATTAACATTTTCACTCACAAAGCAAAATCTTTCGATAACCTCCTCCAGTAATACCGTAAGAACTCCACGCTCACCAATTTTTTAAAACCCTACCTGTCAAATTACGTTGTCCAATACCTACGTGGACATCCAGCCTGTATTTTGCACCGTTTTAATTATTGCCTCCGGCAAGATCTCCGATAGTCCAATGAATTTCAGGTAATATACTCAGGTCGCATGTCGTATGGCCACTGTTTGAGTCTTAAAGGCCATCCTTTCTGTTGCAGGGTTTCAAAATTATTTTGAATTTACTGAGTGGATCTCCTTTGTAATCTCTGATTATTAGCAGGAATTCAAATAGGGCTCGAAATGAAGCTGTGATTAGCAGTGATGCGGAAGGCTAAGGGGTTTCTTTAACCGCCGGGGCAATTGAAAATGGATGCGATTCGCAAACAAGCCACCAAGCTGCGAGAGCAAGTCGCCAAGCAACAGCAGGTACACCTTCTATAGATTGCAATGGATGGTTATTTTGAACTGAATTTCTGTAATTCTGCTTCGTTGTTGTGAGATATGCTCTTCTCTCGCGTGAGTTCTCACACCTTAACTCGAATTTGGAATTGAAGTATCAAAGGTTTCCTCTGATCGATGGTCTATACAGAAGATTTGTATTGCATTAGGTGCTTACACCTGAACTTGAAATTGGAATTGAAGTATTAAAAGGTATCCTCTGATCGATGGTCTACGGATTGACAATTGTAGTATCAAAGATATCAGAGGTTTTTTTGTATGTTTACGGCTGTACAGTTTTTTACTGCAGTAGTTCTTGCATTTTGTCTATTTCCTGAATGATGATGAGATTTCTTTTTCTTTTCTCATTTGGCCTCGTGCTGAATGATTTTAGAGGGCAAAGCTCGGGGCTCAAAATTAACTCTGTGTTTTTCAAGAACACTGTGGCTTGGGATGTCGCTTAAGAATTTTCATTCGTGGTTGTCTGTCCGCACCTATGATTTAACTAATAGTGGTCTGGTTGACCTGGGGTACTCCCCAAATCACTCTTCCCAAAGAATCCAACAGCATTACTCAAAAGGGGTGGTCGCAGAAGAAGAGTGATGAGAATCAAAAGCACATTAATCCACATTTGCACGACGCGTAATAGCTGATGCCCGGCTATGTCAGGTTCGATGGCCGCAGTATGACGAGAGAAATGGTGGCGATTTGATCCTGCCATGGTGGCTTTGTATTGGCTGTTCACTCATCAAGTTCCTTAAGGTGTAGGAATTTTTTGAATTCAAGCAAACTAGTCCACTTTTTTTTTTCTGTTGATTTTATCATTGTCATCATCATCCTCCTAACTGGAATGTGTTTCAAGAAGCATGCCCAAGGTTGAAAGCTGCACCTCATTACTCAAAAGGGGTGGTGGTGGGAGATAAGATAAGATTAGATAAAGATAATTATATTAATGTCCAACGAATGACCTCAAAAGTAGGTCAATGTGACTGCAGAGTACAATGATGTCAATACAAGGAGGAGTACCAAAATGTTTCCTATATAAAGAGCAAGAAATAAGAAATAAAGCAAGAAAAACATAATGCCTGAAAACCAAAATGAGGAAAGTCCTGGACTCCAAGTGCAGAGGGCACAAGATAATGGTCCAGGTCGAATGCAAAAAACTCAAGATGGAGTGTTGTCCCGAGGGAGGGCTAGGGGAGGATCTGGAGCCTTTGTTACGCAGCTGTCGAGAAGAAGTGACATGTCGTTGATGACTGGGCGATCTCAACTGCCTGCTAGTGAGAGATCTGGTTTGGTAATGACTCAAGGGTCCCTGTGCTAGGGGGATGGCCCCTCTAGCCCGCACTGATCTAGAGTCTGAGGCAACAATGTTATTAACTTTTCGCTTCGTGCCTCTTGCTGACGGGAGCATTGTAAAAAATGACGTAATCCGCTGCACAGGATCTGCTCTAGGAGGAGGCTGGAGAATTTTTGTGCGAAGTCTCGTGGCCTATTGTATGTACAAGGTTAGACATCTCTGGTCTAGGTATCGAAAGAAGCTAGATAAGGTCTGGATCTCTTTGAACAAGCAATGGAATCTCCCACGAATCTCATAGTAAATGGGGCAGCGGAAGATTAAGTGCTCCTTCGACTCAGTCTCTCGGAGGTGGCACAACTGGCAAATCCTGTCTAACCGTGCAATCTGATGGTCAGTCTCAATCCGCAGTTTATGAGAACCTACTTTGATTTGACCCAAGGGAATCCGAAGTGCGTGCATGCAATTGCGAAGCGTGTAATGGGGCCGAACAATGAGTCCATCTCTCAACAAGATGAAGTGCTCAGCATAGAAAGCCATCTTCGGACGTAACCCATCCTAAGGGTTTATCCAAATAACCTGTACATATTTCCTGTAAATATCCTCTCGGATGATTTTATTCATCTCTTGTTTGGTTGGTAGGAGGTGGCTTGGTGCACACAAAGAATACTTGAATGGAGGGAGTTGGTCTATCTTGATACCAACTGAAGCAAGGAGATTTGAGCCTCCAGCATACCAACATAGGGATTGAGCCGAAGGACTCTCTACTGCAATGGACTCTGATGAAAGGTAGGCCAAGTATGGATATCGGTCCCGCCCCTTCGCTGTATCCGCAAACCCCCGAACACAGTGAAGAAGAGAGATGATACCAAACACTGTCTCAAGGCGAAAGGGGTGAGCTTCAAACTTTGCAAGAATGATGGGTTGAGGAACTGTCTGCTTGCACCGAATGATGCTACGAAGAAGGGTGATTTGCACTCTCTCCGCAGAAGACCAATCAGACGCTAGTAAGCTAGGACCCCAAGCCTCCAAACCATATAGAACTGTGGGTCGAACAAGACTGTCCATCAGTGACATCTTGGCTGATATGTCCTGAAAATGATTCCGAAAACATTGTCTCTCGAGAAGGGCCAAGGATCCATAGGCCTTATTGATCGACGCTGGAGTGCAGGTCGCAAGCTAATTGAGTACAACAAAGTAGTTCAAAGGGACTGCTGAGTACAATGATGTCCATACAATGCGGGAGAACCAAACGGTCTCCTATAAAGATATAATGCATGATTATAAAAGGTACAATGTAGGAACATAAAAATACAATGAATGGAATACCCTGGTGGAGAACCAGGAGCTAATGGGTCTGAGGATCAAACCCATCTCTCCTGACATCCGAGATTGAATGAACACTGAAGAAACTCCACAAAGACTGTTGGCCACATGAAGGGCCGGTGGAAAGTGCAAACTGACCCCTAGATCGTTGCCTGAGGGAGTTCACGCATTACTGAGGTCTGAAGGACCTAGTTTGTCTCCCACGAACGGATCTGAGACAGATTTGTTGTTGAAATCTCCTGTGGTGGGGCGAGGTTCCACGGATCCTCATTGATCTAGAGCATGGACATGAATTGGTATCAATCGGTCTCTTGGTGCCCCTGTCTGAAGGTGGTACCCTGAAAAATGTCGTGATCCTCTGTGTGGGGTTTGGTCTAATGGGAGGTTGAAGAATATGCGGTTGAAACATGAGAGCCTCCTGCATATATAGTGCCAAACATCTCTGATAGGGATACCTGAAAAAGTCGGCGAACCTTTCTCTGGTCTCGTAGTAGACAGGGCATCCAAAAATGAAGTGCACCTCGGTGTCCACATCCTATAAATGACATACTTGGCAGATTCTGTCTGGCCTATCAATCTGGTGGTCTGTCTCTACTCGAAGTCTATGAGAGCCTACTTTGAACTGGCCTAGAGGAAAGTGAAGAGCATGCATTCAATGGTGAAACGTGTACTGGGGTCGAATAATGAGCCCGTTTCTCAACTCCAAGAAGTGCTCAACGTAGAAGGCCATCTTTGGGCGCAACCCTCCCCGAGGATTGACCCAGGTGATCTGGACGAACTGCCTGTAGATGTCCTCCCTTATGATCTTGTTCAACTCCTGTCTAGTAGGTAGAAGGTGACCAAGAGCATCTAAGAAATATCAGAAAGGAGGGAGATGATCCAACTGAATGCCCACTGATTCTAAGAGATCTTAAACTCCTCTAAACCAACATTTAGCTCGACCCAAGGGATTAGAACGAGCAATAGTCTCATAAGAGCAATATGCCAAGTAAGGATATTGGTCCCTACTTTGTATCGAGTCTGCAAAGCCTCGAACACGATGCAAGAATGAGACCAAACTAAAGGTCGTCTCAAGCCGAAAGGGCTGAGCTCCAAACTCTGCAAGGATGATGTCTTTGAGAGTCTTGTCATTTGCATCTAATGATGTGACGAAGAAGAAGAGTACGGACTCTCTGCACAGAAGCCCAATCCGACTCAAGTAAGAGACGGTCCCCAAAGCTACGAGGCCATATAGAATAGTAAGACGGACCAAGGTGTCCATGAGGCTTATCAGCAGACGATATGTCTTAGTGATGTTGAAAGCACTATCTCTCGAGAAGGGCTAAGGATCCATATCCTTTGTTAATTCGAGGTTGAAGCACTAGTCACAAACTGAAGCGAGGACCTGAGAATTACACCCCCAGGTAAGTGTACGTGCTAGTGATCTCAACCTCCTCCCCTCTGAATAGGAAGTGAAGGTCTGAAGTTTTCTTCACCCCGTTGAATATCATAACCTTGGTTTTACCCAGGTTGACTGTCAACTGTCGAAGATCGCAAAACAGAGATAAGGCATCCAGTTGCATTTGTAATCCATCTGGATATGAGGAGAGGAGGATCACGTCATCAGCAAATAGTAGAATAGATATCAGAACGTGGTGAAGAAGGCAACCATCAATGTCCTGGATATGCTCGTGTAGAAAATGCCTCCAACTCATCAATGTAGATCCCAAACAGGGTAGGGGATAGTGGAGAACACTTTTTAACCCCAATAGTGCTTCAAATAAAATCAGATATCCCATGAGCCATGCGAAGACGACCAAGAATGGACTCATATAGGCGTGTAATAGTTGTTAATAGGGTCATTGAGATTCCAATATCTCTGAGTCTCTGGAGTAAGGATTCCCTCATAACATAGTCAAAAGCTTTCTGAAAATCTTTGAAACAATAGTAGAATTTCTAAGAGCGGTGTCATGCCTCCTCAATCACAGCGCAAAGGGTGAAGATGTGGTCAATGGTATGATGAGCCGGTCAAAAACCTGCTTGTCCCCTAGCTCTGAGTTGTCTCTGCTCAAGTTTAGTGGAGAGATTCCTATGTAGAACAATAGCATACAACTTCGAGAATGTGTGGCCCACCATGGTCGTTTTTTAGTTATTGGGATTTTAGTTGGAGCCTGATTTGTGGATCAGATGGATGATGCGGTGTCACCATGCCGATGGAAAACTTTCACAGGCTACATGGTTGACGAGATCAGCCAAGTAGTTAACCAAAGAACTGAAAATGTACTTAAATAACTTTGCTTGGTAGCCTTCCTCATCAGCTTCTTTGTTGTTGTTCATCACCCAAATGGCCTCTCTAATATCTCCATCTGAGAATAGGTAATAGGAAGAGGCTAGGGAGGTAACATGAATTTGGGCTTGCCTTGGAATATCATAAAGGTTGGAAGTGTGAGAGAACATGGATGTAGGTTCTAGGTCAGATGGAAGAGGAAAGCTTCGGGGAAGGATGGTGTGCCAGAATTGTTTAGGGGAGTGGGCAAGGAGAGCAAAAAGTTCTCGTCTTCTATGAGAGACAATGTTAAGTGGACAATGGGTCAAACTCCAGGTTATGCGCTCGGATAGCGATCCAGATATTTTTATTGGATTCCTCTTTCGAGAGGTGTAAGATTGGCACGAGAATCATCTCTACGTCTGTTGAAGCCGAGAACAACACTTTGAATTTATTCCACTTATGTGCTAGGTCGGCCTGGAATAAAATATATACTTAAATGTCTTAAAGGACGTGTCACACACCCCCAAAGATTCCTATATATTGGAGAGACTTAGAGTTCATTTGACACACTTTTTGTGGAGGAATTCTCTCTCTCTGGATGGACTGTTCTATGTTTGGGTTGTTCTGGGGTTATGTGTGACACACTTGGCCGAATGACCTATTGGAGACTTTGCTGGTAGAAGCATCCTGCTGATCGCCGTAACGCCACATTTCATAATATCTGTTTTGGCTTGTCTTCCATTGATCTATTGATATGTTCTATCTGCTTCAGTGTATTGTGCCCTAATCTGAAATGGCATAGAACATGTTCTAAACTTAACATGGTATCAGAGCTGAGGTGAAGACAAAGCCCAACATGCTGACCAACGTGCTGTGGATATTTGCGGTCTTTGTTGAAAGACAAGAAGAGGAACTCGATTAAGACAAAGCGAAGGATAAGAGGCTGGGTTTAGGTCTCTTTATGATTGTTTGGATGCCAAATAAACCTTGCAGGAAGGCCAAATTCCATAGAGAGTTTTCTAAGAACGATTGAACCGGTTTTGGGTGGGCAAACCCTTGTAGAAGATGCCGCAGTTCTGTTCGGACAATCTGAAGAAGGCCGCAGCCCTAGGTGAGGGCCAAAGTTTGTTTGGAACGCTGGAAATAACCCGAACGTTAGTACTCAAGAGCAACCTCTAAGAATCTAAAGGCTGATGACATGTTGGAAGCTCGTGAGAAAGAGGATAGACATTTCTGTCTTGAGGTCGCAGCAGATAACTCGCTTCAGCAAGGAATCTATGATTGTTTGAGGTACGGGTCTCTTATGTTGATGGCTGCATTAAATTCCGAAGCTGTGTTAGGGTGCAAAGAGCTGCTTTCATTGCTTCGATGATAGCTTACGACACACGGAGGAGCGTTGGTTGGACAGACGTCGTCATGCAGTGTGTGATAAAGCCAATTTTTTAATTCCAAAAAATTGCAGGGTGGACAAGCAAGGAGTTGCGGTCATTTACAAGACGACTGTTCAAATTAAACCCTCGCGCGGAAAACATTCACGGTTTTTCTGGCTGCCGAAAAATTCTATCACTGGCTGGATGCCCGATCTCAGAGGTTGATTGCATCAGGCCCCGATCGAGGACCCGAGTTGAAATGATAAGATCAATTCCGATGATCTCTGTCTTGCAAAACTGGTGCACGGATGAGTAATTTTGATTTTGAAGCGGGGTTAAACAAAAATCGTAATACTGTTCATCGGTCAAGATGCCGATATCGTGGTCCTCAATTCAGGACATTGGAGGACGCATGGGAATAAAGCGACGACAGAGTACTTCTCGCAAAATGGAAACTACCGTTACCAGTGATTGGATCCAATGGCTGCCTTCGAAAAATCACACAGCGCGGAGGGAAATTGGATTGATCAGAATGTTAATGCTACAAAAACGGGAGTGTTCTTTCGTGGATTATCTCCGATGCATTTCAGTGCAAAATTATGGATCAAGATGTACACCCACAGTGGTATTTTGAGACGGAGCAAATCTTGGAGAAGTTGCTCGTTAGTTCTTATCCACCGGTGGAGAATGTGCTCAGCTGGGAAATCCCGCGAGCATTGCCGTTTCTTTCGTATGGTTGTTCTGAATTAGCGAGCTGGGATGAACCATATGCATCGGGATTCATATGGCCGATTCGCAGGGGACAATAAGAGTGGTGTCAATTCGAGCCTTGGATGGAACGATTACATACTCATGACTAATTTCATTTCTCCAGTGATGGGTTATTTGATGGATGTCACAACTTTTTTCAATGCTTCATTTCATGTTATCAAGGAGTCTCAAAACCATTATTCAAAGGTTGCTAAAGATTGGGGTTGGCGTGAATTTATCACCTTGACAAGTCTCTTTGACCAAGATTCAGTGTACTTGGTGCAAGACACAGTGGTCTTTTCTGCAGAGGTTCTCATTTTAAAGGAGACCTCTATAATGCAGGAGTGCACAGATCGTGAAGTAGATTCTGTTTCTAAAAAATGAAGCTGGAAAAACTGTAAACCGAGGAACCTTCACATGGAAGGTCGAGAACTCTTTAGTTTTTAAGAAGATCATGGAGACAAGGAAAATCTTCAGCAAATTCTTTCAGGCTGGTGGTTGTGAGCTACACATAGTTGTCTACAAGTCATTTGATACTCTATGCATATACTTGGAAAGTGATCAATCTGTCGGAACCGATCCTAATAAGAATTTCTGGGTCAGATATCGGATGGCAGTAGTGAATGAAAACATTCTGAGAAAATTGTTTGGAAGGAGTCATCCATATGTTCAAAGACTTGGAATAATTCACTACAATTCAAGAAAGTCTCAGACATGCTGGATCCAGATGCAGGGTTCCTTACCTATGACAGTTGTGTTTGTTTGCGAGATTCTGGATTGTTGTCCTTGGTTTGAGTTTTCTGATCTTGAGTTCGAGGTCCTTGGAGGCAATTTTCAGTTCACACGTAGGTGAGGATGGTCAAAGATCCTACTGGTGGTGAATAGAAACAACGCTGTAGATTGCAGCCGCAGATCCTAGCTGAAGTTGGTAATGATTCCCAGATTTGTGCATAAGAAAGACCACAATGATATTTGGAAAGATGACATACTGTGTCATTTACCACATGTTTAGAAGTTGGACACTTATATCTGAGCTGGATTTGCTTAACAGAAAGGTATCACATAAGGTATGGACTGACATGAAGAAGGGTAAATTTTGTGTTTGGAACATCTGTATGATTGGTTCCTAGATTTGTGCAATTTAGGAGACAAATTGTAGAGCTAAGATCTGAAGACTTGAAGCCCTAGATCAGTCAACTATTAACTGTAAATTTGAAATTGAGAAGCAGTGCTGGATGAGATGCCAGATGTAGTAGATGAAGCTCTCAAGAGCAGAATTACGAAAGAAAGAATCATGTTTGGACTCCTAGTTCTGTGGGTCACAGTAAAGAGGGCTAGTTGAGGAAGCTACAACAGACCACCTCAGATTAACAGGACTTCTAACACAAGCTGAGGCTTGTTGATATATTCTCCCTGTTGGATAGTGACATAGATAGACACCTATGTAGCAGTAAGCATGTGACAGTAGCAGTTTCACATTGGAGCGTAATGGTAAAATGTGCTTTTGCAGCTTTCAGACAAATTGTTGGAATCTTGAACCATGATTAGCAAAGCCTGTTGGATGGCTGTGACTGTAGGAGATTAAGTACCCTTTTCCAAGTTGGTGTCTGGGATGCCCTCATTTAAAATAGATGTCTTCTCTCTCTCGAGAGAAGCTGGCATTAAGATGGAGAATACATCTGTATATGCTCCTGAGCTAATATCATTGCTGAACGAATGAAGATCCTCATGGCTCAAAGACATATGGCTTCAGAGGGGGAAATTTCGGAAGAAAACCAAGAAGCCATATAAATACCAAGGGTATCTAGATGCCATGAGTACAATATGAGCCTGGATCATTTGAAGAAGCTGTAAATTATCAAATCTGCTAGGATGCAAGGGTGATGTCTGGGATATGGTTCCTAGACCATAGAACATAGCTGTTGTCACCTCGATATAAGATTAAGCATGGATCTGATAGGAAAATGTGTTGCCTGAGACTTCTCTAGGAAGGCACTGATTATTATAGCACCTATAATCTATTGTTTCCCTTGCTGATATGCAAGGATGGAAGCTTCATCAGATGGATGGAAATATCGTTTTTTTTTGACATAGTGCAGTAAAGGAAGAGGTGTATGTAGAGCAACCTCTGGGGATCGAAGTCCAGAATCGGGACACCCATGTTTGCAGGTTGAAGAAAGCCCTCTATGGGCTGAAGCAAGCACCCAAAGATTGGAGCGAGAGGATAGATAGCTACCTGATGAAGCTGGGGTTCACTTGTAATCGCTGATCCAAACCTTTATTTCAAGGTTGATAGAGAGAAATAGAGAGAAATAGAGAGAAGCCTCTCATTTTGGTGCTGTATGTGAACGACCTCTTCCTGACAGGTATTGACCCTCTCATTCATCAATGTAAGAGGGAGCTTGTTGCTGAGTTCGAGATGAAAGACCTAGGATTGATACCTAGGCCCGGAGGTCTGGCAGAGACCTGGCAAGATTTTCCTTTCTCAAGAAAAATACATTATGAAGTGTCTGGTATGGTGGACTAGAAGTCTGTGTCGACATCGATGGAACTCAACTTTAAGAAGTTGAGTGGCAGCGCTGCTGGGCTCGTGTTAGCAAATCCTACCGAGTATCGTCAACTCGTAGGGGCTCTGTTGTTCTTAGTGAACACCCGTTCGGATGTATGTTGTGTCGTGAACACTTTGAGTCAACACATGGTTGATCATAACATTCACTGGGTTGGTGCCAGGAAACTCTTGAGATATCTCTGAGGCACGATAGACCATGGGCTGAGATACACTGCCAGGAGTATGACACTCCATGGATATACTGATGCCGATTGGATTGGCAGTGTGGTGGATCGTAAGAGCACTTCTCGATGCTACTTCACAAATAGATCTGCTTTGGGTAGGAAATGAAAGTCGGTTGCCTTGAGCACCGCTGAGGTCGAATATATTGCAGCATGTATGACTCATTGTGAAGTCACTTAGTTGCGAAAGCTCTTTAGTGAGCTATTCGAGCATGTGCTAGATGCCATCGTTATCCTTTGTGATAACCAGAGGGGGATTCATTTGTCATAGAATCGTGGGTTCCACGATTGATCCAAGCATGTTGATGGCTGGTACCACTTTATCTGGGATATGGTACAGCGAGGCGCCGTAAGGCTCGATCATAGGAACTGATGAGCAGGTCGCGGATATTCTCACTATGCCCCTAGGGAAGGTCATGTTCCTAACCTTGCGTGAGAATCTTGAAATCGTGTAATGACCCTATTCTGAGGGTCTTGTTGGACGATGAGCTTTGGGAGCTCCGGGGGGCTTTGGGGATAGCTTCTCGGAGCTATAAGCAACCACAGGGCTAGGCTTGCCGAACCTTGTTGGTGTGCTTGGGCCCCACCGTGATGATTGAGTTGGTTCGCCTTTCATGATTTGTGCCTCGTATGCATCCTACCCATTTGAGTTCTGGACTCATGGGAAGTACCTCTCATTTGGCCAATGAGGTAGGAAAAGCTAGAGACTAGTAGCAAAGGCTGATGGATGCATCAAAGATTGCCGTACTCTCTATCTAGGATGACACGTGTCCAACTACTTGATCTGGGATCAAGATTAGCGAGGTTTCGGACCTCCAACTGACTTCGGGTTAGTATATGACTCTCTTGAGTCCTAGTGAGGTTTCGGACCTCCAAATGACTTCTGGTCAGGTAAACCAACTTCGGGTTGGTATGAGACTATTTGTGAGTCCTATAGAGGTTTGGTTCTCTTGTCTTTGAATCTTGTCGGCCCGGGTAGCGGTGTCTTTGTAGTGACCCATATGTTTGAAATAAAGAGGCCGACAAAACAAGTTACGGCGGGATGACGCACGATGTTTGGATTGCACTAGTGGACGGAGTTCTCCCTAGTTGAGAGGGAGTGTTAAAATTGGACAACTAGGTCCAAACTCCGGGTTGTGCTGCTCAGATGACGATCCCAATATTTTTATTGGATTCCTCTTCCGGAGAGGTGTAAGATTGATCTAAAGATCATCTCGATCGGATGAGTAGAACATGTACTTTGAATTTATTCCACTTATGTGCTAGGTCGGCCTGGAATAAAATATAGACTTAAATGTCTTAAAGGACGTGTCACACACCCCCAAAGATTCCTATATATTGGAGAGACTTAAAGTTCATTTGACACACTTTTGTGTGGAGGAACTCTCTCTGTGGATGGACTGTTCTATGTTTGGGTTGTTCTGGGGTTATGTGTGACACGCTTAGCCGAATGACCTGTTGGAGACTTTGCTGGTAGAAGCATCCTGCTGATCGCCATAACGCCACATTTCATAATCTCTGTTTTGGCTTGTCTTCCATCGATCTATTGATATGTTCTATCTGCTTCAGTATACCCTAATCTGAAATGGCATAGAACATGTTCTAAACTTAACAGACAAAGAGTCATTTCTTGTGACGAAGGAGATGACGATAAGAAGCTTTGAGGTTGGGGTAGAGGGGTTGAGAGTGGGTGAAAGCATATCAAAGTTCTCGATGTAGAGACTTGCATTCGTTATCATACCATTTGTTCATGGGGCAAGATCCAACTTTTGGGGAGATGGAAGTGGAATGAGTGGAGTGGGTGAAGGACTTGAGTGCTGCTTCCCAAATGGCAGAGGAAAGATGGGTGTATTTAGTGGAAGCAGAATCAAGTGAGGAGAATTTGGTCTCTGATGGGAGCATCTTGCATAGGGTAGAGGAGAAGATGTCAGGGTCGCCTTCGTCAAATCGTAAGGTGGTTCGGGGTGGGCCTCAAGGAGAAGGATGGGGTGGAAGGGGAGGGTCAAACCGGAGAGAGAAGGAAAAAAGTGCATGATCAACAAGGGGGATGGGGGAGACCGAGAGATGGTGAATAAAAGGGAGCAAGTTTTGGCTAGTGAGGACATAATCAACTACACTTGCATCCCCGCCATACGACCGACATGTGAAGAAGCGGGAGTTTGGGAAACAGGGGAGACCATTTAAAATCAACAACTCCTGTGATTCCCCCAACTGCAATAGATGCTTACCATAAACTGTAATGGGCCCCAAAGCATCATCTGACATTCGGTGAAGACCTATTGAATCTGGATCTATCCTCTGCGTACAAAACACATCCTCTGATCGATTGTGGAGAGGGATCTGGAGATCTCTAGTACGAGTACTGGGTGATGCCGGAGTACAAGTCTATAAAGGGGTCCTCATTTGAGTCATTATGGATGGAAAATGGTGACGAGGCTGGGGGAAAGTAACAAACTACAATGTAGATGTCCCTTGGAGGAGAGACTCCAACGCTAATCCGAATCCACATAAACCTGGAAAACCCATCTTCGGCTATCAAAGATACCTTGTTCCGGAGTGAGTCACTAGCTAAACAAGCAACTCCACTTGATCCTCTGACCTCTCCCGAGCTCCTCGTCTCTTGCTTGCAAACTGAGAACCGATGGTAACCTGCAATATCTGGGAGAGGTCGAATGGGGCTCGCATGAGTCTCGGTCACAAAGAAGATGTCCGGTGATTCGAGAGCATCATAGAAGAGTCTCGATGATGACCAAAAAGATCCATTGCCATTCCAACAACGGATAGAAATGCCTATACCCTGTCGTCTCCCCAAGCGGGCCTGTCATTTGGAACCTCCAGTTCGGGGTTCCCACCCAATTGGGCAGGAGTCCCAAATGACTGCCCGAAGATTCCTGATAATTGCGCATTTCTCTTGATTGTTTAAGTTCCACAACCTGTGCTTAAGTGAGATCCTCATCCAGGAAAATCCTGCTAGGAAGAGAAAACAACTTCTGCTTAGCCTTGAGGGCGCGGAGTCAATCGGATGCAATCCGAAACCTGAGGAAGAGAGTGGAGTCGTAGCCTAGCCAAGTTCTGTCCAGAGCTATATCGGGGAGGCTAAGGGTATCCCGAAGGAACCTAGCCCCCACTTCCATAGGATCCGGAGAGGGATGATGAGAATCAAAAGCTCATTAGTCCGCATTTGTACGACGCGTCATAGCTGATGCCGAGCTGTGACAGGTGATGGCCATAGTATGACTAGAGAAATGGTGGCAATTTGATCCTGCCATGGTGGCTTTGTATTGCCTGTCCCCTCATTAGGTTCCTTAAGGTGAATACATTTTTTGAATTCTAGCAAACTGGTCCACTTGCTTTTCTGTTGATTTTATCATCATCCTCCTCCTCTTAACTGGAATTTGCTTCAAAAAGCATACCCCAAGGTTGAAAGCTGCACCTCACAACAGACTTGCACCCAACCTTGTTTCCTTTTTACATGACATTCAGATGGCATTGTCCATGGCGAGAACGAAACCCTAGTGGATGACTTAATGATTGATAAGTTTCAACCTCACCAATGAACCAAGGCCCTATTGGTGGTCTGTTGATTAAAATTGAAAAGAAGATATTTTAGAGACCCATTTGGTCCATTCTTACCAAGGTTTAGCTTAACCAAGGAAGCTCTTGAATTCATCCTATGGAGGTTTTGCATGTCAAAACTTGGTTACTGCATACGTTGTGCTTTGCTATCGGTTCACAAATTTTTTGAATTTTTATGTCAGGAAATAAATTTACTTGGGCCATATGCTTTTTTTCTTAATTTGTTATTTATTAGTTTAGGCAAATATTATATTTTGTAAATTGTGACCTAGAATAACTGCACCGATGGTGTAAAATACAAGGTTACAAGATTTGCTAAATTTCTGCATGTTATTTGATTTTATGTCTGAGTTCTGCTCTTAAGAAATGAGTTGCCATAGTTTTGTCTGTCATTTGCTTAATTTGTTCCTTTTTCACTGTTTTGACATGTTGCTACCCACTCATACAATATTGGCCATAGTATATCCAAAGGCCACAGTATATCTAAAATTCTGATGCAACTTGTGGAAGAAGCTATGAACATGAAAGAAAAAATATAATTAGATATTAATAAAACGTGATGAAATATTTAAACTTCCTTATTGCAAATATCTCCAATTTCTCCTAATGTTTCTGATTTCTCCCAAGTTTTTCAGGCTGCCAATTGGACTGATATTTTCTGAGTTTTTCAAGTACAATTTTATTCTTGCTGATATTTTCCGATATTTCCCCCAATATTTCTGATAAGTTTCTTTCAGGACCCTCCACAATATATTCCTGAAATGATATTTGCGACATTGCTCTTTACATTTTCACAAGATACAAGTTGATAAAATTATAGTGTATAGTGCATTGTTACCAGATTTGCAGATCATACCGGTGAATCCCTGAGTTTGACTCTGCTTGGCCTTCAAAGACAGTTTCGACTCTCAGGCGAGTCATAGTTGGGCTGACCTATAATAGCCCAGAAACCTTGCGAAACTAGCACTTTTTCATATGTTTTTTGATGCTCTGTTCTTTCCTTCAATGGATGCTATCACGGGTGATTGAGAGGACAGCACATCGAAGCAGCCAGGGCATTTAACAACTCAACTAGGACATCGTAACCGAGGCAATTTGCGTTAGGCAACTATTTTGGACATTTATTTATATTCTGGATTTGTAAATTTATGTAGATGTTCTATGCTTGATGCAACTTTATTTTTTACTACAGCAATCACATAAACAATCAAGTAAAACGCTGATAGAACATACCTGTGGATCTACAAAAGACAAACCAGAAACAGAAAAATGTGGTGGTGCGTCACGGTGGTCAATAGGATGCTTCAACTAGCAAAGTCTCTTTGGTCAGCCAACCCAGCATGTGTCACAACAGTGCTCAAAACAGCCACTTGGTCAACTCAAAGTCAACCCTAGAAAAGTCAACGCATGACAGCAGCGAGAAAGTCAATGCAGCTCGGTCTTCGGTCAACCTTTTGACCTCTGTTCTTGTGCCAATGTGTACGGCCTCCCAAAATCGAAGTCTCCACCAATTTTCAGCCTCTTTGGACCATGCACTGACCAAAGTCAATGCTGGTCAATCTTGAGTGGAAACCCTAGCTGCAGTAAATTCGTCCTTCTTCCTGGCTGCAGTAATTCGTCCTTCTTCCCACGTGTGAGCCGAAATTGCCTCCAAGGAGCTCGTACTAAATCACAAGAGGAGAAGATGTGTGATGAGATGAGTGAAATGATCTCCAACGTTGACTGTATATATATCCATCATTGAGGTGTGTGACACATCTGCTAGGGGTGTAAAACCTTAAGGCCGTCCTGCACATATTTGAAATTATTAAAAATAAATTCAAAATAAATGTTCTGCTCATCAGATTAAGATCAATTTTATATCGATCTTACACCTCTCCGAAAGAGGAACCCAATAAAAATATTGGGATCTTCATCTGAGCATCACAACATGGAGTTTGGACCTAGTTGTCCAATTTTAGCACTCCCTCTCAACTAGGGAGAACTCCATCCACCTGTGCAATCAAACATCGTGCGTCATCCCGTCGTAACTTGCTTTGCTGGCCTCTTTATTTCAGAACAGAAGTGGGTCAGTCACAAAGACATCATTCCCCGGCTGACATATTCAACCCAGAGGTCCGAAACCTCTATCAGACTCACAAAGAGTCTCATACCAACCCGAAGTTGGTTTACTTGACCCGAAGTCAGTTGGAGGTCCAAAACCTCACTATACTTGATCCCAGATCAAGTGGTTGGACCGTGCCATCCTAGATAGAGAGTACGACAATCTCTGATGCGTCCATCAGTCTTTGCTATTAGTCTTTAGCTTTTCCCACCTCGTTGGCCAAATGAGAGGCACTTCCCATGAGCCCTGAACTCAATGGGTAGGATGCATACGGGGCACAGATAATGAGAGGTGAACCAACTCAAAATCACAACGGTGGGGCCCAAACACACCAACAAGGTTCGACAAGCCTAGCCTTGTGGTTGCTTATAGCTCCGAGAAGCTATCCCCAAAGCCCCCAGAGCTCCCAGAGCTCATCGTCCAACATGACCCACATCATAGGGTCGTTCCATGATACCAAGACTCTCACGGAAGGTTAGGAACTTGACCTTCCCAAGGGGCTTGGTGAGAATATCTGCGACCTGCTCATCAGTTCCTATATGATCGAGCCTTACGGCGCCTCGCTGTATCGTATCCCGGATAAAGTGGTACATGATATCAATATGCTTGGATCGATCGTGGAACAATGGATTCTCGGACAAGCAAATCCCACTCTGGTTATCACAGAGTATCACGGTGGTATCTAGCAGATGTCCGAACGGCTCACTTAAGAGCTTTCACAACCAAACTGCTTCACAACAAGCCATACTTGCTGCAATGTATTTGGCCTCTGCGATGCTCAAAGCCATTGACTTCTGCTTCCTGCTCATCTATGAGATCGAAGCAGCATCTCGATATGCTCTTACAATCCACCACACTGCCAGCCCAATCGACATCAGTATATCCAAGGAGGGTCACGCTCTTGACAATGTATCTCAGCCCATGGTTTATCGTGCCCCGAAGATATCTCAGAAGATTCCTGGCACAAACCTAGTGAAAGTGACGAGGCTCAACCATCTGTTGACTCAAAGTGTTCACTGCAAAACATATATCTGGACGGGTGTTCACTAAGAACATCAGGGCCCCTACGAGTTGACGATACTCAGTAGGATTAGACAATACGGGCCCAGCAGCGCTGCCACTCAACTTCTTGAAGTTGAGCTCCATTGGTGTCGACACGGACTTGCAGTACACCATACTAAATCTTTCCAGAAGCTTCACAATGTATTTCCCTTGAGAAAGGAAAATCTCACCAGGTCTCTGCCAGACTTCCAGGCCTAGGAAATAGTGCATCAGTCCTAGATCCTTCATTTCGAACTCAGTAGCGAGTTCCCTCTTGCACTGATGAATGAGGGGGCCAGCACTTGTCAGGAAGAGGTCATCCACATACAACACCAGAATGAGAGGCTTCCCCTTGACAACCTTGAAGTAAAGGTTCAGATCAGCATTACTTCGAGTGAAGCCCAGCTTCATCGAGTAGCTATCTATCCTCTCGTACCAAACTCTGGGTGCTTGCTTCAGCCCATAGAGGGATTTCTTCAACTTGCAGACATGGGTGTCCCGATCTTGGACTTCGAACCCCAAAGATTGCTCCACATATACCTCTTCCTTTATCGCACCATGCAGAAATGCGGTCTTCACATCCATCTGATGAAGACTTCATCCTTGCGTAGCAGCAAGGGCTATAATTGATCGAATGGTGGTATATCGGGCCATAGGTGCAAATATGTCGTCATAATCTATGCCTTCCTTTTGAGAGAAGCCACAGGCAATGAATCTTGCCTTGAACTTTTCAACACTTCCATCAGATCCATGCTTGATCTTGTAGAGCCATTTCGAGGTGACAACTGCTTTGTCCTTCGGTCTTGGAACCACATCCCAGACATCATTCTTCATTATGGACTCATACTCTTCGTGCATAGCATCCTTCCAAACTTGATGCTTTACGGCTTCCACAAAGGATCCAGGCTCGGATTATACAATAGTACTCATGGCTGCTAGATACCCTTGGTATCTACTTGGCTTCTTGCTTTCACGGAATGTCCCCCTTGGGGCCGCATGTCCCTCAGCATCCTCGAGAGTGTCCCTGAGCCATGATGGTCTCTTTCCCAGTGAAGGAGGTGGATCAATCGGGTCCATTGGTCCTTCAACATCAGGCATCGTTTCATCCTTTGGTTCCTCTTGATTTCCAGGCCTTGCTTCATTATCTTCCTCAGATCTCGGAAGATTGACTACTTTCCTCAGGGAAGTATCTTCGTCAAAGGTGACATCGTGGCATATCTCCACTTCCCTTTGACCAGGCACATAGACTCTATAGGCCTTTGAAGTTTCACTATAGCCCACAAACATTCCTTTCTTCCCAGAAGCATCCAACTTGCTCCTCTTTTCTTTCGGCACATGAAAGTAAACAGTACATCCAAAAACTCTAAAATGTGAGACATCAGGTTTCTTACCAGAGAAAACCTCTTCGAGAGTTTTGGATTCTAGAGCGGAATGCGGACATCGGTTTTGTATGTACACAGCAGTGTTCGCAGCTTCTCTCCATAGAAACTTCAGCAGACCTTGGTCACATAGCATGGCACGAGCAGCTTCCATAATGGTCCTGTTCTTTCGTTCAGCAACACCATTTTGCTCGGGAGTATAGACAGTTGTGGTCTCTCTCTTAATGCCAGCTTCTCTGCAAAAGTCCTTGAACTCGTTTGTCTCATATTCAGTGCCATTATCAGTTCTCAAAATCTTGATCTTCTTCCCTGTCATATTTTCCACCAAGGCTTTGAATGTATGGAACCACATGAAAGCCTCATCCTTCTTCTTTAAGAAGTATATCCAGGTTTTGCGAGAGAAGTCATCTATGAACGTCATATAATATGAACATCCTCCCAAGGATGTCACGGGCAGCAAACCAGATAGATCAGAATGGATCAATTGCAAGACATCATATGTCTTTGTGACACTAGAGGGGAAAGGTCCCCTTGTATGCTTTCCTTCGGCACAACCCTTACATACACCTTCATGATTATTTGGAAACTCGGGCATCCCTGTCACCACCTTCCTTGCTTCGGGAAGGGCTTTGTAGTGAAGGTGTCCAAACCTTCGGTGCCATAGTTCAGTCTGTCGAATAGTATCACATGTCATTGCTCCCAGCGGACTTCCTCCAACCTGGTAGAGTGTATCAACTCTAAACCCAATCAAGATAGCTTCCTTGAAGCTCTTCTTCCACATGAGCACCTTTCCATCAGTGAATGCCACATTGAAACCTTTGTCTTCCATGGCCGATATAGACACAAGGTTCTTCTTCAAATTTGGTACATAGAGTACATCCTGCAAGTGGAGGACTTGACCTTGAGACAAGTGGAGGGTCACAGTCCCTGTCCCTTTCACGGGATATGTGGCATTATCGCCAAGGATAATTTCCAGATTAGTATCCTTCTCAACCATATTAGAAAGTGCTTCCTTGAACCTAGTGATATGCCTTAAGGCACCACTATCTATCAACCAGACGTCCATAGTGTCGGGTGGGGATGCAACAGAGAGGGCAGATACAAGAATGTATTCATTTCTTTTATCAACATGTGATTCCTCATACCTGGAGTTTCTTGACCTTTTGAAAGGTTGATCATTTCCACTGGAGGGAGCCTTCCTCTTTCCCTTGGATCTGGTGTTCCTTTGATTGCCATTCCTTTGGTTGTTGTTGTTATCATCACCATTGGGAGAATCCTTCTTGAAAGGACATTCTCTAGCATAGTGACCAGGCCTATGACAAGTGAAACACTTGCCCTTCTTTCCTTGGATCCCTGCTTTTCCCTTGTTCTTTGAGCCACCAGAGTTCTTCCTTCTAGAATGAGCATCGTATGCAACATTTCCTTCATTTCCATACTCCTTCATTCTTGATTCTTCTTGAACGCATCTTGATAGTATTTCGTCAAAGTCAGGTATCACATTATTATTTAGAATGGTAGTGTTGAACACATGCCATTCAGATGAGAGCCCTCCAAGTGCGGTGAGTACCATCTCTCGATCAGCTATTGTCTCCCCAATAGCCAGCAGATTGTTCCTGATTTCAATTAGCTTTAGAAATTATGATTGGACAGACTCATCCCTGCCTTTCTTCAAATTTTTCAATTGATTCTTGAAGAATAAAACTTGATTCGCATTGTTGGCCTTGAACATGAGGATCAATTTATCATACATCTCTTTGGATGTGCCCAACTCAGAGATGTAGGTCACCAGGCTTTTATGAATGGATTCCCTGATCATCAGCTTTGCTTTGATCTCCCCCTTCTTGTACTTTGTTTTGGCAGCAACAATAGTAGTGGATGGAGGTTCTTGGATTTTACCCTGCACATAGTCTCGACATCTTGGTCTTCCAATTTGAGATCCAATATCATCTTCCAAGCATGGAAGTCATCCTTCCCAGTCAAGTTGTCATCCTCTTTGAAGCCATAGTTTGTGGAACCCATTATCCTCTCCGGTGATTGCTACAAATAGGGCTTGTCTTCACCTCAACTCTGATACCATGTAAATTTATGTATATGTTCTATGCTTGATGCAACTTTACTTTTTACTACAGCAATCACATAAACAATCAAGTAAAATGCTGATAGAACATACCAGTGGATCTCCAGAAACAGAAAAATGTGGTGGTGCGTTACGGTGGTCAACAGGATGCTTCAACTAGCAAAGTCTCTTTGGTCAGCCAACCCAGCATGTGTCACAACAGTCCTCAAAATAGCCACTCAATCAACTCAAAGTCAACCCCAAAAAAGTCAACGCTGCCCAGAAAAGGCAACGCAAGACAACAGCGAGAAAGTCAACGCAACTCGGTCTTTGGTCAACCTTTTGACCTCGGTTCTTGTGCCAATGTGTACGGCCTCCCAAAATCGAAGTCTCCACCAATTTTCAGCCTCTTTGGACCATGCGTTGACCAAAGTCAACGCTGGTCAAACTTGCGTGGAAACCCTAGCTGCAGTAATTCGTCCTTCTTCCCACGTGTGAACCGAAATTGCCTCCAAGGAGCTTGTACTAAATCAAAAGAGGAGAAGATGTGTGATGAGATGAGTGAAATGATCTCCAACGTTGACTGTTTATATATCCATCATTGAGGTGTGTGACACATCTGCTAGGGGTGTAAAACCTTAAGGCTGACCTGCACATATTTGAAATTATTAAAAATAAATTCAAAATAAATGTTCTGCTCATCAGATTAAGATCAATTTTATATCGATCTTACACCTCTCCGAAAGAGGAATCCAATAAAAATATTGGGATCTTCATCTGAGCATCACAACATGGAGTTTGGACCTAGTTGTCCAATTTTAACAGAATTGGACGGCCATAGAACAATCTAATATAGATGAAAATTTATTGTTTTCGTAAAAAAATGGGTACCTTTTTAATATTTTTGCACTTGCTGAGTATTTCCTGAATTTTTCCTGAGCTATGAGTCAATCTCTCAGGTCTTATGCCTTGCCAAGGATTTCCGAATAAAGTCTAGTAACATTGCTTTTGTTCTAATTTGTTACTTTTTAATTTAGGCAAACATTCTATTTTGTAAGTTGCGACCCAGTATACCTGCGCTGAAGGTGTAAAATATAAGGTTACAAGCTTTGCTAAGTTTCTGCATGTTGTTTTAACTTTTCTTATTTCTGTGAGTTCTGGTCTTGGGAAATGAGTTTCTATAGATTATTTGTCATTTGCTTAATTTGCCCTTTTTTGCTGTTTTGATAAGAATTGTATGTTAAGAATTTACTCATTCAATGCATTTGGCATATTACTGAAAATTCAAGCACAACTTGTTGAAGAAACTATGAACATGACAGAAATTTCATCAGTAGATATTATGTTTTTTTTTAAAGGAATGAGTAAGGGGTTTTATGTTAATAAAAGCTGGATTAGGGGCCAGAAACCTTACACAAGTTTTCTGAAACAAAATTTCTGAGATCATCAGTCCATTTAAAATGCTTGTCAGTTCTAGGGCTGCAAAACCTTCTTATACTAAAAACATGACCACTATAAACTCGACAAAAGCACCCAAGTATAAAGCAGAGTTTACATAAGAGCATAGGGAAATAGGGAAATGTACTACATCAGACACACCTCAGCAGCGACCATGACCGACAGCATTAGAGCCCCTCTATCGACGGGATCTCTTCCTTTTCACAGCAGCACTAGTACCAACTCCTCCCAATTCCTACTGTGCTGTGCATTTCCAATCCTGGAAATCTCCAATGCAGAAACCGGAGCACAAAGTGAATGAACCTCCTCATGCATTTCTGAATAGTGACTGAGAATGCTTGAGCCACATCCAGAAGCCTGTCGAGTACCATATATGCGTTAATGTTCTCCGAGGGAGCCGAACAGTCTGCCATCTCTGAACAGAGACCTAACACCCAGCGAATTAACACTCTGTTAAGAATTCTCCCCGCCCCTAGACTGGCATGAATTGAAGGCACATGGATAAACTGGGAGGCCAAGAGATTCGATATATAGGCAAGACTGGTGCCTTGTCATGAGCCAACTTGCAAACAAGATTTCAAGAGCCATCGCCAAGGCTTCAACAGGATAGAGAATAGATGTCTGGGCTCTGTGGGATACCATAGGACAACAAAATTAACTCCATCCCACTGCACAATGAACGGGACTCTGCGGCTGAGGAAATCCACAACAATTCCCACCAGGAGCAAATTAAAAAGACAAGACACCCAACACTGGAGATGCTTAACATTACATGCCCCTTGTAAATCACATTAAGACACCAGGAAGGAGCCTTGAGGATCTGTGGCTGGAAAAGGAAAGGATGCCGGATCCCGATGCCCTTCCACTTCTGGAGACGAGCCAAGGAACAGGATATGCTGAAGGAAGACGACCACATACCAATTCGGAATTTTTTCTGTCTGATGATCGAATTAATTGGTGAATGGTTACTCCTTGGGATTCTAATCATGATTAAGGAATGGAAAAAAATGAAAAAACTAAAGTCCCTCTCCCAATCTGTCCTGTCTGTATCTTCGAGAACCAATCATAGCTAAGGGATTGGGAAGTTGCTAAGTTTGTGATCCATTTCCAATCTGCCTTGACCCAAGGTGGAACCTATCTTAGCCAAAGTGTCTGCCACCGAATTCAAATGCCTGCACATGTGAAAGAGATCCAATTGCTCAAACTGTGAGGCGGAGACGAGGATCCTCTGATTCAAGGGAGAAGAAACTCAGCATATCACCTTCTTAGCCTTGGTCATTTGGCTAATGACTAGCATTGAATCTCCAAAAACAAATAAGCTGGTAATTTTCTTTGCATTAGCTATTTCCAAACCTTTCCATAAAGCGAGATACTCAACAAACCTTTCCATAAAGCGAGATACTCAACTTGATTGTTGGTCGCTAGACCAAGTCCCCATGCATATTGCAATACAATTTTTTCGTCAGGGCTACATAAAACCCCTCCCGCTCCTGCCTCCCCCTCATCTGTAGATATTATTAAAACTAGAAAAATTAAGGATTACTTGATGAAATATTTAACTTTCTTGCATCTTCACAAGAAGGCCCAAGCTAATAAAATTATAGTGTTAGTGTTCTTCAGTTAAAAAAACATGTCAAAAGTAGAAGGCAATAAGTTGATAACACATTTTTGTCTCTCCCTCAGTAAAACTAGAAAAATTAAGGATTCTGATGAAATATTTAACCTCCTTGCGTCTTTACAAGAAGCTCAAAGTTAAAAATTACATCGTAGTTAAAATATATTAATGTGAATTGGTAAAGTAGAAGCTAATAAGTGGATATTGTATGTTTATCTCTCTCTTTTTATTCTTTTGAAATTTTAAGTTGTTGATCAGCAGACTTCTCTGCTATTATTGGCAGTCTTTTGTTGTGTTCTTCAGTTATGAAAATAACTGGAGATTAATGACAGGTATGGTCACACTTTCTTGCTATGTCTGTGAAGGCAAAGAAGAATGGATACAAGTTTATTTACAAACTCCGATTTTCTGATTGGATGCAAACATGGGAACATATGGTCACACTTTCTTGCTATGTCTGTGAAGGCAAAGAAGAATGGGTACAAGTTTATTTACAAACTCTGATTTTCTGATTGGATGCAAACATGGGAACATAGGCTTAGGTTAAAGCTATGTAAACTTTAGAATATGCCTTTCACGATGATAAAATGTTGCAAATATCCATATTTTCCCCAAGTTTTTCATGTTACCTATTTTCTGAGTTTTTCAGGTCCAATGTTATGCTTGCCGTTATTTTCTGATATTTTTCCCAATATTTCTCATAAGTTTCTTTCCAGACCATTGGTGATTATAAAAAAATAAAAAAGATTCCCCGAAATAATATTTGCAACATAAGTTTCATCAATTAGTCTAAAATTTGTTTTATCGCTACAAATCAACTATGGGTAGGTTTTATATGAATTGTCTACAATGGTTGACATGTTCTAGACATTAGTCAAATTGATAAATTTTGTCAGTGCAAGGTCACATCTGTATGTGATTTTCCTTAGTTGGGAATTCCTTGTTTGCATGCAAAGCAAAGTACATAATCTTGATTAGCTTGGAGCCTGTTGTCAACACATCTTACTTATGTTTAATTGATAATTATATCTATTGAAGAAATTGAAATTACGGGGATGCACACAACCCTGGTGATAAATCTATTAGTGGAGCATGGGCACATTAATCTAGCTATGAGCACTTAACAAGATTGAAAGCTAGTCATGAATGCCAATTATGAAATATGCCTTGAACTGTCTTCCTTGCTTGTCTGTAATGTCTGCTAGTAATTGTCTAATTTGTATCTTGGGAGCACTAGGTTGGAGTTAATCTCATCTATGGGTCTTCCTTCCTTTCCCCTTTTATCAGTTTCTTTTTTAATCAACTGATTTATATCTTCTTCATTGTAGCTGATCTGTGAAAGGTTCTGTCAGATAGCCACTCTGAAAGCCCCTTTTTGGCTGAATTCATCTTCATACCACAATTGGAGGGTTGGGATAGTTGTGAACTTCAATTACTTTTACCAAGGTGCAGTCTAGGAAATTTGGAACATATTATGTCTTCTGATCTATTACCTTTTTTTAAAGAAATGATATTATAAATCTTTTTTTTTATAGTTTTAAGATTTGCGTCATGAGCAGTGTTGCAGGAAATGCACCCCGTGGATCTAAACTGGGATCCGCATCCCGTACGGATCCACCACCGGATCCGCGGTTTGGAAATCTGGAACCACGGATAGGGCCGGAAAACACGGTTCCTGGAATTTCGGAACTGAGCTGGCCCGATCCCGGTTTCGGATTTCCGAACCGCAGATACACGGCAGATTGGGCACGGATCCAATGCCCGATGGGTAGTTCCGCGTGGCCGACTCTAATTTTTTTTTTTTTTTGGGGTCTAACTTGAGTTGGGGGTGGGTTTAGGTTTGAGTTAGGGAAATCATAGATGGGGATAAAGCTCATTTCCCTCTCTCATTTCCTCACTCTTGTATTTTTGGAGAGCTTGGAGAAGAAAGGCTTGAGGAGAGCTTGGAGTAGTGAAGGGGTGAAGGAGGAGAAGCTAGGGGCAGTGAAGGAGGAGGAGCTTGGAGGAGTAAAGAAGGGCTTCCATCTACAAAAGTTAAAGGGGTAGGTGCAAACCCCAAACTCCCTCATTTTTTTGTCATTGTTTGTTTGTATTTTTTCTCCTCCTCCTACTCTTTTCCATTCTTTCTTCTTGCTCATTTCATTGCAGGTTGTCCATCTGTATTCATATTCTAGAATGGTGTTCTTTTGCCTTTTATGTATCATCCCACTTTTGGTTTTCATGATGGCAAGGGGGAGTAGGAATAGAAGGGAAGAACAACAAGAGGATAGTGGTCCCCATATGAGTGACCCAATGTATGATGAGGAGGAAGGGTTTGAAGAGAAAGAGCATGAAGAGAACACTGAAATGCTAGAGGGAAAGACTGCATTGACACCCTTGTGGAATTTTGTGACCAAACTTGAAGGGGGAAAAGGTGGTGTCAACTACAAGTTTATGTGCCCTCATGGTTGTTATGGAGGAAAACCATATAGCGGTTCATATATCCTTGTGAGGAGGCATCTTTTGTGGGGAGTTGGACAGTGATGACAAAAAGGGTGTCGTGGGGATAGCAATTTGCCCAAAGGTTCCAATTGAACAAAGAAGAAAATACATCCAAATAGAGGAGGCTGCACAACACAAATACAAGAAACAAAAAACTCATTTTGAATCAAGTGCAACCTGATTTGGTAGCTCATCTCCTCATGGTACTTCTGCGACCTCTGAAAGTAGAAGAACAATACGGGATTTCCTAAATGTTGTTGGGAGGGATGATGTGGATGGAAATATAGTTTCTTTGTGCTTGCGGTGTACCATTCAATGTGCTTTGCTCTCCCTATTGGCATGATATGGTTAAGGACATCAATGAAGCCCCAAAAGGATACAAGAGCCCCAATGGGTGGATTGGTGGGTATCCATCAGTGAAGCATAGAACCCGTGCTTTCTACCCTGTGAAATTTTCACTCTGACAATTATTATTGCAACAATTGATTTATTTCGCCTACTTATTTGATAAGTTATTTACAGACGCTTCAGTAAAATTTGAAATAAACACAGCTGCAGTACTTCACTCTAATCAAAAGTAGAAGAACAAAAATTAACACATATAGCACAATAGAAACAACCACACGAAGACAGTTATTTTTGGACAATTGTCCTAGGAAAAACCCAATGTGGGAAAACTGGTGTAGTAGATGAGGGTTTGTATTTATCTTCAGTAGTGAATAGATCATTTACAGAAGTTGTGATGAGCAGAATCAAATAGCATACACCTGATTTTCTGGACAATCCGGAAGAATTCCCGACACACAGGATGACCTCCTGCACCCTTTGCGTCAATCTGCGTAGCCCCTCTGCACAGTCCCTGCTTGGACTGCGTCAGCTTGCGTGGAGGGCTACTGTTGCTGCTCAACGCTGCCTTCCCTTCGTCCTCTGCCTTTCTTCTTCTTCGTCTCTGCTGACTTCTCCCTCCTCCTTCTGTCTTTGCAACGCCGCCTCTACAGACTCACCCACTGAAATCAAATTCTCTTACTTCAGAATCGATTTCCTTCGGGAACTAAGAATGTGCTCGACTTATTTTCCAAGTGACCCTTAAGCCTTCTCTTATAGTCTTCTCGTTGATGAATCAACGGCCCAAATTATGTCCTTAATCAATGGCTCATATTAAAAGATGATTTGATCTTCGTTTTCTAGAAGATTCACACTTTGCTTTATTAATACCCTTTAATTATTTAATTTCCCTAAGTTTAGACTTTTAGGGATCACTTTAAAATAATTAGTTATTTTAATAAAGCAAGATCCAAGTGGAATTTCCACAAACGATTTCCGGGTTCCCTAGAATACTGTTGTCCAAGCCTCTCCTCAAAATTTGAGACTTGGAACACTTCCCGATGCTATAAAATCAACACTCCCTCTTAGCGAGAAAAGTGTTCAAGAAAAGTACCTGCTGTACTGCTATGATTCTAAAGCACCTGCTGCGCTGTTGATGGCCTGGCTGCTGCCCCTCATCTCTGCGCTGCTGCCCTCTGTACTGCTACCTGTGACGCTATCTCTACCACTGCCTCATCTGTACTACAACTCCCTCTAATGCTGAAGTTCACCTAGTCCTCTACTAGAAGGGGTTCTCGACCATCCCCTCTTTTCTCGGAAGTAAACTTAGTCTTACTCAGAGCCTTAGTGAGGATCTTTTCCACCTGTTCTCATGTAGGAGTGTACCTGAACTGTACAACTCCTTGTTGGACATAGTCGCTGATGAAGTGGCACCTGATATCAATGTGCTTCAACCGGTCATGAAACACAGGAGTCTCAGAGAGCTTGATGCAAATATGATTATCACACATAATTTCGGTTGGTTCCGTCCTCTTCTTGAGTAAGTTCAGGAGTAGTTTACGAAGCCATATGGTCTCGCATGAAGCTGTGCTTGTTGCCATATATTCTGCCTCGGCTGAGCTCAGTGCGACGAACTTTTGTTTCCTATTACACCAGGAAGTCATTCCTAATCCGAGACTGAAACAATACCCATTGGTACTTTTCCGATCTACTGTGCTACCAACCCAATCTGCGTCCGTGAACCCAATCAACTGGATTTCACTGCCTTTAGTGTACTTCAACCCATACTTGACCGTCTCCTTCAAATATCTGAGAACATGTTTGGATGTTGCTTAGTGAGCCCTCCTTGGTTCAACCATGAACTGACTGAGGGTGTTCACTGCATAACAGATGTCTGGCCTAGTGTTGACCAGGTACATCAATTATCCAATGAGATGCCTATACAAGGTAGGGTCAGCTTCATCATCCTCGGATGTGTCTATCTTCTTCTAGTTTGTAATCATTGGCGTAGCCATGGGCCTACAATCCTCCATCTGAAACCTCTTCAGGATCTCTATAGTGTATCTTCCTTGCCCAACGAAAATTTCTCCCTTCTGCTGTCGGACCTCCAAACCAAGAAAATAGTGCATTTGCTCCAGATCCTTCATGTCGAATTCGGTAGCGAGAATCTTCTTGTAATCTTCGATGAGCTTAGATGATCCAGTCAGGAACAAATCATCTACATATAATACCAAGATTAACGGCTCATCCCTTACTCTCAGATAGTAGAGATTGGGATCTACGTCACTCTTGACGAATCCCATTTTCTGCAGGTAGCTATCAATCCCCCCATACCATGCTCCGGGGGCTTGTTTCAGTCCGTACAAGGCTTTCTTAAGCCTGCATACATGAGTCTTCTGCTCATGTGTTTCAAAGCCCTCTGGCTGTTTTATGTACACTTCCTCTTCTATCACCCCATTCAAGAATGCTGTCTTGACATCCATCTGGTGAATCTCCCATCCCATCTGCACTGCGAGAGAGATGACGGACCTGATAGAAGTGTACCGAGCTATAGGGGTGAAGGTTTCTTCATAGTCGATCCCTTCTTTCTGTGCATACCCCTTAACCACAAATCTGGCTTTGAACTTCTCTATGCTGCCATCTGCAACATACTTGATCTTATAGATCCACCTTGATCCTACAACTGATCTGTCCTTGTGGTCTAGGGACTACTTCCTGTTGTCGTACAGAATGTCTAGGCACCATGACAACGGCTCAAATCAGGGGCTGTCACCCTGATCCCCAATCTCTCTATTTAAGCTGTCTCCTTGCAGACTAAGGGGGGTAGACCCTAACGAAATGAAGAAGGAGAACTGATTGGAAACCAACCAATTCAGGATACACAGTCAAACGAACAAGTACTTTTTAAGATTTAACGAGATTCTATGGATTCGATTTGATTAAAAGTTTTAAGACAAGTGCCTTGTGGAGTCAAATTATCCCGTTATGAAATTAAGGTCAAGTAGCTGATAGATCGCTGCTGCTAAAGAGGACAATTATCCTGTTATGAAAATACCAATCCACCACGACAGTATTCAATTCTTCAATTAAATGCTCAATTTACCAAACTGGAAGATAAGCCCTATTCAGCAATGCGATTTAACATTCGATTAAACACTTTCATAATCCTTCACTATAATGCTTCAACAATGTTCGATCTAGGAAATAAAAACATGCAATTTATCATCACTTGAAATATTCTCAAAGTTGACCAGGCAATTGACATCAATTCCAAGCAATTTAAAACCACAATTAGAGCTAGTTAAACGATCATCAATCCCAGATAAGCATGAAAAATACTTCGAACCAAGTGCAAGTTTTAAACAATTTCAATTTCGAAAAGATATTATCATGAAAGGACTATCGAATTTAAATGCTAAACATTTCAAATAGTTCCAAATTAAAATGATCTTTGAATTTAGTCTATAGTCAAACTTTGGATAAAAATTTAAAAGTTCACCTTTGACTATGCAAGAATTTAGATCTTTAACACCCAAACCAGTTCCAAAAATTTTAAAAGAAAATTTCCTAATTTTTTTTATTTTTATTTTTATTTTTTGAAGTTCAAAATTTCATTAAATTTTTTGGCCCTTTTTTAATTTTTAATTTTTTTCTAAATCTAAAGTTAATGAAAATACAAAACTTAAAAGACTAAAAAAAAAGGAAAAATGAAAAGTTTAAAATTTAAGAAATTTGATTTTTTTATTTATATTTATATTTTTTTATTTATTTATATTTTAAATTTTTTTTTTAATAAGTTTTAAAGTCTAAATATTAAAAAGAAAACTCAAACCTAAAAATTAAATTAAACGCTACCTAAACTAAACTTGAAATAAACAAAAAATTTAAACGCGTTAATGCTTGGCAGGGTAAGGAAGCCGCGTGCATGGGAAATTCACACGGAGGAGAATGGGAGCAGATGCCGCAGGTAAGGATGCAGGAGTTGAGGGATACGTCACAGACAGGTAGAGAGAATGCTGCATGAGGATTTCGAATCTTCTTTCTTTTATCCAGCAAAATCAGAGAGATTTTTTTAAAATTTTGATTAAAAATGAATTGCACTTGCAATTATTTAAACCTTAAGGCACAATGCTGCCCAGATTTGTAACCAAGAAACGATGCTGAGACCAGATCTTACTTGCATAGTCTCAACCTACGCACAATAAACAAATTAAAACATTCACTCATCAATTTTTTTTTAACATTTGATTTTTTTTGACATTTTGATTTTAATTTATTTCATAGTTTGACATTTAAAAATCTAAAAAACCTAAAAAACATTACATTTACATTTTGGACATTTAGTTTTTAAATTTTTGTTGGTTTTTTTTTTAATATTTGTCTTAGATTTAATTTAGTGAATTTCAATTTTGTAAAATTTGAAATTCCATTTGTAAAGTTTGTGCATTTTTTTTGTGATTGCATTTTTAACATTTTAAATATAAAAATATAAAAAATAAAAAAATTTCAAATTTACATTTCAAATTTTTAAAAAACTCAAATGATTTTAACTTCAATTTGTTTGTTCATTTGAAAACAAAGTTAAAAACTCAAAAAAAAAAACATTAGTCTTTTAACTTTTGTCGATAGTTTAATTTTAAATCTTTTTTTTGTATATAAGTTTTGGAAAATCGAAAAATTTGGGGCATTTGGGGTTTTTATCTATTCACTTTGTGGAAATATTCAATTGTGGAATGGTTCCTATAGTTGACATATTTAATTTTTAATATCCTAAATTTGACTATAGAGGAAACTTATTTTTGGATTTGCGTTATTTAAGAGCATCATTTAATCCATAAATTGCTTGACGAAGTGGTTTTATTAGCTTTAAATTTTCATGGTTTATCTGGATGAATAATTACTGAGATTTAAGTGTTAGTAAATTTCATGTGTTTCAGTTGGGTTTGATGATCATTGGCATCTGAGTTTTGGAACGTTTTCTATCGATTAAGATTGCCTAATGTGTAATTAAGTATTGTTTCATTTACTTGAATTATTGAATCGCTATTGAATATTGATGTTTGGAAAATTCTTCAAGTGTGATTGATATCCTATTATTGTGGATCTATGACGAATGGCATATCTTTTAATTGAGTAATCTTGTGACATCTTCATAATTGGTACTCTCGCTTAAGTACTTGGTGGTTAGATCATATTATTTATAATCTAAGTGCTTTAGGCTATTAATATCATCTTTCATCTTCGAAGCTTGTTTCATCTCGCTCCTCTAATAATTTTCCTTGCATTCTACATTAGCATTGCATAGCAGCAGTTATCTATCAGCTATGTGATCCTAATTTCATAATGGGATAATTGACTCCATAAAGCACTTGTTTCAAACTCTTAATCTAATTGAATCTGCTAAATCTCGTTAAATCTTAAACGAGTACTTGGTCGTGTGATTGTGTCTCATGAATTGGTTGGTTTCAAACCAGTTCTCTTTCTTCCATTTCATTAGGGTCTATCCCCCTTAGTCTGCAATGACACAACTTAAATAGAGAGATTGGGGATCAGGGTGACAACCCCCGATCTGAGCCGTTGTCGCGGTGTCTAGACATTCTGTGCGACAACACTCCCCATACATCGTTCGTCATGATGGAGCTATACTCCTCCACCATGGAATCTACCCACACTTGATGTTGAGCTGCCTCCCGAAAGCTAGAGGGTTCTTCGACCTGTGCTACTAGTGCCTGGTATCTGTCAGGTTGCCTTTGTACCCTCTTCCCGTCTCTAGTGGCTCCAACAAATTCCTCTGCATCCCTCAGAATTTGTTGGAGTTCTCTGCTCGGTCTTCCACTGGAGGTGGGTGGACTTACCTGCTCTCCTGCCTGCTCATCTTCGGAGGAACTCTCCTCAGAATCCTGGTGCCGTGGAGAGGCACTCGAGCCAGACTCTGTGGGCCGCTGAGGCTGTACTAGTGGATCCTCCTTAACCTGCGTATTTGTATCCATTTCCCGAGATCTTCTAAAGGCTCTCTCCTCCATGAACTTCACGTCCCGTCTTACTACGGTCTTCCTTTTTTTTGGAATATAGATGCGACATGCCTTCGCATTTTCGCTATACCCCACAAGATAGCCTTTCTCCGCAGTCTGATCCAATTTCTTCCTTTTCTCATCGGGTATGTGGCAATACGCTATACTGCCAAATATCCTGATATGGCTCACCTCAGGCTTGCTGCCAGTGAACACACTCTCAAGGGTCACTTTCCCCAATGCTCTATGAGGCACCCTGTTCTGCACATACACTGCTGTATTGCAGGCTTCTGCCCACAAAAATTTGGGCATGTCTTGGTCATACAACATTGCCCTTGCAACTTCTACAATGGTCCTGTTCTTCCTCTCTGCTACTCCATTCTGCTTTGGATTGTATGGAGTTGTCCATTCTCTATTGATGCCTTCCTTTCCGCCGAAATTGGTGAAGTCTTTGTCAATATACTCTCCACCATTATCTGATCGCAACGTCTTGATCTTCTTTTCGGTTAAATTTTCTACTACCGCCTTGAATTCTTTGAACTGCTCAAAGACTTCATCTTTGGTTTTAAGAAAGTAGATCCATGTTTTCTTGGAATGGTCATCAATAAAGGTAGCAAAATACTTTGCACCACTAAGAGCAGTTGTGGACATTGGACCGCAGATGTCTGAGTGTATTAACTCCAACACATTCTTGGACCTACTGCTGCTTCTTGGAAATGCTGCCTTGGCATACTTCCCTAGTATGCGTCCCCTACAGACCTCATCTTTCCTTGTGCTGAGTCCTGGAGCTCCCATTACAGTCTTCCTAAGAATCTTCAGTGTTCCATGATGTAAATGCCCTATCCTTCTGTGCCATAATTCATTCAGATCCCTTTCATCTGTACTGCCAATTAGTGCCATTGGGGACTCAAGCTGGAGCTTATATAATTTATGGCTCCTTACTCCAATTTGTGCCTTCCTTTTCCAGCTAGGGTGTTTGACATAAATTTTATTTCCAATGAAATGTACGTCATGACCCTTGTTTTGGAGCTGAGACATGGAGAGTAAGTTCATCCCCAAACCCGGTACATGCAGAATGTTTGTGGCCCGAAGCTTATTTCTAGCTTATGTCTGAAATATTATGGTACCTTTTCCAACAGGGGTACACTTGGCCTTGTTTCCCATTGTGTTTTGGAAATTCATCTGCTCTTCTTGTTTGCTCGAAAAACATTCTCAAACTCCCGTCATATGAGCAGATGCTCCATTGTCAATATACCAAACTCCTGGAGAGGCCGTGCTTGACACACAAGCGAAATCCTCCTCTAGTCTGGATGCCAGAACAGATATGTCATGCTGCCTCTGTTTCTCTATGTGCTCTGGGGAACTTCGTGAGCCCTTTCGAGCTGTCACTGTCGGATAGTCGTTCCATTGCAGAACCCCGTTTTTGTCTTTTGCCTTTAACTCTAATACCAGGTGAAATTTTCAGTAATTGATTTATTTCGCCTACTTATTTGATAAGTTATTTACAGATGCTTCAGTAAATTTTGAGATAAACACAGCTGCGATACTTCACTCTAATCAAAAGCAGAAGAAAAAAAATAACACATATAGCACAATAGAAACAACCACATCAACACAGTTATTTTTGGACAATTTTCCCTGGAAAAATCCAATGTGCAGAAACCGGTGCAGCAGATGAGGGTTTGTATTTATCTTCAACAGTGAAAGGATCAATTACAGAAGTCCTGACAAGCAGAATCAAATAGCGTACACCTGATATGAATTTTCCGAACAATCCGGAAGAATTCCTAACACACGGGATGACCTCTTGCACCCTCTGTTTCAATTTGTGTAGCCCCTCTGCGTAGTCCCTGCCTGGACTGCGTAAGCCTGCATGGAGGGCAAGTGCTGCTGCTCAACGCTGCCTTCCCTTCATCCTCTGCCTTTCTTCTTCTTTGTCTCTGCTGACTTCTCCCTCCTCCTTCTGTCTCTGCAACCCCGCCTCTATAGACTCACCCACTGAAATCAAATTCTCTTACTTCAGAATTGATTTCCTTCAAGTATTGAGAACGTGCCGAACTTATTTTCCAAGTGACCCTCAAGCCTTGTCTTATAGTCTTCTCGCTGATGAATCAGCGACCCAGATTATGTCCTTAATCAACGACTCAGATTAAAAGATGACTTGATCTTCGTTTTCTATAAGATTCACACTCTGCTTTATTAATACCCTTTAATTATTTAATTTCCCTAAGTTTAGACTTTAGGGATCACTTTAAAATAATTAATTATTTTAATAAAGCAAGATTTGAGTGGAATTTCCACAAACGATTTCTAGGTTCCTTGGAATACTGCTGTCCAAGCCTCTCCTCAAAATTTGAGACTTGAAAACTTCCCGATGCTATAAAATCAACATACCCTTACCCGCTCAAACTCGTATTAAACTCGCCTACCTGCATACTCGCTCAAACTCGTATTAAACTCGCCTACCTGCATAAGACTCGCAGGTTTCTCATAGGACCCGTATCGGACCCCTATAAGACTCGTCCCACAACAAAAGGCAAATTGTTTTGGATTTTTCTCAATTTTTTTGATTTTTCTATTTTTTTCTGGAAACGAGGTTGAGGAAAAGGAAATTTGGAGGGAAGGAAATGCTTTATAAGCACCTCTTTCCCTTTCAGAGTAGCAACACTGGCGGAGTGACAGCACTGGCAGAGTAGCAGCACACTGTAATAGCAAGGCGGAGCCACAACACTGGTGAAGTAGCAACACTGGTGGAGTAGCAACACTGGCGGAGTCACGACACCGACAGAGTAGCAACACTGAAGGAGTAGCAACACGCTGTAACAGTAAGGTGAAGTAGCAACATTGGTAGAGTAGTAGCACTGGCGGAGTAGCAGGACATTGTAACAGCAAGGCGGAGTCACAGCACTGGTGGAGTAGCAGCATTGGCGGAGTCACGACACTGGCGGAGTAGCAACACACTGTAACAATAAGGCGGAGTCACAACAGTGGTGGAGTAGCAGCACTGGAAGAGTAGCAACACACTGTCCAGGTAGGCTTCATGATCTTTGTTTCGTTGTTTTGTTGCTTGCATGTAATTTTTTTATTTTTTTATTTTATGTAATCAATTCAATTTTAATTTTTTTTTTTCCACTTGCAATTTGCAAATTTTGGCATTGTGGCTGAGTTTCTTAGCCACACAACGACCCTGTGTGGCTAAGAAACTCAACCACAAGGGACTCCGGGTTGCCTCCTCAGCTCGTAGGCCCTGTGGCTGAGTTTCTCAGCCCCACAGGGCCGCTGTGTGGTTGAGAAACTCAGCCATGGGGCCTGCAGTCTGCCTCCTCAGCCTACACAGGGCCGCTGTGTGGCTAAGAAACTCAGCCACAGGGTTTGCGGTTTGCCTCCTCAGCCTACAGGCCCTGTGGCTGAGTTTCCCAGCCACACAACGACCCTGTGTGGCTGAGAAAATCAGCCATAGGGCCAAAAAAAAAATGTGAATTTAAAAAAAAATTAAGATCCAAAAATCCAAAAAAATAAATATCAATTAGATTTTAAAAATGTAATTTTTTTCTTCCAGATTTTGTCACGATGCCACCAAAGGGTTCTAGAAAGTCTCGTGATCCGGCATGGGCACATGGTCAATGAATCATTGCCGGTAATGACCATCATGTCGAGTGCAATGATTGCAATGTCACAATGCAAGCAGACATAAACATGCTAAAATACCACCTAGCTAGAATTCCTAGGAATGGTGTGGGATGTTGTCAAAATTGCCGTGATGAAGTCACTACTGAAATGGCAGCTACTTTGGAAGCCATTAAAGAAGAAACTTCTAAGAGGGCAAGAAGGAAGGATGAGATTGTTGGGATAGGTAGATCTTCATCTCAGAGTGAAATACAGATTCAAAGTCCAGGTATTGCTAACTCCTCTTAAAGTGTTGTGGCAAATAGGAGTATAACCTCTTCTTTCTTCACTCCTCGTACAACTTTAGGATGTCAACCAACCTTGGATAGTTTTACTGAAAAGAATAGGAAGGAGGCAGATATGGCAGTGAGGAGGTTTTGGTACCATAACAATCTTTCATTCAACTATGCAAATTCATATTTTTATCAGCCCATGGTGGATGCCGTTGCAAGTGCTGGCCCTGGATAGAAAGCCCCATCTTATAATGCACTTAGGGGGAAAGAGCTAGATGAGGAGCTTGAGTGTGTCAAGGAACAATTGGAGAGCATTAAAAGCTCATGGAAAATTACAGGTTGTACAATTATGTCCGATGGGTGGACAGATCCGAGGGGTAGAACAATAATAAATTTTGTTGTAGCTTGCCCTAAAGGAACCATGTTCCTAAAATCCATTGATGCATTTGCAAATGTAAAAGATGAAAATTTGATTTTTACATTGTTGGATGATGTGGTGGAGGAAGTTGGGGTTGCAAATGTTGTCCAAGTAATCGCGGATAATGCAGCAAATTATGTAGCAGCTGGAAGGTTGCTTGCCAAATATCCCACTATTTTTTGGACTCCATGCGCTGCCCATTGCATAGACTTGATACTAGAGGACATTGGGAAGTTGGAGTGGGTGCAAGATGTTGTGCAAGAATGCAAGAAAATTACCAAGTATATTTATAATCATGCTTGGGTGTTGAACCTTATGAGGGAATTCACATAGGGTGAGCTTAGTCGCCCAACTGTCACACTGTTTGCTACAAACTTTCTTTTCCTCCAAAGCCTTTTGTATGAGTACCAAGCTTTGTGAAGAATGTTTTGTAGCCAACAATGGGTGTTTTGGAAAGATAACACAAAACCAGAAGCATTGTCTGTGAAAGCATTTGTCTTTGGTGATACTTTGTGGGACAAAGTCACTGAGATTGTTAGCTTCACTGAGCCCCTTGTGAAAGTCTTGAGATGGATGGATGGAGAGAAACCTCCAATGGGATATATTTATGAGGGCATGGATAGGGCCAAAGAGGCCATCAAGACTTTCTATAAGGGAGATGAATCTAAATATCTCCCTATATGGCAAATTATTGATTCCAGGTGGGACAGACAACTACATTCATCGTTGCATGCAGCAGGAGCATATCTCAATTCGAGCTTTTTCTATAATGAGGGGTCTAACATTCAAAGAGATCTCGAGGTGATGAGAGGTGTCATGATATGTATTGAGAAGATGTTCCCGGATGTAGGTATTCCAGACAAAATCAACCTACAACGAGATATGTACAAGGAAGCATCTGGCATGTTTGGATTCAGCTCAAGCCAACGTCTCAAGGACAAGAAAATGCCTTGTAAGTGCAAATTGTTAGAACTTAGTTTGTAATTTTGCTAGTTCTCTTTTATATGTTTGGCATTGCAAACTGATAATCTTCTTTGTTATTTTTTTACAGCTCATTGATGGATAGATTGTGGCTCTAAAGCACCGCAATTACAAGAATTCGCCATCAGAGTTCTGAGGAAACCTTGTAGTGCTTCTTCTTGTGAGCGCAATTGGTCAGTGTTTGAGCACATCCACAGCAAAATGTGAAACAGGTTGGAGCATGAGAGGTTGGAGAAGTTGGTTTTCATCTACTACAACCTTCGAATGCTCACAAAACAAGTGCAACCAAAGGATACATATCCAATTTTATTGGATACTATTGATTGAGAGTCTGATTGGGTTGTGGAGGAGGAGCCCCCTGATTTGAGTTGGCTTGATGAAGAGATTGAGGATCTCTCTAGTTTTGCATCTCAAATGGAGACTCCCAATACACTTGCCTCACTGTTGCTTCAGCCTCCTGATGCTACCATGAGCTCCACGAGGGCTTATTATAGGCGTGGTCGTCCATGAGTGATGAGACTCAAGATTGTTATGAGACAATCATTTATCATTTATGACATATGTATTTGAATTTTGAACTTGCTGACATTTTTTATTTTAATTATGGAATCACGATTCCTTTTCTTATTCAGTATCTAAATTTTTTGTTTTATTATGAGATGATGTTATGAATTATTGCATATATTGTTGTTTTTATAACTTATAAGGACTGGAATTATCATTAGTGTCTTTTTCTGCTTAAAATTTACCATATTTTAAGTTTTTTTTTTTTTTGCATTTTGACGAGTCTTATACGAGTTTTATACGTGTTGTTCTCGAGTCTTATACAAGTCGACGAGTGAATTGTCGAACGAGTCTTATACGAGTACGAGTCGTGCGACATTGGTATCCATTGTATTAGATGGGTGGACAAATGTTAGAAACCAACATTTGATAAATGTTCTTGGTGTTTCTGCCAGTGGTGCAGTGTTTATTACATGTCATGACTCCATTAGTGCAACTTCCCAAAACATTGCAGACCTCTTATTGCAATGAATCAAAGATGTTGGTCCTAATAATGTGGTTCAAGTGATCACTGATAATGCAACAAATTGTAAGGCAATAGGAAAAATTATTGAGCGTACTTATCCACACATCTTTTGGTGTGGGTGTTTGGTGCACACCTTGAAACTTTTGATGCATGATATTGTGAAGCATAAAGAACGTGGATAGATTAATGAGCTTTACTAGAGAGAGAAGCAACTCATTGAATTTGTTGCAGGGAATACAAGGGTAAACTACTTTTACGGCACTTACTCCAAGTTGCAGTTGCTTAAACTTGAAAAAACAAGATTTGCAAATTATTACCACACATTTAGGCAACTAGTGAAGGTGAGACAAGCTTTAACTAATATGGTGGCCTTTGAATCATGGGAGGAAATTAACACTAATAGAGATGGTGCTAATGTAGCTAAGGACACTATTTTTGGCAGCGACTTTTGGTCACAAATTAAATATGTTTTGCAATTCACCAAATCAATTTATTACATGATGAAGTTTGCAGATTCAGATTGGCCAATAATTGGGGAGGTGTATGAGAAAATGGATAACATGTTGGGGCAGATTAAAGATATTGTTGAGCCTAGAGATATCACCTTGTACAATTATATTCGTGAAGAGGTGTAAAAGCGATGGGATATGCTAAATGTTCCATTGCATGCCTTAGCATATGTTCTGACACCTAAATACTATCATCCATCATGGCTTTCAACACTAGCACTGGGGGGGGGTGGGGGAGCAGGAAAAAACCACACCTAGATCCAGAGGTTCTAGAAGGTTATATGCAAGCATTGGATAAACTAGTCCCTGATTACGAAAACATTTGAACAGCTATATGCTTAGCACTGGTCCATTTGGGAGCATGCATGCAATTAGAGATCGAGATGATTTTTCTTCTCTTGAGTGGTGGAACATGCATGGAGGCGCTACTCCACTTCTACAATCTTTGGCATTACGGGTGTTATCACAGGTGGTAAACACTTCTTCTGCAAAGAGGTGTTGGAGCTGTTATTCTTTCATCCATAGTATTAAAAGGAACATGTTGAGTTTAGACTGGGCAGAGAGCTTGGTTTATGTTCACTACAAATTGCGATTGTTGTCCCATTACTATGATGATGCTAATAAAGACCTTAAGGTTTGGGACAAAAATCCAGAGGAGCCTAATTTGGAGGATGGAGTGTTGCGATTAGAGCAATTGGAGGATGCTCTTATCCAGGATGATGATGATCGAGTTGAGATGCCACCCCCATCCGGTCCCTTGGTTCCCAGGTTCCATGCTTCAACATCAACAACAAGGGCTTCATCTTCATCGGTTCCACTGCCACAACTTCCAGAGCCACCATTTTCTTCATTGCCACCACGTGGAGGCTCATGTCCTATTTGTGGTGGAAGGAGGAGAGATTAGTAGATATATTCATAGTGTACTACTTTTGTCATGATTAGACTTGTAGTCTTGTTGTGAATTTGAGCTTTTTTGTATTACTCTTCCTAGTTCAGTTTGTACTTGAATGTTGGTGGTGGTGGCCAAGTGGCCTATTTTGTAAACAATATTATTTGAATTTTGGACATGACCCATGTTGACAATTGCTCACTTGCTAGATAAGTTACTTGAATGTTTGATGATTTTATCTTCTAAATGTTTTATGTTTTATGATATGCTTAAAAATTTGATTTATGTTTGTAATTGTTAGAATCTAGATGGTTGATGCTCGAATATTTAATCATTGATGTACAATGGAATCATGGATGCCATATCTATCTTGATTTATGTAAAAATATGCATGTTTTAAGGTCTTCTACAAGTAATTTGGTATTTGGAATGTTTTTTTGAATATAAATGCACTTATATATATATATTTCCGATACACTTCGCTTCCAAGATTTTTGGGAAATGACGCTTCGCACCCTTGCTTCATCCCCACTTTGTGCAATGTTGGTCGTGAGCGCAACTCTTACTTCTGATCTGTCATTTCAAAAGAAAGGGGCTCATTCTAGAATCTAGTCTTTATTCTCCTACTAGCACCGTGAAAACAAAATTGTGATTGCTTTTTACTCTTATGCTATGGCTCCTATATGCGCAAATATGCCAAAAAAACAAACAAAACGAGACAACATGCTAGCATAGCTATAAATGTGATCTTGGAGATTGATCTTCTGTCCTTCGCTCCTCTTGCTGTGGAGTTGCTATTTTGTTCAATTCTAGAACTACTTGAGCAATTATTGATCTTTCATTACTTGAGAAACTGCTTTAGAAATTGCAGACTTGCTTTGATCAATTTTGGGCTTCTTGTTTTATCATCATTGTACTAAAGAGGATCTTCTCTCTTTGTTGAACATTTGATTCTAATCAATAAGGAGGATTGGTTGGGTTTTCCCCATTGTGGGGTTTTTCCCTAGCATTAGCCTAAATATTTGTGTTCATTGTCTTGGCTTGTCTTCTTGTTCATATTATTGATGATGTTCTATATACAATAACTGTTAATGATGATCTAAAGTATATGCTAAGTGATTGCTAAAGTTTATTGTGATTGCTATTGGAATTTAAAGTGAAATTGCTATTGGGCTTATAAGACATTGAAGTGATTGTTGCAAGCATAGAACATACCATAAAAACTAACAAATTGTCATAAAATGTTCAACAAAGAGAGAGTACAATGTTCCAATTCATTAATCACAAGACTATTTAGCAAAACTAACCATACAATATCCAAGAGATGAACCCAACAACAATACTGATCAAAATGAAAGTCCTAGGTCTGTGGTCACCAATCAATATCTGCGGTCAATTGATATCAAAACCCTAGGTCACAGCCGCACGGATCCAGTGACCATGCGGGCAGTTGTAGCTTTCCAGCCGCACGAAGAACCCTGCATGCGTGCGACTACAACCGATATTTCCTTGTTGCAACCTTGCAGCCCCAGACCAAAAGCCCTAATTCATGCGTGCGAGTTCGAACCATGCAATTTTGGACTTGTACGAACCAATTTAGCGAACCCACCTCAGACTTGTGCGAACCAATCCAAAGAAGAGAAGAAGAAGATGCTTGATGATAATGCTCAAATGAGGTTCACTTGACTTGTATTTATAGGCTTCCAAGGGTGTCCATTTTCTCTTTTGAGTCAACCTGACCTTTTGTGCACATGTGGGCTTCCATAAAAATATATATATATATTTTTTCTTAACCAAATTAAATGCTTCCAAGGGCTAGGAGGGGTTTTTCTTGATGAAGAAGGCTGGCTAAAGGAGGGAATTTATCCCTAAGCTGCCAAATTAACAAGCAACTTGCTTTGATGTGATCTGCCATAGGATGAATTTTGGCCTGTGCAAAAACCGATGCCCAAAAAGTTACACGTGCGAGGTCTAGAGAGAGAAATGTGAGTTAGATAGAGAGATAGGGTCTTTGTCCTTCTTGTTCTTTGCTTGGATGCCCAAAAATTGTTGTTGTTGTGAGAGGTCGAATGGTGCCTTTGTGGAGGTCAAATGCCTTTATATAGTGGTTTGCTTATCCAAAATGGGCGTGTCTGTTCTTTGGGTTGACTTGACTTGATAGAGGGCTCACTTGACTAATTTGGAGCCAAAAATTCAAAATTCAAATTTCAATTTTTTCTCTTTTAAATCTGACATGAAGAACATGCCTTATAATAATTCTTTAAAGGGCTAAATAATCAAAATGACATGAAGAACATGTCTTACAAATTCGTTATATCTTACAAGTGCTAAAACATAAATTATGAAGACTGACCATAGCTAAAAAATTCTACACAAAGATGTCTTGATTTGGTCTGGTGTGCCATCCATCTGCTTGTACACCTTCTCATTTAGCCGTTGATTTGTATTTGCAAACTCAATCATATTATAAATGGGCTAGGTGAATTGCAAGACATGCCTAACCTGCACCCAAAATTGGTCATAAAGAATTGTGTCCTCCATGTCCTAAAATTCATATCTATCAGATGTGGATGTAACCCCATTTTTCAAACCATGCCATTAATCACTTGAGACCATGTGAGCGAATGCCTCTTTTAGCTTGAAAAGGCACTTGAAGGTGAGGTAATAGTTAGCAATTTTATTCTTTGCATTCCTAGGTAGCTCCAACTTAGAGTGATAGCAAAAAATATAATGGGCATGACTATGATTGGTAATAAATTTTATTATACTCCTTTTATTGTATTATGCACCAACCCATTTATAATCATTCTCCTTCAACATAATAATATCATGCACGAAGAAGTTCAATGTGTGTGCCAAACTCTAGACCAAAATATGTTAGGATGCATATCCTCCATCATTGCTGATGCTGCCTTTCTTTTAGCAGCATTATCAATAAAGCTTGGATGACATTGTTTGGGCTAATCTGTTGAATGGTTTTAATTAATGGCTTTGTGATATTAATACTAACCTTGTAACAATTTGAGTAGTCATACGCTGAAAGGAAGACCACATATGCACTAATAACATTTATCAATGGCTCATAGTTAACACTTGTCCAACCATTAGATACAATGTATACCCCATATTTCGTCCAATAATTTGTAAATTGTCCCAGAGCACTATGGGTTTTCCTTCTTTCCTTGTCGAGTCCCATGGTTTTGGCTTTTCCATATCCATGGCTCCTATATCCTTTAGGCACATTGTTGATGGCATGTTCATCATGCCAATAGGTCGTGGAGAACTTTGAATGATTTACCAAATGCAGAGAGAACCCTAAACACTTTTTTTATCCATGTCATCCCTACAACCTTGGCCACGGAAATTTTCTTTTTGTTCTATTCCCCAAATGCATGGGTGATAATCCACTAGCATGGGGGGATGAAGATCGATCACTGAATCAACTACCATGGGGGGATGGAGATCGATCACTAAATAGTCTATATGAGGTCTCAAATTCAGCCTTTGATTTTTTGGATTTGTTTTGTCCTTCCTTCTCTTCCCTCATATATTTTTTCTATCTTTTGCTGGTACTTTATCACAGGTTTTGACTCTTATCACCTTAGTCTTCTTTACTCAATTGCCACAATCCCATAGAGATGCTTCTTCACATGGCTATATAAGCATGTGTAAGTTGTGTTACGATGGGGGCATGTAAGTTTCATGGTTCTTCCCCCCTTTCCCTCACTCATGCCTTCTCACACACTTCCACAATGGTGGTAAACTTTGTTTGGGTTTATTTCCATCATCATAGTTAGATTTATCATCCCCTTCATCTCCTTCTTTTTCTTCCTCCTCTCCATGGTATGGGAAATTGCCGCCATACACTACTTCTTCCTCATCATTAGTATTTTGGTTTCCCATAAGGACCATCATAATAAAAAATGAAAGCTTAATGATAAACCACATGCCCATCATGCTTATTGAGAATAACCTATTACTTTGAAATAGAATGTTGAAGAAGGATTGGAAAAGAGTAGGAAAAGAGAATGTTCGACATAAAAAATATACAAATTAAAACTAATGTTATCAGAATTGGACTGGTCATCGAACCGAGCAACCCCAAAATTGGGAACCAAGAAAAAATCGGTAAAAAAACCAATCAACCAAAAAATATATAAATAGACAAATTTTGAAAAAAAAACATATATATTCATATGCATTCATATGAATCCAAACCATTATACACAAATATGCAAAGTTTCTCATATATATATATATATAGCAAAGGTGCATATAACCAAAGTGGCATTAAAATTTAATAGCAATCCATTTCCAAACCAAAAATACATGAACAAAGAGGCTCTAGACCATTATACACAAATATGCAATTTTTTTCATATATATAGCAAGTGTGCATATAACCAAATTAGCACTAAGAGCAATCCATTTCCGAACCAAAAACACAACAGCAAAGAGGATCTAGATGGCCTCTAGATCCCAAAAAGATCATGCTACAACAAATACCTACATATCATCAAAATCATTGCCTGTATTGGAATCCTTATCATCAATATCATCCTCTAAGCATTAAAATAATATAGAAAGATCCTAACATTTTCAAATTGAGATTTTGTTTGAGTGATGAGTACAATTTTTACTAGCGTCATGACAATGGAGTTCGACAATATAGAGGCACATAAAGGGCTTGGTGCTCTTGATTTAATGCTAGTTCCATACCCTTGTACATGGCAGAATCCAATGGAAACTTTGTAATTCCCCAATCTAGAAGTCCTGAGAACTGTTAAGTCTCTTGGATATTGAGAAGGATCTAAGATTCTACTCTCCATATGAATTTTAATGAAGTTGGGACTACTCTCAAACATCTAGAAACAATTAATGATAATGTTAAAAATTTAACTAAAATGATGATGAAAATGAAAGATAATTATATAACTTTAATTACATAGCATTAGTAGCGTCCTAGTGTTGAATATTAGGCTGCCCCACTCGTATGTTATTGTTTTTATTTTTTATTTTTAATTTAAATTTTACGTTATGAGGATTCTTCATTGCATTCTATGAGACCGGCTTGTTCCATATAGAACCGGTATATTTGGTGAAAAAAGGTCAGTTTGGTATTGAATAGGCTAGTTCATGTAGGGAATCAGCTGGTTTGATACCAAACTAGCCTTTTCTGGTTTTGTACCACTGGTTGGATTAGACTTCAGTTCATCGGTTCTAGTCTAGTTTTGATAACATTGATTCAAACACATGGAAAATAAATCAACAAGAATGGGCTTAGATGTTACCTCTTCAGGTCTCCAAAAGAAGTTGAATATAACTATGGGAGCCTTCTATCTCCCTTCGAAACTCTCATCAAAGACGAGTCAAATGAGTGAAAAGCATAGTAGGATAAGAGCCACTAGAGTGAAAGAGTGTTTCAGTCCATTTGAAAATCTTAGGCATAAGTTCATTTCCTTTGCAGTGGCCCCCACTAGCTAAAAAAAAAAATCACCTAGCTGCTAGGAGTGTTTTGTTTTTCTTGGATGATCCTCTCAATCTTATCCCTGTAGGCCTTGGAGTGTTTGTAAGGGGTGGTGATGCTCAAGTAACCCTTCCTCTGCACTTTCAGTGAATGTCTCTGATCTCGCACCGTTTGCTGTTAGGATATTCCTACACATAGGAAATAGTTAAGAATAACTTAGTCTAGTGTAGAGTTAGGTAAAGTGTGTTTCTTTACCATGTACATTTGTAACTTATAATCCAATGGTCACGATTTGTAGTGATCCGACGGTTATCTCTCACCTCGGTATTAACGATACTTGATCCGTGGCTTAACACCCGATTGGTCCATGATCTCTATTTAAAGAGCATGGAGGGTCATTTGTTCGGTAACTGTTTATGAGAGAAACATATGTAACTTTTCTTTTTATATTAATAAATTGCCTGAAGTGGCCGCATTGGCTCAGGCCGTGGACTGTTTCCCTCTTTGAAGGATTTAACCACGTGATTATACTGGTGTACTGATTTGTGATCTGTTTGTGAGCAGTGACCTTTGGTTCTTGATCTACGGAACTTACCCTGTAAATTCCTACATTGGTGGGATCTCACCAAAAACCCCCTGATACCTCTCCAGTAAGGCTAATATGTCCGAATGCACTAGTCGTGTCTGAGTCCTTGTCTCTGAGATCCTGAGCTCCACTGCCCACTCTATGTCCCCATGCCACAAATCCGCCTCCATCCGATGAGCAAAGACAGTCTGGGTGGGTAGGAATGCATTCCCGTCTGGGCCCATAGACTCCATCACTAGATTTTGCCAATCAGTGGTGACCCTCCCCAATGAGTACAACCAATGGACACCCAACAACACGTTGGTGTTCAGAACGTCAACCACAAAGAAATGGTCAGTGACAGAGTAGTTCCCCATTGTTAGAGTCAAGTTGGGAACATACGTCGTGCACTGCTTTGTTCATTCTCCTGGCACCAACACTGAGAATCCCTCAAATGTCTCTATGTGAATGATCCTTGCTCCACCATATGGGCATCCATAAAGTTGTGGGTGGCCCCATTGTCTACTAGGACTAATACACGCTGCCCTTGTATAGTCCCTCTAATCATGAGTGTCAAGTACTTCGAAACTCTCTGAAGTCAAGCGAGAACTCCCCCAGATGTAGCGAATGGTCCTCCTCCATGGGGTGGTGGTGGTGCTCCCCTTGATGACTGTGCCCCCTCATCTCCTTGGTCTGTGCCTAGCTCAACCTCCTCATCCGTCTCACCGTTTGAATACACCTCAATGCAATGGTCCTTGCCCTAGGTGCACTTATGCCTAGGTGCACAAGGCTCCTGGCACGTGAAGCATAACTTCCTCCTCCTGAAATCGCTCCTAGTCTCCTCATCCAAATGACCACGTCCATTATCGCTCTGAGGTGGCTGAATGTCTCGGTTCCCCTGTGGGGTAGTAGTCCTGGTGGGTACTAAGGCCCTGGTCTTGGGCACTATGTCAATCATGCCCTGGGTCCTGGAAATAGTTTCCAATAAGGACGCGGGCTTATAGGCCCTCACCCAACCACACAATGGCTCAGCTAGCCCCTCCTCAAATAGCATAATCAACTGGGTCTCGGAGATATCCGACCCCATCTTGGCCAACCTCTGGAACTCTGAAATATAGACCTTTGCACTGCTTATCGAGCTGGAATCTGGTGAGAACATTCATCTCAAGTTTTAACATCTTTGTTTCAGGTTTGAAAAAGAATTTACTTTCTATTTCTCGTTTAGAAGATAAAGGAGACAGAATAACATTTATTGTTGGCAAGGTGGTTGTTTGGGCTTAGATGCTACCTCTTCAGCTCTCCAAAAGAGGTTGAATATAACTATGGGAGCCTTCTATCTCCCTTTGAAACTCTCATCAAAGACGAGTCAAATGAGTGAAAAGCGTAGTAGGATAAGAGCCACTAGAGTGAAAGAGTGTTTCAGTCCATTTGAAAATCTTAGGCATAAGTTCATTTCCTTTGCAGTGGCCCCCACTAGCTAAAAAAAATAAAAAATCACCTAGCTGCCAGGAGTGTTTTGTTTTTCTTGGATGATCCTCTCAATCTTATCCCTGTAGGCCTTGGAGTGTTTGTAAGGGGTGGTGATGCCTGTGTTAAACCCTTCCTCCAGCTCTATGGTGTGATCAAACCCCTGATCTGGTGGTCCGCTTGGTTGTTAGGATATTCCGACACATAGGAAATAGTTGAGAATAACTTAGTCTAGTGTAGAGTTAGGTAAAGTGTGTTTCTTTACCATGTACATTTGTAACTTATAATTCGATGGTCACAATTTGTAGTGATCCGACGGTTATCTCTCACCTCGGTATTAACGACACTTGATCCGTGGCTTAACACCCGATTGGTCCATGATCTCTATTTAATGAGCATGGAAGGTCATTTGTCCAGTAACTGTTTATGAGAGAAACATATGTAACTTTTCTTTTTATATTAATAAATTGCCTGAAGTGGCCGCGTTGGCTCAGGCCATGGACTGTTTCCCTCTTTGAAGGATTTAACCACGTGATTATACTGGTGTACTGATTTGTGATCTGTTTGTGAGCGGTGACCTTTGGTTCTTGATCTACGGAACTTACCCTATAAATTCCTACATTGGTGGGATCTCACCAAAAACCCCCTGATACTCCTCCAATAAGGCTAATATGTTCGAATGCACTAGTCGTGTCTGAGTCCTTGTCTTTGAGATCCTGAGCTCCACTGCCCACTCTATGTCGCCATGCCACATATCCGCCTCCATCCGATGAGCAGAGATAGTCTGGGTGGGTAGGAATGCATTCCTGTCTGGGCCCATAAACTCCATCACTAGCTTTTGCCAATCAGTGGTGACCCTCCCCAATGAGTACAACCAATGGACACCCAACAACACGTTGGTGTTCGAAACATCAACCACAAAGAAATGGTCAGTGACAGAGTAGTTCTCCATTGTTAGAGTCAAGTTGGGAACATATGTCGTGCACTGCTTTGTTCATTCTCCTGGCACCAACATTGAGAATCCCTCAAATGTCTCTGTGTGAATGACCCTTGCTCCACCATCTGGGCATCCATAAAGTTGTGGATCACCCCATTGTCTACTAGGACTGATACACGCTGCCCTTGTATAGTCCCTCTGATCCTGAGTGTCAAGTACTTTGAAACTCTCTGAAGTCAAGCGAGAACTCCCCTAGATGTAGCGAATGGTCCTCCTCCATGGGGTGGTTGTGGTGCTCCCCTTGATGACTGTGCCCCCTCATCTCCTTGGTCTGTGCCTAGCTCAACCTCCTCATCCGTCTCACTATTTGAATACACCTCAATGTAATGGTCCTTGCCCTAGGTGCACTTATGCCCAGGTGCAAAAGGCTCTTGGCATGTGAAGCATAACTTCCTCCTCTTGAAATCGCTCCTAGTCTCCTCATCCAAATGACCACGTCCATTATCGCTTTGAGGTGGCTGAATGTCTCGGTTCCCCTGTGGGGTAGTAGTCCTGGTGGGTACTAAGGCCCTGGTCTTGGGCACTATGTCAATCATGCCCTGGGTCCTGGAAATAGTTTCCAATAAGGACGCGGGCTTATAGGCCCTCACCCAACCACGCAATGGCTCAGCTAGCCCCTCCTCAAATAGCATAATCAACTGGGCCTCAGAGATATCCGACCCCATCTTGGCCAACCTCTGGAACTCTGAAATATAGACCTTTGCACTGCTTATCGATTTGGAATCTGGTGGGAACATTCATCTCAAGTTTTAACATCTTTGTTTCAGGTTTGAAAAAGAATTTACTTTCTATTTCTCGTTTAGAAGATAAAGGAGACAGAATAACATTTATTGTTGGCAAGGTGGTTGTTTGGGCTAAGGGATCTAGTATAGATAGTGCTAAAGTTATTTGGATTCGTGAGGGGAGGTTGTATAGACTTTTAACTCCTCCTCAAGCCTTTGTACACATTGATATCAATCCATGTGAATTTTGACATAGAAGATATGGCCATCTCCATCACAAGATATTGCCATCCTTGAATCAAATAGTTACAGGTATACCCCGATTGAAAGAAGAACATGAAGGAGTTTGTAAAGGATGTGCACTTGACAAAAATGTGAAAAAGCCATTTCCTAGTAGTGACTTAAGATTGTCATGTCCCCATTTTTATTTTCCTTTATAGTACAACCAGGATAGGTTGCCAAGTTATGTGATGGCGAGGCCGCATGTGAAGGATTGTATCATTAAGGGTCTCGAAGGAGTTTTGAGGGATTTTTATGGGATTTGGTGGCATTCTCTTGGCATATACCATCATCCGCACAATTTTCCTTTTGTTCCGTTGCATTCCGACAAATTTCAAAAAACAGAGTTATTAATGGGTCTGACTTAATTAATTACACTTGAGGTGGCATTTCGAGAGGAATATTTGATGGAATACCTCAGTGTAATAGCTCGTTGGAACTGGAAAGAGAAGATCTACAGGATGGGATGCTTAGAAGTGACTTCTAGTGGCTAGAGAGAGTATGGTGGGTGGTTGACCATTTTCCTAGATTAAATTAGGGGAAAAGAATTGATTGAAGGAAAAATGGCCAAAAGTGACTTTGTGAAATAAAATAAAATAAAATCTTACCTAGATGGAGTCAAAAAGGAGTTTCTAGAATAATATTAAAATAATCAAAATAAGATGCTTCTAGAGACTTCGAGATCTATCTATGGAGTCTTTAAAAGGAGGAGGAGGAGATCATTTGGGACATCCTTGAGTTGTAATATTTTCTTGTGGAGAGGTTTGGAGAACTGCGAGTTCCCAGCTTCAACAGTAGCCCCACGACAGAAGCCCTAGGGTGATTGAGTAAGAGTGGGCAAAAACCCATCTCATCCCTTGGTGAATTATGGGAATTCATCTAGAACTCACAGGTGTTTTCAACAGTTCAATTTATCTTTGGAGGCCATCACCTTAGTCATTTCTAGTTTTGTAACAACATTTTCTGTATTAATAAAATAAGGATGAGTTCTACTGCATGTGCATTCTGTCAATTTTCAGTTGCAGTTCATATTTTCTTGTTTGCCGATTAATGTTATGATTTCAATTTGTGAAATGTGTTTATGAAATTAACGACCAATTCTAAAGCAAATTTTATGCAAAAAATTTATTTGGGATATTACAAAAATCTTGGACCTAATCCACTTTAATGTATGGTGCCCAATGTTTGAAAAATCATTTGGTGGTCATCTATACTATGTAACATTTATTGATGACTACTCTAGAAAGACTTGGATATATTTCTTGAAGTCCAAAGATGAAGTATTCGAAAAGTTCCAAGAGTTCAAAGCTGAAGTTGAGAATATGACATAAAAGAAGATCAAGACCTTAGATTTGATAATGGAATAGAATATACATCTAAGGAACTTGTAGCCTTTTGCAAAGAAGTTGGGATTAAGAGGGAGCTGATAGTTCTCTATAATCCTCAACAAAATGGTGTAACTGATAGGAAGAATCATTCTATTGAAGAATGTGTAACGGCCATGATACATTATCAAGATCTTCCCAAATTTCTATGGGGAGAAGCCTTCTTGACTACAATATACATTCAAAATACAAGCCCTCACAAAATTCTTGGTGACATAACTCTGGAGGAAGATTTTATTGGAAAGAAGCCTAATGTTGATCACCTCAGAATCATTGGATGTTTAGTCTACATTCATATTACTAAGGACAGGAGAAAAAAGTTGGATCCTACAGGCATGAAAGCAAATTTTTGGCTATAGAAACTCATCTAAAGCGTACATAATCTACATCAAGGAACAACATCGTATTGAAGTAAGCAGAGATGTCACAATTGACGAAAGCTTTGCTTACAAGAAGTCAAAAGATATCCCCATTGACTAGGATGAAGAAGAAGGACTTGTCTTTCCTAATGAAGACAACCCAAGACAAATCAGTTCTTCAAAACCCACAGTTGATCATCATGAAGACCCAGAAGGATCAAGTGAATTTGTAGAACCTGTCATCATTCCAGAAACTAGAAAGAGACTTGCTTGGCTTAGAACAACTTTGAAAGACGCCAAGGGACATGCAGCCCCAAGAGTGACATTCAGAGAAAGCAAGCGACCCAAAAGGTACTCTGGTTATGCAACATAGATGACCAAAATCATTGAATCAAAATTTTTTGCTTAAGAAAAGGTTGTTGAACAACAAGTATGGAAGAATGCAATGATGAACGAACACCAATAAATAATTAACACTGATGTTTGGGAAATTGTTCCTAGACCAAAGAATAAATCTATTGTGACTCCCTGTGGGTTTATAAGATTAAACATGCAACAAATGGAAGTATCGACAAATATAAGGCAAGATTTGTGGCTAGAGGATTCTCTCAACAAGAGGGAGTTGACTATGATGAAACCTTTGCTCCTACATCTAGATAGACAACAATTAGGATCCTCATCTCTCTTGCAGCTTCTATGGGATGGAACACACATCAAATGGACATGAAGACAACTTTTTTAATGGAACAATTGATGAAGAAGTTTATATTGAACATCCTCAAGGATTTGAAGTCCATTGAAAGGAATCTCATGTCTGCAGATTAAAGAAAGCTCTATATTGCTTTAAACATGCCTCTAAAGCATGGTATGGTTGAATGGATGCCTATCTAATAAGGCTTGGTTTTGCCAGAAGTACCGCAAATTTGAATCTCTACATCAAAGTAGCAAAGAATGAACCAGTGATCATATTGCTATATGTGGATGACTTATTAATAACAGGTGTGGAGCATCTTATTCGTCAATGCAAGAAGGAACTAACAGTTGAATTCATCATGAAGGATCTTGGATTAACGCATTATTACCTGGGACTTGAAGTTTGGCAGAAACGCGAAAAAATCTTTCTTGGTCAAGGAAAATATGTGATCAAGATTCTACAAAAAAATGGGATTATGGACTACAAACCAATGGCAACACTAGTGATCACCAATTTGAAGAAGTTGAGAAGCTCAGATTCAAATCTTGTTGATCCTCCCATCACATCGACAGCTAATTGGTTCTTAAATGTATTTAGTGAACACCTAACCAGAAATATGCTTTGTTATAGATACTCTATGATAGTTTGAGATGGATCCCATACATGATCATTAGATAACAACGAAGCACATCTTGAGATATCTCTATGGAACCATACATCATTGTTTGAGATATGTTGCAGGAAATGAGATTTGATTATTTGGTTATACTGATCTGATTGGGCAGGAAGTACTAATGATGGGAAAAGTACTACTGGTGGTTGTTTTTGTTTGGGATCCACTATGGTTTCTTGGATGAGGAGAAAACAATATTTGATTGCACTAAGTACTACTGAAGCTGAATATATGGCAGCTAGTGATGTTAGTCGTGAAGCAGTTTGGCTTCATAAGTTGCTTGTTGATTTGTTTGAAGGAGTAATGAACTCAACCATAATATGTTGTGATGATCAAAGCTGCATAAAGTTGTCAGAGAACTCGGTCTTTCATGCGAGGTTGAAGCCCATTATGAATAAGTATCACTACGTTCGAAGCATGGTGCAGGATGGAGCCATGAAGCTATAGTGTATCTCCACTGGTGAACAAGTAGCCGATATATTGACGAAGTCCCTTCCTAAGAGAAAGCATGAGTACTTTTGAGACAATCTTGGGCTTGTGGATATATCCTCCCAGATTGAGAGGGAGTGAGGATGGACACCTTGTTCTCCATGTGTCATGTACTATGGCTATGACTAATAGTTGTAAGTCTAGTATTGTAGTACATGAACACGACGGATAGGGAGAATGGTGGATTGGATAAGCATCATGGACTGACATTCTGGAGACATGTACTGTGACCAGGACTAACAACTGTAAGTCAAGTATATTGATTTGGTATAAGAATGGTCCAGGGACCAATATCTCCTTGTGTCAAATATTGTGACAATGGATTAGGAAATGGTCTTGTGAGGACATACTTTGGTGAACCTAGGTGGAGTATGTGCCTCAAAGAGGTGGTGGTGTCCTATTGAATGCCTCCCAACATTGTGCTCTAATCTAGTGGAGAGATAGTGCTTACTTGTCTAGGCCTTGGTATTTTGACAATGTTGGTTATGATGATGTTATCATCATCGATTCTTATCAATTTGGATCCTTTCTTATATGAATATTTCAACTTGAGACTATCTTGTTGAGTCATTATGAATACCTCCCTAGTTAAGAGGGAGTGTTGAAGGTGCAACTAGAGTCGGTCTTCATAATGTAAATTTATCATTGATGTATTTATATTTATTATATTTTTGTCAAAGCATGTTCTTCATGCTTAGAGAGTCAAAAAGAGGCAAAAATAATTTATGAGTAGTCAAAAGAAAATGTATTTGAGTCATGTCCCATTTGGACATTTGTAAGAAAAATAATTTTAATTTTATTTTTGAGTAATAAGGCCACAAGGTGACCAAGTTGGCCTAGTGGCACCTATGCAACCCTCTTGGAAGCTATATATAAGATACAATTTGACCTCTTGGAGAGCTCATTCATCTATCACATCAACAAGCATCTTCTGCACCTAAACCAACGAAGAAGAAGGTCGAAGTCAAGGGCGAGAGAAGGTAGTAAAGGAAAAAGAAGAAAGTCAGTGTTCTACCCTACTGCAACTCGCACGTGTGAATTTTTATGTGGAATAGGGCCAAATTTTTGAGGTAATTGCACGGCCAAAATTTGGCCTCTACTACAGGGCCGAAATTTTGAGTTTGACCATATTTGAAGTAGTTTGACCAGCGTTGCATTTGACTTTTGGAGGGGACTTGGAGGAGGGTTTGACTTGGTACCTTTGTGGCTATTTGATCTTGGTCTTGGTCTTTGGTATCTCTCATTTTGATTTTATTCTATAAGAGAAGGTTGGGTTTTCCCCTTGTGGGTTTTGCCCTTGCCTCTGGCCTAATTTTTGTTGTCCTTTGTCTCATTGTTGATCTTTATGTTTTGAATGCTTGTATAATTGCTTGATGAAGAAGACATAAGAAGTAATAAGAAGACACCTAATATTCACAAGTAATTATCAAGAAGAGAAATCAAGCACTAATCTAGACTACACTTGGTATCTCAACAGTTCCCCCGATTTGGGTTATGTCCATAGAGAAATAACCAATCTTTTTTATTCCGTGCAACAAAATGAAGGGATTACAACCTGCAACATAACCACTGCAACGTCCTCTTCACTCTCTCACTGTCTCCTTTCTCCCAATTACAAAGCTATCTCAATAATACACGACCGCAATACAATTCCGTCATAAAACACTTGTTGCCTTCTAGGGCAAAAGACCCTAACATAACATCTACTGTCAAATCTTTGGCCTAATGATGAACAATCCAGATTGACTATGAAATTACAATATTTCAGAAGGCAATTTTTCCAAAAATTTCTCTTCAGGGATGCCACTCTCGAACACCTGCAATTGGGGGCTTCAAAGAATTGTCGCCTTCCCCCTGGACCCCTTAGTGACAATAGTAGGGGGGGGAGCCCCCCACACCCTCCGTTAAGAACTAGGGTCCAAACGTGGCTAAAAAACAAGACCTCTGAATCAGGAAGATAATCAGGCTCCACTACCAACATGTTCTCCCCTAGAATGCCACAGAAGCATCAAACAAGGTCTAGCAATCCAAAAGTAGGCCACCTCCATATGTGCATGTCCATCATGGGACAATCAATGGTCATCCCTACACCATGTACCCCACTTCATATGAAGCACACCTAAACATGGTGTAATCATTTTCAGAGGCTACAATGTTCCTCCAAAACCTAATCTAGACTTGTTATGCAGTGTGAATGAAACATTGAGACTTCTGAAAGCATGATCCTCTTACCAAGTTAACCAGAGAATAACATAGTAACTTCCAGAAAGTAAAAGTTTATAATATATTTAAAACCTGAAACCCTCGTCGGTTACAAAGATATCCTGCCTTTCCCTCACTACAATGCACATCATGCAAAGGGACATATGCAAAGATGCGACTGAAGGACTACCGTTGCTGCATTTGTCAAAAAAAATCTGATCAAACATGACATGGAATACGAGTTTCGTAACTGCTAAAATTCTATAGGAGACAATGTCTTTGAGCATCATACTTGGACACAGTAATTCTCAATCCCCCTCTTTTATAGCATGACGTGACACCTCTAAACCATAAATGTAGAAGGGGCTGTGGAAGCCATAGGTATCTGGCTGGGACAAAACCACAGGAAAAAAGAACCTAAGATTTATAGAATAATAAAGAACAAATTCTCCACCATGTTGATCCGTGTGTATGCAAATCTATGCACCGTGTCTTCTTTCCTGGGCACAATGCCACTTAAAATATTGCTGTCTCTGCTACGAGAATCCATGAGACATCCTCTATTATTCAAAGTTTTATTAATCTTCTGGAATCAGAGTATGAAACACATTATTTTGGTAGGAACGAAACTCATCATGGAAGAGATATCCCTTGAAACATTGAACACCAAATGGAAGAAAGAGAAAAAACATATTATTGAACTTCAATGCTTCCAATTTGTGTTGTTTTTTCATTAAATATTTCTCAAGGTTTGTTTTGCATTATCACAGGCAGTTTTCAAGCAATTTACTGGACATGGAATTGGGAATGATGCAGTCATTACTGATGCAGCAGAACTTGAGCGTCACCAAAATCTTGAAAGGCTTTATATTTCCACTCGAGCTGCCAAGGTACAGGCGGTTTTCATATTGATAATTTTTCAGAATTAAATAACACGTGATTGTATTCAGGGCTTATTAATTCTAAAAATAAAAGGAGATATTGTTTGCATGCTTTATTCTTAAAAACAAAGGAGATATTCAATATCGGTTGCATGCTTTGTTAAGTATAGGTTAAATAATATTGTATCTTTCTTTTTCAGCATTTTCAGCGAGACATTGTACGTGGTGTGGAAGGGCAAATCTCTGCAGGCTCAAAACAGATGGAATATGGTAAGTTATTTATATAATTCATTGCCTGCAATTTGTTCACACAATATTTTCGTTAGTTATGCTTTCTTCAGTGCTCTCATTGATTTTGCTTTTGTTTGTTTATGTAGCAATAAAATTAGCTGACGACTGCTGCAAATATGCGAATGATGGTCCCAACTCAAATTCAGCACTTGCTAGAGCTTCTCTTTATTTTGGAAAATCTCATAATGCGATGGAGAAGGAGAGGGAGGACTTGCATCGGATGCTTGGGGTTCAGGTTAAACTTAAATCCCATGTTATAATTTCAGTACATGGTGATCAGACCTGCAACTATTAAGCCCAGAACACTGAAAACACAGCTGCTAACTGAAAAGTACTTCCAGCAATTCAAAAGAACTTGTAGCACTCAAAAAATAATCTCTCTTAATTAACTCAGAAAAGGAAAACAATGCACAGACTCGTGCTGGTAAACTGAATAATAATAACCACACAGAGGGGACCCTTCCTACATATATATAGAAGCAGGCATAGTGTTTACAATGAGACTCGGCCTATTTTAGGCATCTAAGTAAGAGAACCCAGCCTGCATGCTATGCATGTGCTGGGCTTCTAGATAACTATACCAAAACATAGACTAGGTAACCATGCAGTGCACCCTCGCCCTGTCCTTGGCATCAGTACCTTCCATATTTAATTCTGGAAACCACTGATTCTGACAAAGTCAAATCGATTTAGAAACAAAAACGATTGATCTGTAAATTATTTAATTCCGTACATTAGTTGACTCTCAAATTAACTAAAGGGCAGTGGCTGTATGTATGCTCACTGCCTGCCAGAAAAGTGCTGTGCCTCCACTCTTCTCTTTTGCTGCATCATCTCTCTAACTTGCTGTGCCCTTTGCTTGGATGCATCATCACTGTGGAGAACCAACTTTAGGACCAATCACGGTAAAATCTAACACTCACTCTTTCCAGGGAAGCTTTTCTCCATTAAGGCAAGACTCTTTCTTAGCATCCCAAACCTCCCCTTAAACGGCTTTGTCAAAATGTCTGCAACCTTCATATATTAAGGGACATATTCTAGGATTACCACACCGTTCTGAACACAGTCCCTGATGAACTAATACTGGATATCAATGTGCTTAGAGAAATCATGATACCCTGGATCAGAGAGCTTGATGTAACTCTGATTATCGCAGTGGATCAGAATAAGTTCCTTCTTCTAATTGGTCAACTCTGCTATTCAACTTGTGATGCTAGATGGCTCATGACTAGTAGAATTGGCTGCCATAAACTATGCCTGTGTCGAGCTAAGTGTCACTCCTGCTGAACCAGGTTATCATACATGAACCCAAAGTGAAATAGAGGCCTGAAGCACTCTTCCTGTCACTTGCTTCTCTAGCCTAGTCAGAATCCACAAGACCATGCATCATCAAATAATTAGCTCACTCTTACTTTAGACCATGATGCACTGTGTGCTTCAAGTAATGAAGCACATGCTTTGCACCAACCCAGTGATCTGCCTCAGCTCAACCATATTCTGGCTCAATCTGTTTACTGCAATACAAATATCATATCTGGTATTTACCAGATACATGAACCAACCTATCAACTATTTGTACATTCATGAATCAATCACATCTGAATCTGAATCTGCTGATAACTTAAGATTTGGTATCGTAGGAGGTTTACAGTTCATCATGTGAAACCTCTTTAGAGTCTCAACTGCATACATAACTTGTCTAAAGAACACCTCTCCTTGATTTTGTCATAAATCCAAACCCAAGATATAGTGCATAAGGTTGATGCTCTTCATGTCAAATCACTTGCTAGTTTCTTCTTGCACCATGCTATGAGCTTTTCTAAACTATTCAGTAGAAGTAAACCACCTACTTACAACACTAGTGACTAAGATGAGCAAATCAGATTTATTAATTGATAATACAAATTGGGGTCTGCATTGAGCAATAGTATCAGTGAAGCCCAAACTCTATAGGTACTCATCAAGCTGTAAGTACTAATCATGTGGTCCCTGCTTTAGCGCCTAAAGAACCTTCTTCAACTTGCACACATGGTTATCCTACCCATGCACCTCAAAATCTCTTCACAGATTAATGTATACTACCTCAATGAGACCATTAGGAAATGATGTCTTAATGTCGATTTGATATAAATGCCAACCAAATATTGATGCGAAAGACATGATGGTTTTGATGGATGTACACCTGGCCAGTGGAGCAGAAGTCACCTCACAGTCTACTTTTTGTGGGAGAAACCCCTCCCTATGAACCTAACCTTATGCTTGTCAATACCACCATCAACTGCATGCTTCACCTTGCACAACCAGCTGAAATCAATCGCTAAATTCTTTTTTGGTCTTTGTCGTATCTCTTGGACATCATTCTTCAAGATGAAGTTGTAGTCCTCTGCAATGGCATCCTGCCATACCTTATTTTCTTGCCTCACCATAAATGGAAGGCCTTGCACCAGTAATGAAAGACATTAATGCAAGAGAATTGGGAAACTTACAAGGATGACTCACCCAAAAAGAATTCTTAGGTTCTTCTACTTGCTCCTGTGCCTATTAGGGTAAACTATTTGGGCTTCTTGATTGAACTGGGAGGCAAAATGGTCTCTATACTTGCACTCCTTGTTTTGACTATGATTTACCTAGAATTTGTGGATCAACCTTTGGAGTAGCTAGCTTCTCAACCTCCCCAATCTTTGTTGGAGGCTTCTAACTTCTAAGGCACAGAGGATCAACATCCTTGTCAAATTTGATGTTTAGGCTTACAAATATTTGTTGATGTTTATAGCTTGGGCATGTACTTTTGCACAGGCCTAAGTGTTTGGGTGTGCAAGAAGTTGCCCAAATTCTCTATAGGATACTTGCTTAGGTATTGAGAAAGTTGCTTTTGTAATTTAGCCTAAGTCTAGCTTAGGAAAAACATATAATTAATTATGTTGGCTATTGAGCTAAAGAAACTAAGGAAAAGTGAAGTATTTTCTTTAGCAATTATGTTAATTTTAGTTAACGATGGTATGTTCTATGCTTACAGCAATTTACTTCAATCTTTCTTATTAGCCCAATTTCAATTTCCTGTATAGCAATCACATTAACATTGACAATAAATGCTAATAGAACATAAACAAATAACCAGAAGACACGCCAAGGTCCAAGACAAAAGGACACAATATTTGGCGGATGCCAGGGAAAAGCCCCAATGTGGGGAAAAACCTTTGATCAAATCTTCTAATTATTTTTCATATCCAGCAGAGAGGGAAAGTAAAGTTTACAAATTTCCTTCAGTCAAACAGCAGTAAACAGGATTCCCTAGCCAGAAAAGTCAACGCTGGTCAAACCAGCAATATTTCTCCTCCAATGAAGCTCGGCCAAACTTAGTCAAACTCGGCCTCCAAAATCAGTCAAAGTCAGCCCAAAACAGTCCAGAAAGAAATCAGTCAAACTTGGTCAACACTGCGGTCAACCTGCCCAGAAATCCTTGATCTGCATGCCAATCAATGCGACCTAAAGAGATCGAAATTCTACCCAAGAAATTGAAGTCAAAAAGTCAAAGTTGACCCAACGTCAACGCTGCTCAACACTCTGTTTTCTGCCCTAAAACCAGTCCGAAAATCACAGCTGCTGTCCACACGTGCGAAGAGGGGAGAGAGCCTTCTTGAGGCTGTACAAACCAATGAGGGAGGAGAGATGATGTGAGATGAGATGATGTCCAAATGAGGAATGCGTCTCTCCTTTTTATAATATATTTCCATCAGTGAGGGGTGGAGACACATCTTTTGGGGCTTATGAGCCTACATAAAAATTATGGCCGACCTTGACCATTTGCACATGTGTGAGAATAAATTCAAAATCCAACTTCTGCGCATCCAAACAAGATGATCTTTAGATCAATCTTGCACCTCTTGGAAAGAGGAATCCAACAAAAATATCATCTCCATCATATGAGCAGTCCAAAGTGGAGTTTGGCACTGGTTTCCACATTTAGCACTCCCTTTCAACTAGGGAGAACTCCACCCGTCAATCCATCTGTCAACCTGAACAGTCTTGTCATCTTGTACCATCATGTACCATCTTGTCATCTTGTGTCACCCTGTTGTCCCTGTACTCTGCTCTGCTGAACCATGAAGAAATAATGAAAAAGATTTGATCGAGAGTGAGTCACAAGACCTTGCCATTCTCCACTGACTCGAAGTCAGTCTTGAGGTAAAAACCTCAATCAGACTTGATCCCATATCATGTTGTTGGACACAACCCATCCTAGACATAGAGAGTAGGACAATACACGATGCGTCCATTGGTAATGCTATGGTCTCTATCCTCATTTCCCAACTCATTGGCTAGATGAGAGGTACTTCCTAGTAGTCCTGGACTACATGGGTAGGATGTATGTGGGGCATAGATCAAGATAGGGTGAACCAACTCGATATCATAACAATGGGGAAATAACACACCAACAAGGAAAGGCGAACCTTGCCCTATGGTTGCTTATTGTTCCAAGAAGCTATCCCCAAGCCCCCTGGAGCTCCCAGAGCTCAAAGTCCAACTCAAGCGGGACCCTCATAAGAGGGTCTGTCCACGATTCCAAGCTTCTCAAGGAAGGTCAAGAACTTGACATGAGGGTCTGTCCACGATTCCAAGCTTCTCAAGGAAGGTTAAGAACTTGACCTTCCCTAGGCGCTTCGTGAGAATATCTGCGACCTGGTCCTCAGTCGCAATATGATGGAGCCTTATGTCGCCTCACTGTACCATATCCCAGATAAAGTGGTACCTAATATCAATATGCTTGGAGCGATCGTGGAACACGAGATTCTTTGAAAGTCGAATCCCACTTTGATTGTCGTAATGGATCACGGTGGTATCCAACATATGCCCAAACAACTTACTGAAGAGCTTCCTCAACCAAACAACTTCACAACATGCCATACTTGCTGCAATGTATTCAACCTCGACGATGCTCAAAGCAACCAATTTTTGCTTCATGCTCATCCAGGAGATCGAAGCAGAACCTAGAGTGAAGCAACACTCAAATGTCATGCTCATCCAGGAGATCGAAGCAGAACCTAGAGTGAAGCAACACTCAAATGTGCTCTTACGATCCACCACACTGCCTACCCAGTCAACATCGATATATCCATGGAGCCTCACATTCTTGACAGTGTATCTCAGTCCATGATTGATTGTGCCCTAGAGATATCTCAAGGGATTCTTGGCAGCAATCCAGTGTATGTGATGAGGCTCGACCATATATTGACTCAACATGTTCACTGCAAAACATATGTTCGGACGGGAGTTCACTAAGAACATCAGGGCCCCTATGAGTTGACGATACTCGGTAGGATTTCCCAAATCAGGCCTAGCAACACTTCTACACAACATCTTAAAGTTGAGTTCCATCGGAGTAGTCACGGATTTGCAGTTCACCATCCCAAATATTTCCAGCGACTTCACAATATATTTCCCTTGAGAAAGGAAAATCTCACATGGCATTTGCCAGACCTCCAAGCCTAGGAAGTAGTGCATCAGTCCTAGGTCCTTCATCTCGAATTTAGAAGCCAACTCCCTCTTACACTGATGAATGAGAGGGTCCGCACTTGTCAAGAAGAGATCATCCACATAGAGAACCAAAATGAGAGGCTTGTCATTATCAACCTTAAAATAAAGGTTCAGATTAACTTCACTTCGTGTAAAGCCCAACTTCATTGTTAAATTTGGACAACTAGGTCCAAACTCCGGGTTGTGCTGCTCAGATGACGATCCCAATATTTTTATTGGATTCCTCTTTCGGAGAGGTGTAAGATTGATCTAAAGATCATCTCGATCGAATGAGCAAAACATGTACTTTGAATTTATTCCACTTATGTGCTAGGTCGGCCTGAAATATAATATAGACTTAAATGTCTTAAAGGACGTGTCACACACCCCCAAAGATGCCTACATATTGGAGAGACTTGGAGTTCATTATACACACAATGTGTGGAGGATTTTCTTCTCTCTTGATGGCGATGGAGCTGCGTTCTTGGTGCTGTGTCTTTGTGGAGTATTCTTTGTCTGGGTTGTCTTGGGGTTGTGTGTGACACGCTTGGCTGAATGACCTATTGGAGACTTTGCTAGTTGAAGCATCATGCTGATCACCGTAACGCCATCATTCTTCTTCTTAGTTGGCTTGTCTTCCATCGATCGATTTATCTATTCTATCTGCTTCAGTATTTTGTGCCCTAATCTGAAATGGCATAGAACATGTTCTCAAATTAACATGGAATCAGAGCTGAGGTGAAGACAAAGCCCAATTTGTGTTGAAAGTAATCACCGATCTATTGGGAAAGATCCATTGTGCAACACACAACAAGAAAGGGAGCTTGATAAAAGAGGGAACTTGGCTGCAAAAAGGAGGAAGGAACAACGTGAGCAAGAGACTGTTTCTAGGGCCGTTTCAGGTGACCAAAGTGCTGTAGGAGGCCGAGGAGAAGAGCTGGAAGGCTGAGACTGCTGTAGATGTTTGCAGCCTTGTTTGAGGGTCAAACAGAGGTATTAGGAGGCTGTTTTGAGGGCTGTTAGGGAGCTACAACAAACTGAGGTAGGCCGCAGACCTAGCCTCTCCAAAACAGGCCAGCGTGGGGGCGTTAAGGGCTACCACTTGCCCAGAACAACAGCCCACACGAAGGCCATCTCACCTTGCCTTATCCGCAACCCTAATTGAGGTTATGATGAGGGTAGCGGGTCTGAAGATATCTATAAATTTGTTTATTGGGTACGCTGATATCGTGGAGGAATGGCAGTGTATGCTGCTGTAGGTGGGCCGCAATCCCTACCTCATCTTTGGAGGATGTCGTAGCCCTAAGAGCTTGGAAGATCTGTTTGGTGTGCCTTGTCACTAGGTTTGAATACATTCTTGTTGCAGATTGGAGCCGTTGTCTCAGAGGTAAGTTTGAGGTCTGTTGTTTTAGTGCATGTTCGGTATTCTGCTTGGACGCAGGGGCAGCTGAAGTTACAACAATAGGCATAAATGTTTGAATGGGCCGAGAAGGCTAGGTAGGCTTCTCTACCCTAGCCACAGTCACTACAAGGAGCAACACAGTGATCAGAGGTGTTTTTCTTTTCTCTTGGCTAGAAGGTCAGTTTGTTCTGCTACTGGGGGACAACCGCCTATAGGGTGCCTTGTGTGGATATTACAAGGGCCATAATAGTGTTTGAGGACAGCGTGTTGCATCAGGAGTGTTGTGTGGTAGGCCGCAGGCCATACCACAACATCAAGGCTTGTGTGGGCTATTTTAAGGGCTGGTTTTAGCCCTTACCCTCAACGTGTAGGAGGAGTGTCTCTCCCAGCCTGAGACCTTAAGGAGGATCGAAGTTGGAGCATTTTTTTTATGGTCCTTCCAATGTCTGTATGAAGGCCGAGTTTACCCAGATTGGAGGATGAGTTTCTATTTGTTTTTTCATGCCTTGAAACAGGTTTGTGCAAGCATATTTGAGGCCGTTGTTTTGAGATATTCTGTGCGCGAGTTGGGGCTTCTAAGCATACACAACCATCCATAATTCTGTTCTGAAGTTTGATAAATTGGGTCACAGAGCCTCAATAGAATTGCGCACTAGTTCTATGGTATTATCTGATCCAAGAGAGAGGCAGATTCATTGGAGTTGTTTTGGGAAAGTCTGTCCTTGAATATTGAATAGAACTAAGGGATTTAAGACCACATGTTCAGGAGTTGTGCACTGTGATTAGAGGGGCCAAGAGGGCAAATATGTACGGAGGAGAAATCAAGATGAGGTATGTTCATAGGTGATGAACAACAATGATTGATGTGCCCTTATGACTGTGCTAGATCTACGTAAAAGAAAGGTGTCATATAAGGTATGGACTGGCATGAAGAAGGGTCGATTCAGTGTTTGGAACAACTGTATGATTGGTTCCTAGATCTGTGCAATTTAAGAGACAAATTGCAGAACTGAGATCTGAATATTTGAAGCCCTAGATCAGTCAACCATTAACTGTAGTTGGGCAGATCTGGAAGCCCTAAGAAGCAGTCTTTTAGTGGAGTTGGAAGGATTTTTAGAGGGTTTACTGTGGAAGCCCTTGGTGCAATGTTATGAAGCGGTCAGATTGTTGACAAGATGGGCAAATCTGTAAGCCCTAGGAAGAGTGACAAGAAAAAGTTGACTTGTCATAGAGTTAGGCCTGTTTTTGGTAGCCTTAGGAGCAGTCTTCTGAAATGACCAGAAGAATGACAAATGGGCAGATCTGGAAGATAAGAAGCAGTACAGAATGCAATGCCAGATGTAGTAGATGAAGACCTCAAGTGCAGGATCATGAGAGAAGGAATCAAGATATGTTAGAAGACAGATTGGGATCCCTAGTTTAGTGAGTTGTAGTAAAGAAAATCTTAGAGGGCTGCTTGAGGAAGCTACAACAAATCTCCACAGAATAACAGGTAGTTGCTGTAAAGTAAGTATGAGGACTTCTGACACAAGCTGAGGCTTGTATATTCTCCGTGTTTGACAGTGACATATGGCAGAATATGTATGACCATGAAGTTTGGAATCTTCAGTATTGTATGGCAGTATGACAATGATGAAGAAGATAGTGATGGGTATATACTATATGGCAACATCGTAATTAGCGATATGATAGTAATGACAGTTCATAGTGTATTTTTGTAATCGCAAATTTTGAGGAGCTAAGAAAGTAATCTGTGATTCTATGTCACTGTCATTATGACACGACACCTTTTGTTTATGAAATTCATAGTAGCAGTAAGCTCGTGACAGTATCAGTGTCACACTGGAGCGTAATGATAAACTTGAAAGAGTGAACTGTGAAGTTTTTGCAGCCTTCAGTCACGTTGTTGGAGTCTTGAACCATGGTTAGCAAAGCCTGTGAAGTTTTGAGCATATGATATGTGCCAAGATGCATGACAGCTATATGATAGTATATGGCTATAAATCTTGGATGGCTTTGACTGTGGGAGAATAAGATTCAGGCCCTTGAGTACAAAACTCCTTTCCAAGTTGGTGTCTGGATGCCCTCATTTAAAATAGATGTTTTCTCTCACAAGAGAAGCTGGCATTAAGAGGGAGAATACAACTGTATATGCTCCTGAACTAATATCATTGCTGAAAGAAAGAAGACCCTCATGGCTCAAAGACATATGGCTTCAAGGGGAAAATTTCGGAAGAAAACCAAGAAGCCATATAAATACCAGAGGTATCTAGCTGCCATGAGTACAATATGAGCCTGGATCATTTGAAGAAGTTGTAAGGCATCAAGTCTGGAAGGATGCGAGGATGATGTCTGGGATATGGTCCCTAGACCACAGGACAAAGCTGTTGTGACCTCGTTATAAGATCAAGCATGGATCTGATGGGAAAATGTGTTGCCTGAGACTTCTCTAGGAAGGCACTGATTATTATTGCACCTATAATCTATTATTACCCTTACTGCTACACAAGGACGGAATCTTCATCAGATGGATGTGAAGATCGCCTTTTGGCATGGTGCGAAAAAGGAAAAGGTGTAGGAAGAGAAACCTCTGGGATTTGGAGTCTAGGATTGAGACACCCATGTTTGCAGGTTGGCTAGCCCCCAGGGCTTGGTACAAGAGGATAGATTGCTACCTGATGAAGCTGGGCTTCACTCGTAGTAATGCTGATCCGAACCCTTACTTCAAGGTTGATAGAGAGAAGCCTCTCATTTTGGTGTTGTATGTGGACGACCTCTTCTTGATAAGGTGCTGACCCTCTCATTCATCAGTGCAAGAGGGAGCTCGCTGTTGAATTCAAAATGAAGGACCTAGGACTGATGCACTACTTCCTAGGCCTGGAGGTTTGGTAGAGACCCGGCGATTGTTTTTTCTTTCTCAAGGAAAATACATTGTGAAGCTTTTGGAAAGATTTGATATGGTGGACTGTAAGTCTGTGTCGACACCGATGAAGCTTAACTTTAAGAAGTTGAGTGGCAGCGCTGCTGGGCCCGTGCTAGCAAATCCTACTGAGTATCGTTAACTCGTAGGGGCCCTGATGTTCTTAGGGAACATCCGTTCGGACGTAAGTTGTGCAGTGAACACTTTGAGTCAACACATGGTTGATCCTCATAACATTCACTGGGTTGGTGCCATGAAACTCTTGAGATATCTCTGAGGCACGATAGACCATGGGCTGAGATACACTGCTGGGAGTATGACACTCCATCGATATACCAATGCCGATTGGATTGGCAGTGTGGTGGATCACAAGAGCACATCTGGATGCTGCTTCACACTTGGGACTGCTTCGTGCAGGAAGCAGAAGTCGCTAGCTTTGAGCACCGCTAAGGCCGAATACATTGCAGCATTATGGCCTGTTGTGAAGCCACTTGGGTGCAAAAGCTCTTCATTGAGCTGTTCGAGCATTTTCTAGATGCCACTGTTATCCTTTGTGATAACCAAAGGGGGATTCGTTTGTCATAGAAGCTCGGGTTCCATGATTGATCAAAGCATGTTGATGGCTGGTACCACTTTATCTAGGACATCGTACAATGAGGCGTCGTAAGGCTCGATCATATAGGAACTGATGAGCAGGTCGCGAATATTCTCACAATGCCCTTGGGGAAGGTCATGTTCCTAACCTTCCGTGAGAATCTTGGAATCATGGAACGACCCTATTTGGAGGGTCTTGTTGGATGATGAGCTCTGGGAGCTCCAAGGGGGTTTTGGGGATAGCTTTGGTGCTATAAGCAACTACAGGGCTAGGCTTGCCAAACCTAGTTTGTGTACTTCTGCCCCACCGTGATGATATTGAGCTGGTTTACCTCTCTTTGATCTGTGCCCCTTATGCATCCTACCCATGGAGTTTTGGACTCATGGGAAGTACCTCTCATTTGGCCAATGAGGTGGGAAATGAGGATAGAGACCATAGTAAGACTGATGGACGCATTGGAGATTGCTGTACTCTCTATGTCTAGGATGGCACGTGTCCAACCACTTGATCTGGGATCAAGCTTAGCGAGGTTTCGGACCTCCAACTGACTTCGGGTCAGTGAAGCTAACTTTGGGTTAGTATATGACTCTCTTGAGTCCTAGTGAGGTTTTAGACCTCCAACTGACTTCGAGTTAGGTAAACCAACTTTGGGTTGGTATGAGACTCTTTGTGAGTCCTCTAGAGGTTTCGGACCTCTGGGCTGAATCTGTCAGCCGTGAATGATGTCTCGTTGACTGACCCACTTCTGTTCTGAAATAAAGAAGCCAACGAAGCAAGTTACGGTGGGATGACGCACGATGTTTGGATTGCACTAGTGGACGGAGTTCTCTCTAGTTGAGCGGGAGTGTTAAATTTGGACAACTAGGTCCAAACTCTGAGTTGTGCTGCTCAGATGACGATCCTAATATTTTTATTGGATTCCTCTTTCGGAGAGGTGTAAGATTGATCTAAAGATCATCTCGATCGGATGAGCAGAACATGTACTTTGAATTTATTCCACTTATGTGCTAGGTCGGCCTGGAATATAATATAGACTTAAATGTCTTAAAGGACGTGTCACACACACCCAAAGATGCCTATATATTGGAGAGACTTGGAGTTCATTATACACACAATGTGTGGAGGATTTTCTTCTCTCTTGATGGCGATGGAGTTGCGTTCTTGGTGTTGCGTCTTTGTGGAGTATTCTTTGTCTGGGTTGTCTTGGGGTTGTGTGTGACACGCTTGGCTGAATAACCTATTGGAGACTTTGTTGGTTGAAGCATTCTGCAGATCGTCGTAATGCCATCATTCTTCTTCTTAGTTGGCTTGTCTTCCATCGATCGATTTATCTGTTCTATTTGCTTCAGTGTTTTGTGCCCTAATCTGAAATGGCATAGAACATGTTCTCAAATTAACATTCATCAGATAGCTATTGATCCTATCATACCAAGCCATGAGGGCTTGCTTCAACCCATAAAGGGCTTTCTTCAACCGGCATACATGTGTATCTTGATCTTGAACTTTGAACCCCAAAGGTTGTTCCACATAGACCTCTTCCTTGATCGAGCCATGTAAGAAGGGAGTCTTGAGTTTTGACATCCATTGGATGTAGACTCCACCCTTGCGATGCAGAAAGAGCAATAATCGAACGGATGGTGGTGTAGCGAGCAATAGGTGCAAATATTTCATCATAGTCTATACCTTCCTTCTGTGAGAAGCCTCGGGCAACAAATCTTGCCTTGAATTTTTCAGCACTTCTATCGGCTCCATGCTTGATCTTGTAGAGCCATTTCGAGGTGACAACAAATATTTCCTTTGGTCTAGGGACCACATCCCTGACATCATTTTTCATGATCGACTCATATTCTTTGTTCATTGCATCCTTCCAAACTTGGTGCTTCATGGCTTCTTCAAACGTTCCAGGCTCAGATTGGACGATGGTGCTCAAGGCTACTAAGTACACTTGGTACCTGTTCGGCTTCTTATTTTCATGGAATGTTCCCCTTGGTGCAATATGTCTCTTGACATCTTCGAGAGTGCCTCTAAGCCATGAGGGTATTTTTTTATTTGAAGAAGTGGGCTCACTAGGAGGTGGATCTATAAGATCCATCAGACCTTCAACATCGGCATCTGTTCATCTTTCGGTTCTTCCTGCTTTCCTGCATCTTCCACTTTGTCTTCCTTTGAGATGGGAAGCTCTCTAACCTTCCTAAGGGCAACATCTTCGTCGAAGGTGACATCATGACTTATCTCCACTTCTCTTTGACTAGGCCCATAGATTCTATATGCCTTAGAGGTTTCACTGTAGCCCATAAATGTTCCCTTCTTCCAGTAGCATCCGACTTGCTTCTCTTTTCTTTCGGCACATATATACGGGACTTCCAAAATTCTAAAATGAGAAACATCAGGTTTCTTACCAGTGAAGACTTTTTCTGGAGTTTTGGAGTCCAATGCTTGATGTGGGCATCTATTTTGAACATACACAACGGTGTTGGCAGCTTCTCTCCATAGGAACTTTGGAAGACCTTGGTCATGGAGCATGACACGAGAGGCTTCAATAATGGTTCTATTCTTTCTTTCAGCAACTCCATTTTGTTCGCGAGTATACGCAATAGTGATCTCCATCTTAATGACAACTTCCCTACATTAGTCATTGAACTCATTCGACTCATATTCAGTTCCATTATCGGTCCTCAATATTTTGATCTTCTTCCTTGTTTGATATTCCACCAAGGCCTTGAAGGTGCGAAACCATTTGAATACCTCGTCCTTTTTCTTCAAGAAGTATATCCAAGTATTGCGGGAGAAGTCATCTATAAAAGTGACATAATATAAGCATCCTCCCAAGGATGTTACAGGCAACATACCAGATAGATCAGAATGAATCAATTGTAGAACGTCAGTAGCCTTGGTGTCACTTGAGGGGAATGGTCCCCTTGTATGTTTCCATTCGGCACAACCTTGACATACACCTTCATGGTCATCTTTGAAATCGGGCATACTTGTGACCACCTTCCTTGCTTTGAGAAGGGCTTTATAATGAAGGTGTGCAAACCTCCGGTGCCATAGCTTGGATTGAAGAGTTGTGTTGCATGACATGGCTCCCAACGGACTTCCTCCAACCTGATAGAGTATATCAACCCTGAAACCAAGAGTGAATGTTTCTTTGAAATCCCTCTTCCGAATGCGTACCTTTCCATCAATGAATGCCACCTTGAATCCTTTATCTTCCATCGCCGAGATAGACACTAGATTCTTTTTGAAGTCAGGTACATACAACACATCTTGCAGATGAAGGACTTGACCTTGATTTAGATGAAGAGTCACAGTCCTTGTCCCTTTCACAGGATAGGTGGCATATCTCCAAGGATAATTTCCAAATTAGTTTCCTTTCCAATCAAATGAGAGAGGGCTTTTTTATATCTAGTGAAGTGCCTTGATGCACCACTGTCAATCAACCAGTTATCGAGCGTGTCAGGAGGAGATGCAACAGAGATGGCAGATAGAAGAATATATTCATTTTTCTTGTTATCAACAATATTAGATTCATCATACCTGGAGTTCCTTGACCTTTTGAGAGGTTGACCATTTCCATTTCCATTTCGAGCAGAGGGAGCCTTTCTCTTCCCTTTGTTGTTGAACTTGTTGTTCCTTTGATTTCCATTTTCCCTGAAGTTATTGTTGTCATCATCTCTAGGTGAGTTCCTTTTATTGGGGCACTCTCTAGCATAATGGCCAAACCTGTTACAATTGTAACATCTACCCTTCCTTCCTTTGGGTCTTGATCTTCCTTGACCTTGATTTCTAGTACCATCATTATTCTTCTTCTTTGCATGAGCAATGAAGGTAGTAGGTTCACTTCCATTTCCAATTGAGGGTTTGTCTTTGTTAAATTTAGATAACCATGGTATGTTCTATGCCTAAATGCAGTTTTACTTCAATCTTTCTTATCAGCCCAATTCAATTTAGCAATCACATAAACATGAAAGTAAAATGCTGATAGAACATAATAATAGTTCAACAGAAGACAAGCCAAATAATATATCAGAATTTGTAATTCTCTTTGTCCAGCAAATGAATAGATAAATGTTTGTTACAACAATCAACAGGATACCCTAGTCAGCAAATTCTTGAGTTGGTACCAACTTCTCCAACAGCCAAATCAACCTTCCTCAAGTGTCACACACACACCCCAAAGACAACTCCAAAAGTCAACGCAAGTCAACCCAAACTGGTCAACGCTGCAGTCAAAGGGGATTCAGTCAAACTCATTGTTCAACCTCTATTTTTGCGCACAGTAGTACAGCCTCCAAAAATCCGAATTTCTGCCCAAAAAACGTAGTCAAAGTCCAAGCGTTGAACCAAAGTCAATGCTATCCAGAAACCCTAAAAACAGTCTGAAAATTGCAGCAGCTTCTTCAGGTTCAGATTCACATGTGTGAAGGAGGGAAGCCTCTCTTAGGCTATACGAACCAATCAGATCACAAGATGAATGTGTGTGATGAGTTGATGATGAAATGGAGTCTGGAAATCATCTCTCTCCAATTTATATCCATCAATGAGGGTGTGTGACACATCTGTAGGGCTTGTGAGCCTACATTACAAATCTGGCGGACCTCACACTTGTGGAAAATAAAATCAAAATATATGTTCTGCTCATCCAAACAAGATGATCTTTAGATCAATCTTGTACCTCTTGGAAATAGGAATCCAACAAAAATATAATCGTCATCATATGAGCAGTACAACATGGAGTTTGGACCTAGTTGCCCAAAATTAACATTCCCTCTCAACTAGGGAGAACTCCATCTATCCACCTGTGTGATCCTGTCATCAGTACCATCATGTACTGTCATCATCATCATCATGCGTTCCTGCGTCATCTTGCTGTAAGTTGTAACATGCTTTGCCGGCTCTAAGGGAAAACAAACGAGAGTGAGTCACAAAGACATCACACTTCGCTGACCCGAAGTCAGCCTAGAGGGTGAAACCTTAATAGACTCAAAAAGAGTCACATACTAAGCTGTAGTTAGTTTATTGACCCGAAGTCAGTTTAGAAGTAAGAACCTCATCAGACTTGATCCCAGATCAAGGTCTTGGACACAACCCATCTAGACATAAAGAGTACGACAACCTCTGATGCATCCATCGGTCTTGCTATGGTCTCTATCCACATTTCCCACCTCATTGGCCAAATGAGAGGTACTTCCCATGAGTCCAAAACTGCATGGGTAGGATGCATGCGGGGCATAAATAAAAGAGAGTGAACCAGCTCAACATCATAATGGTGGGGCGGAAGCACTGTGCTTATAGCTTCAAGAAGCTATCCCCAAGCCCCTTGGAGCTCCTAGAGCTCATATTCCAACTCAAGCAGGACCCTCACAATAGGGTCTTTCCACGATTCCAAGCTTCTCATGGAAGGTTAGGAACTTGACCTTCCCCAGGGGCTTTGTGAGAATATATGCGACCTGCTCATCCGTTACTATATTATTGAGCCTTATGACGCCTCGTTGTACCATATCCTGGATAAAGTGGTACTTGATATCAATATGTTTGGATCGATCGTGGAGCGCAGTATTCTCAGAAAGACGAATCCCACTCTGGTTATCACAAAGGATAATGGTGGTATCTAGCATATGTCCAAACAACTCATTGAAGAGCTTTCTTAACCAAACAACTTCACAACAGGGCATACTCGCTGCAATGTATTCGGCCTCAGCGGTGCTCAAAGCCACCGACTTCTGCTTCCTGCTCATCCAAGACATCGAAGTAGAACCCAATGTGAAGCAACATCCTAATGTGCTCTTACAATCCACCACACTGCCAGCCCAATCAACATCGGTATATCCATGGAGTCTCAAACTCCCGACAGTGTATCTCAGCCCATGGATGATTGTGCCTTGAAGATATCTCAATAGATTCTTGCCACCAATCCAGTGAATATGATGAGGCTCAACCATATGTTGACTTAAAGTGTTCACTGCTAAACATACGTTTGGATGAGAGTTCACTAAGAACATCAGGGCCCCTACAAGTTGTCGATACTCTGTGGGATTTCCCAGCTCGGGCCCAACAGCGCTTCCACACAACTTCTTAAAGTTGAGTTCCATCGGTGTCGACACAGACTTACAGTCCACCATACCAAATCTCTCCAGTAGCTTCACGACATATTTTCTTTGAGAAAGGAAAATATCGCTTGGTCTTTGCCAGACCTCCAAGCCTAAGAAATAGTGCATCAGTCCTAGGTCTTTCATCTCAAACTCGGAAGCTAGCTCCCTCTTACATTGATGAATGAGAGGGTCAGCACCTGTTAGGAAGAGATCGTCCACATAGAGAACCAGAATGAGAGGCCTTTCTTTATAAACCTTAAAATAAAGGTTTGGATCAACATCACTTCGAGTGAAGCCCATCTTCATCAAGTAGCTATCTATCCTCTCATACCAAGCCCTGGGGCTTGCTTCAACCCATAGAGGGATTTCTTCAACCTGCATACATGTGAGTCTCTATCTTGGACTTCGAACCCCAGAGGTTGCTCCACATAAACCTCTTCCTTTATTGAACCATGCAAAAAAGCAATCTTTACATCCCCATCTGATGGAGACTCCATCCTTGCGTTGCAGCAAAGGCAATGATAAATCAGATGGTGGTATAGCGGACGAGAGGTGCAAATATATCATCATAATCTATGCCTTCTTTTTGAGAGAAGCCTCGTGCAACAAATCTTGCCTTGTACTTTCTAGCACTTCCATCGGTTCCATGCTTGATCTTGATTTCTGTGAGCCTCATAAAATATGATTGTATGGATTCCTCTTTGCCCTTTTTGATATTCTTCAACTTGCTCTTGAAGAAAAGCACTTGATTAGCATTGCTAGCCCTGAACATGCTAACCAGCTTGTCATACATCTCTTTAGATGTGTCCAGCTCAGAGATGTAAGCAACCAAGTGCTTATGAATTGAATCCCTGATAATCATCTTTGCTTTGATTTCCCCTTTTCTATAATTAGTCTTTGTGGTAGCCGGTGCATTTGATGGAGGCTCATGGATCTTCCCCCTAGACATAGTCCATGACATCTTGGTCTTCTAAAGCCAAATCCAAGGACATCTTCCATGCATGATAATTAGACTTGTTAGTCAAATTATCATCGGATTTGAAACCCTTATATGTGGAGGCCATCGATCCTTGATAGGATTTCTTCTTCGATGATTGCTTTTCACACTATCTTGGGCTTTGTCTTCACCTCAGCTCTGATACCATGTTAAATTAGATAACCATGGTATGCTCTATGCTTGAATGCAGTTTTACTTGAATCTTTCTTATAGGCCCAATTCAATTTAGCATAATAATAGATCAACATAAGACAAGCCAAATAATATATCAGAATTTGTAATTCTCCTTGTCTAGCAAATGAATAGATAAATGTTTGTTACAATAGTCAACAAGATGCCTTAACCAGCAAAGTCTTGAGTTGGTCAAACCAACTTCTCCAACAACCAAATCAACCTTTGTAAAGTGTCACACACACCTCTCAAAGACAGCTACAAAATTCAATGCAAATCAGCCCAAATTGGTCAATGCAAAAGTCAATGCTGCAGTCAAAGGGGCTTCGATCAAAGTCAATGTTCAACCTCGATTTTTGTGCCCAGTAGTACGACCTCCAAAAATCGGGATTTCTGCCCAAAAAACGCAGTCAATTTGGGTCAATGCTGGTCAACGTTGTCCAGAAACCCTAAAAACAGTGCAAAAATTGCAACAACTTCTTCAGGTTCAGATTCACACGTGTGAAGGAGGGAAGCCTCTCCTAGGTTGTATGAACCAGGGTTGCAGGGGAGCACCCCCCCCCCCTCTTGAACCCGCTCCCAATTCGCGCTCTGAGCGGGAGCGTTTTGGGAGCGCACTCTTGAAAACGCTCCTTGAGGGGAGTGTTTTCGGCAACGCGATCCATAAACAGGAAAAATGTTCCCTGGTTTTTAGGGAGCGTTTTTTTTAGGGATTGAGTGCTTTTTCTAGGGAGGGAGTGTTTTCGGGAGCGTTTTAGGGAGCTTTTTTTTAAGGGAGGGAGCGTCTTTTCTAGGGAGGGAGTGTTTTTGGGAGCGTTTTTTTAGGGAGGGAGCATTTTCGTGAGCGTTTTTTTGCTTAAAGACATGGTCCTAAATGAAATTACTTGATCTCCATTTGCTTAAATCATCCATTTGCCAACCTAACTATACTGCCAATATAATGTGTATCAACTATTTTTTAACATATTATGATACAATTCCATTTGGTAATGGCCATTATTTTATTATAAACCCGGGAAAGGTATATCCTTTAATAATCTTGAGACAAAATTTCCTACCATAAAGTGGAATGGATTTTGTTCAAACTAGCTGAAAAGCATACATCATATTCGTTTTAGGCAAGGATTAATTGTCAAGATATGAGTAAAGGCTAATTTTCATTAAGGGATAAAAACAAAAGCTTAGCTTTAAGACTCATTGTGTTGTAGTTATTATAAGTAGAATATATGACCCTTTGAAACTCAGTATTTAATTCAACAACTATTTCTCTCCATTGTAAAAAGGGCCTAAATATTATGAAATCATTCTTTGTACTATTGCTAATGCCTTACACCTACTCCTTTCTCACATTGAAACCAAGTTGATAGTCCTTTGCAATAAAGATATGCCATCTTATTGGAGACAGTGATGGATGACCGAAATATTTGTTGATGTTTCATCAATGCGTCTACCCTTTTAGGTCATGGCCATATTGGTTGCATGAGATGGGGGCTTGTGTATTTTCCTATCTATTGTTTCTTAGAGATTTTATGACCTTAATGTTAAAGTGGGTAACAAGTTGATGAAAATGAAATTGCTTAAACTTTGGATAATTAATGATATGCCTACTAGGTTGAATTTCCCATTTCCTTAAAAGAAATTAATTTATTCCTTAGCAACACATTCTATGTGTTCTCAACCTATTGGACATGCCGAATACCTAAGCAGTTAGCTAAAGTGCAGATCCCATTCTCCCCCTGGGGATTGACTTACGACTCTAAGATTTTAACTCTATTATATTTTATTAGGCAAGATCCCATTTTTTTTCTCAAAACGACCATCACATAACAAAGCATGTGGCTTCCTGCACAATGATATCAAAATCAAAGCCCCAGTTTAAGCTGCCTAATGTGACCCCAATGTTACAGTATCTTACTGTATCTTTTAGGATGATATTCTGTTAGAATTGTTCCGAAAACTAGATGTATCATGTGATTTTCTCAATGTGTGTTCAATGTTTATTAATACTCCATCGGTTTTAAGATTTTTAAATCTTTACAACCATCTATATTTTTATGGTTGACAATTTGCACATTATTTCATCCAAGACACACCACAGGTTGGAGCTTTTTCATTTTCTTCTTGGTTACATCTTGGGAATTTGTGTGAATATTTTATTGGATCATTATCTTTAAGTTGGTGTTTGACATAAAGTATATTCTCTTCATTCTTACATCTTTACAAATACCCTTTAACATTTGTAGGGAAATTATTCTTCATTCTTACATCTTTACAAATACCCTTTAACATTTCTAGAGAAATTTTTCACATTTTTTTAATTATATTTTCTAAGGGAAACAATGTCAACAAGCATCAAAGCCAAGCATTAGAAGACCACCATTACCACGATCTTCTCAAATTTCAAAAATTAGACATTTTTCGTGGCAAGAGGCCAAGCAATAGATAAAATAGATTTACTAGTCTTTCTAGTTTCTAGTAGTTTTCAACTTTTTATAGCTGTTGAAACTTGACTCTTTCATATTTATTATGATATTTTTTGTAAACAATATATGACAATTTAAGTTCGAAGTTTGAAACTTTGAAGTTGGTAGTTATAAGTTTATAACTCATTATGAATTATGAATATGATGCTTCATGAAATTTGAAAGTTGTTTCATTTTGTTTCATTTTATAACATTTCATTTCATGTTAAATATTCTTTGTCGTAAATGTTACACTTAGCTTACAAGTACAACTATGGTGATAAATGAATCAATGATGATAAATGTTATATATTGAATTTTAAAAGCTTGAAACTTTAAAATTGATGAATCATGAAACTCAAGAGTCAATATGTTGTATGTTTCTAACTTCTAGATTAGAAACATAATCTCAGAGATTAGAAGATTAATCATTATACATCTTTACAAATACCCTTTACAATTTCTGGAGAAATTATTCACATTTTTTTAATTATATTTTCTGGGGGAAGACAATGTCAACAAGCATTAAAGCCAAGCATTAGAAGACCACCATTACCACGATCTTCTCAAATTTAAAAAATTAGACATTTCTCGTGGCAAGAGGCCAAGCAATAGATAAAATAGATTTACTAGTATTTTCTAGTTTCTAGTAGTTTTCAACTTTTTATAAATGTTGAAACTTGACTCTTTCATATTTATTATGATATTTTTTGTAAACAATATATGACAATTTAAGTTTGAAGTTTGAAATTTTGAAGTTGGCAATTATAAGTTTATAACTCATTATGAATTATGAATATGATGCTTCATGAAATTTGAAAGTTGTTTCATTTTGTTTCATTTTATAACATTTCATTTCATGTTAAATATTCTTTGTCGTAAATGTTACACTTAGCTTACAAGTACGACTATGGTGATAAATGAATCAACGATGATAAATGTTGTATATTGAATTTTGAAAGCTTGAAACTTAAAGATTGATGAATCATGAGACTCAAGAGTCAATATGTTGTATATTTCTAACGTCTGGATTAGAAACATAATCTTATAGATTAGAAGATTATAACTACTAGATGATTGATGTTATACGGTTCATTCTATGTTTTTATGTTTAATTCATCAATCTACATGCTTTTGTTGTCATATATGCATCAAAATATAAAAAAAATAATATATATATATATATATATATTATAAAAAAACGCTCCCTGAAACGCTTCTGGACCAAGAGCTTCTAAAAATGGCACTCCTGCTCCCAAGTAGCCTTGGTACGAACCAATCAAATCACAAGATGAATGTGTGTGATGAGTTGATGATGAAATGGACAACATCTCTCTCCAATTTATATCCATTAATAAGGGCGTGTGACACATCTGTAGGGCTTGTGAGCTTACATTACAAATCTGGCAGACCTTGCACATGTGTGGAAAATAAAATCAAAATATATGTTCTGCTCTTTTAAACGAGATAATCTTTAGATCAATCTTGCACCTCTCCTAAAGAGGAATCCAACAAAAATATAATCATCATCATATGAGTAGTGCAACATGGAGTTTGGACCTAGTTGCCCAAAATTAACAGTCTCTCTCCATCATCCTTGTCTCCTCTTGAGTGCATCTCGTCAACAATTCATCAAAATCAGGAATTATGTTATTATTGAAGACAGTGTTATTGAATACATACCATGCCCGAGGAAGACCTTTAAGAGCAATGAGAGTGAGCTCTCGGTCAACTATGATCTCTCCAATAGATAAGAAATCATTTTTGATTTCGGTGATCCTCATAAAATAGGATTGGATGGACTCTTCCTTATCCATCTTGATGTCCTTCAACTTGTTATTCAAAAAGAGAATCTGATTAGCTTTGCTAGCCCTAAACATGCCAACCAATTTATCATACATCTCGTTAGATGTGCCCAGCTCGGAGATATAAACAACCAAGTGCTTGTGAATAGAATCCCTTATGATCTTCTTCGCCTTGTTGTCCCCTTTCTTGTACTTTGTTTTAGTGGTAGCCGGTGCATTTGATGGAGGCTTAGTGATCTTTCCCTGCACATAATCTATAACATCTTGTTCCTCCAATGTCAGGTCCAAGGACATTTTCCAAGCATGATAATCGGACTTATCATTGAGCTTGTCATCAGATTTGAAGTATGATGAGGAAGCCATTGACCCTTGTCCTTGTCTAATCAACTTTCAGTGATTGCTCTTCTCACTCTTGCTTGGGCTTTGTCTTCACCTGAGCTCTGATACCATGTTAATTTTAGTTAACGATGGTATGTTCTATGCTTAGAGAAATTTACTTCAATCTTTCTTATTAGCCGAATTTCAATTTCCTCTTTAGCAATCACATTAACATTGACACTAAATGCTCATAGAACATAAGCAAATAACCAGAAGACAAGCCAAGACAAGAGGACACAATATTTGGCGGATGCCAGGGAAAAACCCCAATGTGGGGAAAACCCTTCGATCAAATCTTCTTATTATTCTTCAAATTCGGCAGAGAGAGAAAGTACAATTTACAAATTTCCTTCAGTCAAACAATAGTTAACAGGATGCCCTAGCCAGCAAAGTCAATGCTGGTCCAACCAACAATATTTCTCCCCCAATGAAGCTTGGTGAAACTTAGACAAACTCGACCTCCAAAATCAGTGAAAGTCAGCCCAAAATAGTTCGGAAAGAACTCAGTCAAACCTAGTCAACGCTGTGGTCAAACTACGGTCAAACCTGAAGTCAATGTTACGGTCAACATGCCCATAAATCCTCGATCTGCATGCCATTCAATGCGGCCTAAAGAGACTGAAATTCTGCCAAAGAAGTCAAAGTCAAAAAGTCAAAGTTGACTCAAAGTCAACTCTGGTCAATGCTATGTTTTTTGCCCTAAAACCAGTTCGAAAATCACAGCTGCTGTCCACACATGCAAAGAGGAGAGAGAGCCTTCTTGAGGCTGTACGAACCAATGAGGGAGGAGAGATGATGTGATATGAGATGATGTCGAAATGAGGAATGAGTCTCTCCTTTTTATATCCATTAGTGAGGGGTGGAGACACATCTTTTGGGGCTTATGAGCCTACATAACAATTTTGGTGGACCTTGACAATTTTCTCATGTGTGAGAGAATAACTTCAAAATCCAAGTTCTGCTCATCCAAACAAGATGATATTTAGATCAAATCTTGCACCTCTCGAAAAGAGGAATCCAACAAAAATATCATCTCCATCATATGAGCAGTCCAAAGTGGAGTTTGGCCCTAGTTGCCAAATTTAACATATTATGTTTTAACCTCAACAGTTGATCTCAAGTGAGGCAAGATCTAATCTCAATCATCAATTACTTTTTAGATTAAGGTTAGGGATTTAGCTCAATGAGAAGTTATAAAGCCAAGGCTAAGGATAAGAGAAAGAGTCAAGACACACCACTCAGTGAGTACAAGACTTGAGAGGAGATCTGATTGATTGAGTGGAGAAGGACTTCCATTCAAGTGTGTCGGGTTTAAGGAAGGTGCACATGTGCAGCAAGTAAATTCATATTAGCTAAAGATAGGACTTGATCAACTGGATCAGATCTAGGGTTTGTTGTATTTTTAAATTCCTCAATTGGTTCATTAATTTATGAAGAAATTTTGATTGGCCAAAATTTGTGTGTTAAATGTGTGATTGAGATTGGTTGATATTTTGCTTCCACTGAATGTTTATGTTAAGAATCTAGTTTGTGCTTTTACTCTGTGGATTTGAGACAATTTGTCAGGAATTAATTGCTTGTTTTGGGGTTTATATAAATTAACATGGTATTAGAGCTTGAAACACTAAATACTAATCTTTGAAAAATTGCATAGGTAGATTGAGCCACAATGCACAAAGCTGTAAAGGTGACAAATCAATTGGATGAGCAACGTACATAGTTCGATTCTGCAGGAGGTAGATCCATGTGACACTAAGTTGTATAGAAAAATTGGGCTAGGAAATTGTGGCAAAGGTAGGCCGTATGAAGGTAGGTTGTACGACATGTGATTGTTGAAGATGACTAAGTAAAAATAAAAATAAGAAATAAAAGAAAAAAAGGTGGATCATGTGGGTGGACGATAAACTTGTCAGCCATCTAGTCTCTGTGCAGGTGACATGTCAGCGATCTAGTCTCTGTGTAGGTGAACAGGGCCAACACAATTGGCAGGCAACAATGCAGGGGCCTCTGCATAGGGAACATAACTGATGTACAAAACATGGCTTGATAAGCCAACAAAAGGGTGCAGGAAGACAACCAAGTTTAGATAGAGTTTGTGTAGCAGAGTGGTAGGACCTGGGCACGGGCAGAGTGGTGTTAAGGCCGCATGAAGCAAAAGGATACAACAACTGACAGGGAGCTGTCAGCATAGTAGGTTCGACAATGGAGACATTGAGCCACTAGTTGCATGAAGCAGTGAGCTTGTGGGGTCGAGAGGCTAGTTGGTATGTCAAGCCTCCACATGATTAGAGATTGTCAGGTCAGAAGGCAGAGGTGCTAGGGTCACTATAGGACCAACAAACATGTTGACAACATGTGTCCAAGTGTTTTGGGGAGTGCATGCATGTTGGAATATGTGTCTCGAGTAACCAACAAAGAACTAGAATTGAGCTAGTCGACTCGCGAGAGGACTTTTCTACATGAAGGGACCAACTAGTGTGAGGTATGATTAGGGGTGACACTGTGAGGGCGTGTGTGGATAATAGTAGACGTGTGATTAGTGGGGCATGGGGAGTGGTAGGTGTGTTTGGGAGCTAGCTAGACAGGGCACGCAAAGCTGTAGCTGTAGGGCAGATTGGACCTAGTCGTACAGGAGCAGATCTAGAAAAGCCAAACGTATAGTAAAGTACAACATGTACAATTTACACACAATATGGTGACAAGAAGCAACGTGCTAAGTTGTCAGAGTTTTATAGTCACAAGTTTGGCAGTGTGATTGATAGAGGTTTGCCCATAGAGGGAGAGGAGATTGTGCCAGTTAGGGGATTGTGTAAATTTTTGTAGATGTTCTATGCTTGATGCAACTTTACTTTTATGCCCAATATCAAACAACAATCAAATAAACAAGAAAGTAAAATGTTGATAGAACATACCAATAGATCGACAGAAGACACGCCAAAAATACACTTAACTTGATCAACAAAATATATGAGTTGTGGTGCGTTACGGCGATCAACAGGATGCTTCAACCAACAAAGTCTCTACATGGTCAGCTAACTAGAATGTGTCACACAACCCTCTCAGACAACTCTATAATAGTCAACCCAAAGTCAACAAAAGTCAACACTGTCTAGTTAATGGTCAATGCAAAAACAACAACAACAAAAGTCAACTCAGCCCTGTCAAAGTCAACATCCAGCCTTGATTTCTGTGCCAAAAAATGCAGACTGCAGAAATCGAAATTTTGGGAGAGATTGGGGTCAGTTTGACCATGCGTTGACCAAAGTCAGCGCTGGTCAAATTTGCGCTGAAAACCCTAGGTCAAAACCTGAAACCCCTTTGCTGCAATTTCCCATGTGTGAGAGAAGAAGAGCCTCCAAGATGATGATCGAACCAATTAGATGATGAGAGAGAATGTGTGATGAGTGATGGTGAAAATGACCTCCAACGTTGACCTATATACATCCATCAGTGAGCGTGGGTGACACATCTGTTGGGGCTTCAAGCCTACATTACAATTCTAGCCGACCTTGCACATAAGTGGAATTAATTCAAAATAAATGTTCTGCTCATTGGATCAAGATGATCTTTAGATCGATCTTGCACCTCTCTGAAAGAGGAATCCAATAAAACTATTGGCATCTTCATCTGAGCATCACAACATGGAGTTTGGACCTAGTTGTCCAAAATTAACAGATTGGCAACAAATTTTGGTGCTTGAAGGACCAAACAGATTTTCTTCAGTTAAGTGTGGTTGATGTGACTTAACACATATCTTCGACAAGATTTGGTGAAGAGGTCTGTAGTAGGTCTTTGATTTGAAGATAGGCTGGATGAAGCCTCAAATTTCCTGCCTTGGAAGGCTAGGGCCATCTTGGTTCTCAAGGAAAATGATCTCTGGGAGATTGTTGAGAAGGTGATCCCAGAATCGACAAATGCTAAGGAGAAGGCCGCTCTAGCAAAGAGGGAGATAAAGGCATAATGGATACTCTTAGATGCGGTGAAGGACCATATTATTCCTCATTTGTTTGAGAATAATTCCAGGGTTTGTTCTATTTGTAAATTCCCCGACTGGGTCATTAACCTAGGATGGGAGCCAAAGTAGGTTCTAAGATTAATTTAATGAAGAACTGTTGATTGGCGATAATTTGTGTGTGTCAAATGTGTGATTGAGATTGGTTGATATTCTGCTTCTCCTGAATGTTTTGTTAAGAATCTAGTTGTTCTTTTACTCACTGGATTCGAGATAGTTCGCTAGGAGTTAATTGCTTGTTTTTGGGTTCTTAGAAATTAACATGGTATCAAAGCTCGAAACTCTAAATACCAATCTTTGAAAAATTGCATTGGTAGATTGAGCCATAAAGCAAAGAGCGTAAAGTTGAGAAATAAACCGTATGAGTAACGTACACAAATCAATTTTGCAGGAGGCAAATCCATGCGACACTAAGTTGTATAGAAAAAAGGGGGCTAGGAAATCGTGGCAAAGTTATGCTGTCTGAATGCAGGATGTACGACGCGTGATTGTTGAAGACGACTGAGTAAAAATAAAAATAAGAAATAAAATGAAAAAAAGGTGGATCATGTGGGTGGGGGATAGACTTGTCAGCCATCTAGTCTCTATGCAGGTGAATAGGGCCGACACAATCGACAGACAGCAAGGGGATGGTAGCGTAGCAGGGGCCTCTGCGTAGGGAACATTACTAATGTACAAAACACTGCTTGATAAGCCAACAAAAGGGTGTAGGAAGACAACTAAGTTTATATAAGGTTTGTGTAGCAGAGTGGTAGGACTTGGCTGCGGGTAGAGTGGTGTTAAGGTCATGTGAAGCAAAAGGATACAACCACCGACAGGAAGCTGTCAACACAGTAGGTTCGACAATGGAGACATTGAGCCACTAGTTGCATGAAGTAGTGAGCTTGTGGGGGTCGAGATGCTAGTTGGCACGTCAAACCTCCACATGGTTAGAGATTGTTAGGTCAGAAGGCAGAGGTGCTAGGGTCGCTGTAGGACCAACAAATATGTGTTCAAGTGTGTTGGTGAGTGGACGCATGTTTGAATAGGTGTTTCGAGTAAAAAACAAAGAACTACAATTGATCGTGAGAAGACTCTGCTGCACAGAGGGACCAACTAGTGTGACGTTCGAGCAGAGGAGACACAGTGAGGGTGTGTGTTGAGAACAATAGTCGTGTGATTAGTGGAGCATGGGTCTGAGTTATTACAGAGGCTGACCATAGGCATAAAGAGTGTTTGTGTCTGAGTTTATGGTGTGGAAACTCTCCCTCCTAGGTGGGTTGTATCTTCAAGGAACCTTTCTCAAGTAGGCCATAGGCATTATCTAGCTGAATAGTGGGCTGAGAGGGTAAACATCTGCACAGGTAGGCCGCAGACCTATTTTGGTAAATGAAGGTTGGCGTGGAGGCTTGTTTGGGGGCTAGATTAAGCCTAGACTTGTAGTAGAAAGGGGACAGATTGTCTTGGAGGGAGGCCACAACTATAGAAAGCCGTTTAGGTGAGTTTGTAAGGGCTGGAGCAGTGTGCCACTTGCCCTAACCAGGAGCAGCAAGCAACAACAATATACTCCAACACTTGTGATCATAAGGTGTGTGCAGATATGATGTATTTGCATAGTTTTGGATGTTAGTTGGATGGATGTCCAGATTACACATTATGCAGTAGCTCCTTCATGGACTGTAAGTATCCCTAACCAGACCAAGCTTCTATAGTAGTATGACACCAGCTTAAGAGGGAACTATTTTGACTGCTCCATAATTGCAATTTTGATCGGGCCATCTATTTATTGAAGGGCAATGATATTGGATCTTCAAATTGGCATGTCAATTTTGACTTGGAATTATTGTACTCTCTCTCTCTCCGTTGAACACTTGATATTAATAATAAGAAGAATTGATCAAGGGTTCTCCCCATTTTGGGGTTTTTCCCCGGCTTGAGCCATATTCTTGTGTTCTCTTGTCTTGGCTTGTCTTCAACATTTATCATTTATGTTCTTTCTTCAGCTCCTGTCAATAATGATTTATGTGATTGCTAATGGAAATAAAATGGATTGAAAAATGGGCTCATATGGAACATTTAAGTAACTGTCCTAAGCAAAGAACATGTTATCTAAAATTAACAACCACAAACTGGGTCTAACTACCCTCCTCGCCGGTTTTTTAGCCAAACCAGGCATAAACCGGCTATTTTATGAAAAAACCAATCGATTTTTAGGACACCGAGTATTGTAGTGGTTGAACTCGCCACAGTTGAAGCACTTGACATTAGATAGGTCATTCTTTTTCTTCTTCTTCCCCTGTCCCTGATTGGGACCCTTTGATGCAAGGGCCAAATTCTCTTCCTCCTTCTCACCTTTCAAAGCCTTACTCTTTTTTCGCTGATGGATGTCTTCACAAGTGCTCACCTCATCTCTTCTTATTGCAAGTCTGACAACGTCTTGTCTCACCTAGGTAGGGTATCTTTTCCTAAAATGCCTTGGACGAAGATCTCCGAGTCCTTTGAGACATTGTTCAGTGCCAAACGTACAAGCTCTGTGTCGTGAAGCATCTCTCCAACGAATTCAAGCTGATCTTGGATTTCGTGAAATTTTGTGAGAAAAGGATCAATGCCTTCACCCTTATACATCTTGATGTTTCTCATCTTCTCTTTTAGGAAAATCATCCACTGCTTGGAAGGATTCTGATATAGCTGAGCGAGAGCATCCCACATCTCCTTGGCAGTATTCTTGCCAGATATATATGAAAGTATATGGTCCCAGACTACATCCAATATTTTCCGCTTTGCCTTGGCCATTTCTTTCCTGAATACCTTCAGTTGATCTATATCAGTAGGTTCTACCACAACGTTCTCTGCATAGGTTTTCAAGCCAAATTCGTTTGGCAGGAAGGACATTGTAGCCTTCTAGATGACATAGTTGGAGGCTTCCTCTAACCTATCCTGATCTCTAAAGCCCAACTATGGCCATTTCTGAGACTGGAACAAAGATATGCCTCTTTCACTTGCTCGACTATTGAATCTGCTAATCACTCTCCCTTCTAAAGTGAGAAAATCTGCACGCAGCTAATGCCGTCTGCAATTGGAAATTTGGATTTCCAAACCAGGAACTCCCTGAGAGAAATTCCTTCTGTGTGTGCACTTTCTCTTCCATTCGACGTTGATACTACTCTAGCCACTGTTGGAAAACCCTCTGTGCCCAGACCATGAATATGCTCTGCTAAAATATGAGTTGCTCACCTCTTCTTGCGCGAATCTCGCAGCTCGACTGACGGAACCTGCGCGACCCTTCGAAAAGTCCTTTTCTGCAGCTCCCTCTGAGCTGCAAATTTTTCCCTTCACTTCTGAGCTCCCTATCTGTCAACTACGCTTTGATAACATGTGAAAATTGCACTACTGAAATTATATTGCATCAACTGAAATTAATTCTTCTAACTGTAAATTAATTATGCAGTTTATTGCTACGATAACAACGATTTAAGCACACTGCAACCTTCACAAAATTAAATACTGTAGAAGATAAATTGGAAACTGAGAAAATACTGGCACACAAACACAAAAATATAACGCCTTTTATTTTTGGACAAAAGTCCCTAGAAAAACCCAACTTGGGAAAACTGGTGCAACAGTTGAGGGTATTTATTATTAAGCTGCAGTGAGAAATTTTGAGTACAACTAGATGCTGAAATCTTGTATTCCTACAAAGAAAAATATTGGCAAAAATATTGTGAGTAATTTTCCTCACCCACACAAGCAATCCGGGCTCTCACTGCCAGCTCCAAGTGAGCCGTCCAAACTATAGCCTGCATAGATCCTGTGTCACCTTAGCATAGAACTGGAATACACACTGCGTGGAGCAACTGCTACTCAAGCCTTCCTTTCTGTCGCTGACTGAGAAGTTGCTTCTTCGGTGCACTAGAAAATCTCCCCAACCTCTTGAATTGTTAAATTTCTAAGGGCTATATTGTTCTTTTCTTTTGATAATTGCAATTATACTTTTTATCATTTACATAAGCATTGACCTCATAACATTATCACATCATTAGCAAATATGTAGAAACAACATCAACAACAATGCAGCGGAAATAAAAGGAACATTAGAAGAAAAACACACACATTGAGACACAAAGATTTGGTCAGAGACCAGGCCAAAACCTAACAAGGGGGAAAAGCCGTAAATCAATTCTTCTTCTTCTATTAGATATTCACCAATTGTTCAACCGAGATACAAATTACATCCATAGAAGGATACTTCATTACATCATGCCTCCTAGGGCCAACTAGGGTCAGTGCACAACATCGTTTGTGAACTGAACGGAACTAATCCAAGAGAGCTGCAAACAAATCTGCCATATCACGGTCAACACTGAATCATGGCAATATCATTGAATCATAGCAACAATGTCATAACAGAATTATAGTAGCACATGAGCTGAGAGACCCTCATCCATAGCTTTCATGGTCACTGTCCTAAGCATCACCATCAAGTATCATCACTATCATACCCATCACTTAATCTATTTTCGGACAAGACATACCTTTGGCTTCGGGAGGCTCACCTTCAAACATACGATCAATACAGATGGGTGAGGGACCACATGGCTGGGTCAGGTAGTAGAGAAATGGCACAACGAGCTAGTAAGAGGCTGCAAGGGGCTGCCGGCTGAGGTCCATCATGGAGAAATTTTTTCTCCTAGGGATATCACCCATGAAGTGGTGGGTAATAGTCCCTAGACAAAATGATGATTAATGTGTCCCCTTGGCAAAGTATCCATGATAAGTAAACCCAATACTCAATTACCAAATGACAAGACATACCTTTGGCTTCGGGAGGCCCACCTTCAAACATACAATCAATACAGATGGGTTAGGGACCACATGGCTGGGTTAGGTAGCAGAGAAATGACACAACGAGCTAGTAAGAGGCTGCAAGGGGTTGCGGGCGGCCGACTGAGGTCCATCGTGGAGAATTTTTTCTCCTAGGGATATCACCCACGAAGTGGTGGGTAACAGTCCCTAGACAAAAGGATGATTAATGTGTCCCCTTGGCCAAAATTATAAATGCCTAGGAAACACTTCCTTGGTACCAATTTTCTCAACATGCTAATATATGTTATTTGTCTTATTAATATATTGTATAAATATTGAACCAATGGGTTGTTTTATTATAATGACATTTCATTGTCTGTTCTAAGGAGAGTTGATTAGGTTGTTATTTCCTTTTTTCTTTCCGTGTATGGATATAATCCTACTTCAACATTCACAAACTGGAAAGGCATAACTACTAAAAGCAATGACTGACACATCTGGCCAACTGAGTCTCATTTAAATTCTTTCATATTTTACTGTTTGTTTCATGGAATTTTGCAGTTAGTTTAGACATTGTTAACGTGTGGTTGACTGCACAGGTTACAGAGCCCTTACGTGCAATGGTGGTAGGCGCCCCTTTGGAGGATGCACGCCACTTGGCTCAGCGTTATGATCGAATACGACAGGAGGTGGAAGCTCAGGTTGTTGCTTTGACTATTTTGCCGCTTGATTTTGCATGCCTGCCTGCTATTTTTTTAAAAGATTGGACTGAATATACTTAATACAATATATACAGACAGCTGAGGTTGCAAGACGGCAGTTGAAGTCTAGAGAAGCTAGTGCAACTGCAGATAATGCTTTCAAGCTGCAGGCTGCAGAGTCAAAGTTACAAGATCTTATATCTACTATGTCTGCATTGGGGAAAGAGGCTGCTTCTGCTATGATGGCTGTTGAAGCTCAGCAGCAGCGACTTACTTTGCAACGACTTATTGCAATGGTAATACTCATTCTCCATAAATTTATAGTGGTTCATGCAGGTAAACAGGTTCTGTAATAATTAGCAACTGTATTGCACTTTAGCTACTTCAATGCCTCAAATCTGTACTATTTTTTACTTAGGTCTTGTTAATGCTTTTGTGCCCGAGTTGGAGTCAGAGAACCCTTACTCACCCCCTTGATGTAAATACAATTTACTCTGTCATTTTAAGAGACTCGTATAATTTCCTTCTTTTTGAAAATATCCATAACTTTATGGAAAATTACACGAAGACCACAAATTTGAGTAGAGGGAAACTGGGATATTTAATGTGTCTGCTTCCGGCCCTGTTCCTCTATTTATTCTTGACGCGTTGTGAGTTTGGTTCTTACTTATTAATTCTCGAAGCTTCATTTGCCGGGTCTTGAATCTGATTGATGTTGCTCCATAAGTAAATGTTGCAATACTGTGATTAGTTTGTTTTGTATGTCCTAGTTCTAAGCTGAGAAGTTTTCCCTTGATCGTATGATATTCTTATTATCTTATTAATCATTAGACTTTTCATGTAAAAGGTGTTTGTTTGATTGCTTGTTGGAAAGGACGAGTAAAAATAGTAGTTGAAGGTAAGGGTTTTGATGTATATAATCAAATGGATTAAAATCTTTTGTGGTCAAGTATAATTTTTGACATATGGAAGTGCCAGGTCCATTTCCTTGAATTTTGTCTGATTAGAGACACATGAATCTTGAAATATTTTTACATCGAAAAGCCAAATTTAGGGTATGGAACGTATTTCATGGGGTTATGAGTAAATCAATTTGTCAAAGTTACATTTTTTTTTTCAGGTTGAGGCTGAGAGAGCGTACCATGAGCGTCTTGCAGAAATTCTTGATAGACTTCATGCTCAGGTGCATATTTAATCATAATCTGATACTTGTAGACCTTGAATGGGAACTTTAAAAGAGGTTCTCATTTACATCATTTTCTTACTTTGAGAAATTCTAGTCCCTAAATTATTTTTGTCTTCCTGATTCATGATAATTTCAAGAATTGATTTTTAGAGAATGTGTAGATGGCTGCAGAGCGTCAACGCAGTGAAACAGTGGGTACACTGACAGATGTGGCTATGCCACCCCCATCTTATGAGGATGTCAAGTCGAATGGTTCCAGTCGTGGTGAAATTGGAAGTGCGACCATGAATGCTATGTACTATCTGGCAGAAGTAAGTAACTTTTCCATGATAGAATAGATCATGTCTTTATATGATGGATGAAGAGAGGATACAGACAGATTGGAAAATAAATCAAGGAGCGAGATTAAATTTCATTTTGTGATGTCCATATCAGGGCCCATTTCTCTATAGGTAAAAGTCTAAAATAAGGAGACTTTCATTTAGTGATGTCCATATCAGAGCCCATTTCTTTATAGGTAAAAGTTAAAAATAAGCAGACTTAGCAGCAACTTTTTATCCAAACTAGAAGACAATGATTTTGGCTTTATAGTTACAGTTTTTGGCTTTGTGGATTTGAACATAGGGCCACTATCAATTTAGCTCAGAATTGTCTCCATGTTCTTGAGGATAGGGTTCTTTCTTGCCTGCTGAATAGGTTATCTTTCAATGTGCTAAACTTGATCCAGGATAATTATGGTTCAGAGCTGAATACTTCATATGAAATCTTGAAAATTGTATACATAAAAGCATATTCAATCTGGGCAATAGTAAGGCCTTGTAAAACTGTTGTCTACCTCTAACATCATAAGTGGAAATAAAAGTAGAGGAAGGTGAGGGAGGACAGGGATCCCTGTGCTCATCAATGACTGCGAAAGGACTGATTCATAGCTTGATGATTTCAGCCAGAGGGTGCCCAGGTTTGAGGGGGCATGGTTGTACAATGATCAATCCTGGCTGGAGTTGTGGAGTGAGAAGACCTATCTCTTCTATCTGAGGTAGATGGGGAAGCATCTCATGATGGAGGTGGGTCACTCTGAAGTCTCATGCATGTTTCCTAGAGAGGTCTGAATCATGGGTGTGGAATCAGCCAGGTGCTTGGCACCTCCACCGGTAGAGATAGGATGAAAGGTTGAAGTAATTAGCCTAATGTAACCGATCATAGAGAGTCCTTGCAAAGTATCATGGTTGCGGACAATTTCCTTCTAGAGATATAAAGCTAGGCATCTCTAACTAGGGTAGCAAAAGAAGATCACGAAGGAAAAACCTCAGCCCTAGAACAAGCAGTGAAACATCCATGAGATCTCCTAGTAACTGGGGCACCTGACGACAAGTGTTCATAGAGATGACATTGCTGGGATATTCACTTCAACCTTGGGATGTGGTGGTTTATCCTGATCCGCTGGTGATGCGAGCAAACCTGCAATTGGTTGAGCAGAGGCCACAAACTCAGTGACGTCAAATGTAGTTTGACTTGGGTTGACTTTGTGAAGGACAAGCTGATCAAAGGAGAGGTTGACTTGGTCTTGGAGGGGTCTTTGTCAAAGGTCTTAGGTCTTGGAATTCATCATTTGAAGATTCTATAAGAAGAGAAGAATTCTTGTGGGTTTTTCTCTCAAGAGGAGACGTTTTGGCCCTGGCTAGCAACCTATATTTTGTGTCCTCTTGTTCTTTTGATCTTCATAGTTTGGTAGATGTTTGATGATAAGAACAATAAAATAATCAAGTAAAGAAGAAGATAACTACAAAGTACATCAAGTTAAGTAAAAGAACATCACAAGCAATTATCAAAGTAAGAGAAATCTCCCTAATCTAGCTGCCCTTGATTTCTCAACATGGTATCAGAGCTAAGGTGAAAACATCAAGGAAAGACAACTTGAAGATCATCCAATTGAAGAAGGATACATAAGGACCGAGCATAAGAAGAGCATCAAGGAAAACTAAAGGCATCAAGAAGGACTATCCATCACATCAGAAGGATCACATCATCACAACTCTTGGAAGAAGAAGAAGAGCTCAAAGACCCTACCTCCATTCAAAGAAGGACTCTACTCTTGAAGCATTCTTGGGAAGCTTACACATTCTACAATCATCAACCAAAGGAAGCAAGAAAGAGCACTTCATCATCACTATTGAAATCAAAGTGATCTCCCTCACATTGAAGAAAGGATTACTTCTCAAACGTCCTTGAAGAAGATCATCAAGGAAGGCATCTTCAATTGTCAACAACAAAGGATTAGTGGAAGTTATATCATCAAGAAGACATCAAGTTGAAGATATCACCATCAAGGAGAATCTTCACTTGACATGTAAGTATTACATATTTTATGTCTCAATCTACAATGACTTCTTTCTGCAAGGAGAACAATAAACTTGTTGGGACATCAAATTACCTTCAATAGAAGAGAATAGATTTGATCCTCTTGGAAAATTAAGTTAGTGAATGTGTCACGAGCTCAATCACCAAACCTTCTCAAGAGCAATCTCAAGCACTGACAAAGTATATGAAAGGAGAAGTGTTGCATTTAATTATGCAAGGAGCTTTCATGCTCGATTGAGATCACCAGACAACAAAAAATAATGGCTAAGATAATCTAATAACAATCCTCAATTCAGATGGCCATGCATGTAGTTTCGATGCAATCTCTAATGCTACAAAGTATAAGCAAGTACCTTGCCTCCTCGCAAGCTGGTGAAGGGTTTTAGGCTAAGTTGCAGGAAACGTTGCCCAGAGGGTTGATCCCCCTGGAAACAAAACGAAAACGCATTCACTGTATCGTACGGCCTGGAAACACATTTCCATCCGTACTGTGCCGTTTCGCATTGGGGGAACGTGCCCAGTACGGACGAAAACACGTTTCCAGGCTATACGGGCACGTTTCCGGTGTTTCAAATTCTAATGATCAAGCCTATGGCCCTAGTATTTATTTGCGATTCATGGTAATGTTAAATTATTAAAATAAAAGGATCATCCTTTTACTTAAATTTTTAACATTACCATGAAATGACTCAGGATGTTTGAGAGTGGTTCCGACCTCATTGGATTTCATATGGAGAAAGTAGCATTTTAGATCTCATTCAAAATCTAGCAAACTTATCAGTTTTTCAGGATTTTAGGATTGGGGGATTGTAATGTTTCCATTGGATTTTGTCATGTATTAGGGTATGGAACTCATATTTAATCAAGAGCACCAATCCCTCTATGTACCTTGATGTTAGTGACATTGGTTGTCAAACTCCTCTATCATGACCCTACTAAAAATGTACCCATCATTCAAACAAAAACTTGACTTGACATGCTCATAGTCTTTATTGTACTTGCAACCTCACATGTATCATAAAGGCTGATTTTGAGATTTGGATATATAATAAAGGTTGGTTTTGGATATTCCAATATTGCTATTTTCATTGTGTGTCTGTGATCATTCATGAGTAAATGTGATGTAAATTTAGAGACTTATAGTTTATGCATTGACATTGGACAATTTAATCATAATGTTTAAACTTTAAATGTAATAAATTATAATTTATCATGTATGCTTTATGATTGCAGATAACATTTCTTATTGTCCTAAATTCTAATAATATATATATATATATATATCGCATTTCCTCGTTTCCAAAATTTGGTGGGGTCGCGTTTCGTACCCGTGCCTGTTTCAGAAATTCGTTTCCGTTTCCCTGTTTCATGCAACTTAGGTTTTAGGCCTAATGCGGAATCCTCGCGCTCCAATCAAGCGATCTCTTTCATCCACTCCCGATCTAAAGCCTCCATAAAAACACAACCAAATAGAGGCAACAAGTGATATTCCGCAGAAGATAGTTAGCTCAAAATATCTAGAAATCACACATAAATTACTGCAAAAATGATATAAGGGGAAGGAACATAGATTTTTATTAACCACATAAGTGAAAGTACATCAATATACCTTCAACAAACAAGATCCTCTCCTCGAGCTTATAGCATGGTATCCTCTCCCAATACAGCAGAGCTCTTGCGCTATAGTTTGGATACTTGATCTAACCCCCTTTCCTCTTGGTGAGATTATATAGGCTTATTCTATCCTTTGGGAGAATGTATCTAGACACATTGGGGCTTGAGAAGTTAGGAAACTTCTATAACAATAGACCCTTAGCCAACTCATACACAAGTGGGTCAAGTTGATCTCCTTGGGAATTGAAAATCTACAAACTTTTTTCAAAATTATGAGTTTTTTCTCAATTATCAAAATTATGTAATAATTATTATCTCATAATTATAATATTTTGGAAAAATAATTATGAGAAATTACTCAATTATGTAATTTCACCCTTTTAACATGGGTTAAATCTCACATAAATAAAAGAAAAGGTGAAAATCGATGCATTTTAGCTAATATCTGAGGTAAGTTTATATTGGGTTTCTCTCACTATAATGGAATGACAAATAGGGTTTTAATAGATGCCCCCTGATGCATGAAGTCAAAAGAGAAACTGATGGCCGAAATGCATTACAATAATACTCAAATCTCAAAATGGGAGGAAGGAGCCAAGACTACGAAGTTGGATCAGAGGAACTCAAGTGCTGAAGTCTCAACTCTGCTGATAGCATCTCCGAGACGGGCATACCCATACTCAGTCATAAAGGAATACTAAACATGGCCGCCAAAACATACACTGCGGATCCATGAGATGAGGTGATAGAACATGGCCACGAAAGACATATACAATGGATCCTTGTGACTCAATGAATAGAGCATAGCCACTAACGAATACAATCGTGGATGTGTAACAGTATACATCAATAGGACTATGGACACATGACAAACAAAAAGCATCTCAAATAGCCCTCAAAGAACATATATGATACATAACTCCAACGTAGCCTGGGAAGGATGCCATATAAGAATGAGATGTTCCTAACCTAGGGTCTTCGACATAACCCCGATGGTATGAATCTACACATGCAAATAATGGAGTTGAAGTCAAACATGGTAGAAACCTCTTGATTACTAGCCAATGAAGTAAACGAGTAACAGACACGAGAGAATCCACAAATGAGGAAAATGGATTCCAAGGTACCTAGTATAGTCCACTAAGTGTGAATAAATGAGCTGATGTCGAACACTAGTGAACTCGACCAATCAGAAGCCAATGAGGTAAACCCACTGTTGATCACAAGGAAGCCTGCCACTTAGGTTTGTAAGCTCCAAGGTACTATTGTTTCCTAGATCAAACTCCTGGATAATGAGTTGAAGTCGACAGGAGAAGATCCATCAAAGGAGGGCCTTAATGTATCCCCCATCAATCGACACGGAACAGACCAGGATGATGTGATGTATGGATGAAGTCATGAAGTGATGGAGTACAACTGATACAAGGATGGCCGACTCAAAAAAGTCAACAGGCGACTATTGATAGCTGACACAGGCTGAGACTTCCCTTGAACACATAATGGCACGACATGAGTGACTTGGCAGTATGACTAATGAGCACCATATGATATCATGCAACAACGCAGGAGGCATTGAGTGATGCTCCATATGATTGGAAAAGTAACCAGCCGGAGGAGTAAAATGACTCATATGAATGGTACGACTTTGTTAATTTTGAGCAACTAGGTCCAAACTCCATGTGGCACTGCTCAAATGATGATGACTATATTTTTGTTGGATTCCTTCGGAGAGGTGCAAGATTTATCTAAAGATCATCTTGTTTGGATGAGCAGAACTTATATTTTGATTTTATTTTCCACACATGTGCAAATTGACAAGGTCGGCCAGATTTGTAATGTAGGCTCACAAGCCGATCAGATGTGTCACACACCCTCACTGATGGATATAAATAGGAGAGAGATGATGCTCATTTCATCATCATCTCATCTCACATTCTTCTTGTGATCTGATTTGTTCGTACAACCTAGGAGAGGCTTCCATCCCTCACACGTGTGAATCTGCACCCGAAGAAGCTGCGGACTGTTTTAGGGCTTTCTGGTTAGCGTTGACCAACATTGACTTTGGGTCGACACTTGTGCTTTGACTTCGATTTCAGCACGAAAATTCTGATTTCTTGTGGCTGCATTTGAGGGCACAAAAATCGAGGAGAAGCATTGACTTTGATTGTTGTCCGTTGACTGCAACTTTGATCACAACGTTGACTTCTGCGTTGACCATTTGCTGTTGACTTGCGTTGACTTTTTGTAGTTGTCTTTGAGGGGTGTGTGTGACACTTGGAGAAAGGCTGATTTGGTTGTTGGAGAAGTTGGTTTGGCCAACTCAAGTCTTTGTTGGCCAGGGCATCCTGTTCACTGCTGTAACAAACATTTATCTCTCTATTTGCTGGACAAGAAGAATTACAAATTCTGTTATATTATTTGGCTTGTCTTCTGTTGATCTATTATTATGTTCTATCAACATTTTACTTTCAAGTCTATGTGATTGCTAAATCTGAATTGGGCCTTAAAGAAGTTTGAAGTAAACTGCATTTAAGCATAGAACATACCATGGTTGTCTAAATTTAACATGGTATCAGCGCTGAGGTGAAGACAAAGCCCAAGATAGTGTGAAAAGCAATCACTGAAGAAGAAATCTTATCAAGGACCAATGGCCTCCTCAACCTACAAGGGTTTCAAGACTAGTGATAAGTTGACTGATAGGTCTGATGATCATGCCTGGAAGATGTCTTTGGATTTGGTATTAGAAGATCAAGGTGTGATGGATTATGTGCAGGGGAAGATTCATGAGCCTCCATCAAATGCACCGGCTGCCACAAAGACAAAATATAGAAGAGGGGAAGTCAAGGCGAAGATGATTATCAGGGATTCTATACATAAGCACTTGGTTGCTTATATCTTTGAGCTGGGCACATCTAAAGAGATGTATGATAAATTGGTTAGCATGTTTAGGGCTAGCAATGCTAATCAAATTCTTTTCTTCAAGAACAAGTTGAAGAATATCAAGAAGGGCAAAGATGAACCATTCAATCATGTTTTATGAGGCTCACTGAAATCAGGAATGATATCCTTGCCATAGGGGAAGAGGTAGCTGATCGAGAGCTTGTCCTCATTGCTCTTGGAGGACTCCCCCGGGAATGGTATGTATTCAACACTACTATTCTATAAAGACCTTAACTTTTAGAATTTAACCATCATTAACAAAATTGGTACTACACAATCCAGAGTGGGATTTTTGAAGCAGAATATATATATCAATTGACTATTTAATACTTACTTGGAACTGTGTTTGAGGATGTTTCTGATCCGCCATGGCTCCAGCTCCCGTTACCAAACCGCCGTTTTCCTCCTAGCCTATCTGTGGTCAACCTCTCCGGTCCCCAGATCCAGAGGACAAGTCTTCTGGGCCTCGTGCCCAAAACTCTAATAACAATCGAAATCACTCCATGACTCTGTTAGAACTCACTGCTCATGTCTCACGCAGTTAGAACTCCTCTGGTAGCATCTGGGTCAGTTTTCCCACCTCACTGACCCATGCCCATCAAGTTCCCCCCTCTTCTCCTTTTATACACAAACTCCATTCAAGATATTTATTAAAATATCCTCTTTTAATAAATATCTTGGATTTCTAAAATATCGTAGTTTTATTAAAATATTATTATTTACTAAATATCTTGGATTTCTAAAATATCTTATATTTATTAAAATATTATTATTTAATAAATGTCTTAGATTTATTAAAATATTATTATTTATTTGTAAAAGTCAATGCTTTTAATTTTCTTTGAATAAAGTATTAGTTTATATTATGATAGTGGTAGGTATAACTAATACATTCATTATATTCTGGTGAGTTAGTTATTTACTCAATACTTTAATAATTCGCTCATTACTCTACACTGAGTTTTTTTTTTCATAATTGATTAGTGCATGTACTAGTGCAGTACACGTGATACATGCATATGTAACTATCATATGCAGGTCTCATATGCATGCTAATATTTCTATGTTCCATATAATTCGAGTTGGGTCGTTACATACACCCCTCCTTCATAAAACTTCGCCTTGAAGTTAAGTTTTATGTCGTGTATCATTAATTATTTAAGTGATTAGTATAATCATATAAGGGTGCTGTACCATAATTGAATTTTCGTTTAATGTGTGAGAACACTTTAACATTTATGTTTTGATCATTTATTGGTTTACAAATTTTTGTAGTCATGTCTTTCCCCAACAGAGTTCCCAAGTTATTCTAGAATCATCCTATCCTCCCTAATCTCTTCCGCTCCCATCCTTTCTGACCTCTACAGGAATATGCCATGGCATCAGTTTTATTGATCCAACATCTATAAACCTTAGGGTGTTAGCGTTGATTACATCGACCTGATGGACTGGTAGGCATCCGGCAATCATCATCACACATCTAGGGGAGCGTGACTCGCACAACCCTCCCATGACTCCAGGTTTTGGAGGATAAACGGTGGGCAACACCTCCACCCCTTCTAGTAGGACTAGGGTTAACACCCTATCATGGAATCTCAGTGCATCTCAATTGTTCTTGGAGTTTTGTCATCACACGGTCAGTTTGGTAACAATATTATCTGCGATGTATAACACTTGTCCACAAATTATTACATATGTATCAATATGTTCAAAGCAAATTGTTACCCATATAACAATTTCTATACATTCCAAATATGTTGTTATCTACGATATTGATCCTTGAGTTCATATAACATACTTGGTAAAACACTTGTATAACATATGGGATTATTTTGCAATGTAAAACACTTGTCCACAAATTATAACATATGTAACAATATGTTCAAAGAAAATTGTTACCCATATAACAATTTCTACACATTCCAAATATGTTGCTATCTACGATATTGATCCTTGAGTTCATATAACATACTTGGTTATGTTTATCCATTAGGTCCGTAAATTCATTTTCACCTTGAATAGTCAAGTGCAATCACTCTTTTATTTCTATCTCATCATTTATGTTGATATGTAAAATTATAGATTTATATTAGTATCCCTGTACCAACAATGTTTAAGCAAAACTTTCTTCATATTGGTATCCATGTACCAACAATGTTCAAGAAATTAATATATTCTCACATGTCATAGTACAAAATGACAGTCTTAAGTATCCATCCAAAATAAGGTAAGATTATACAAAATAAGTTTGTAAATGTTTATAAATATAACTCACAGTTATAAATGTCACATAGAATAATCGAAAACGGATATACAAAATAAGGGTATAGCCACTATTTTCTGTGCTATATTAACCGATTAACCTTATAAAATTCACAGGTTGAGACTCTAAATCTAAATGGAGGGATGTTCCAACCTTTATGATTGCATATATAGAAACGAAAATGAATTGAAACAATAGCACAAAACACTTACTGTTTAGTCGAAGCATGATCTAATTTCTTGATACAGGTTGATTAAGAACTCTAAAACACAAAACTACACATGGATCCATCCAATCTTTTAATTCTTGTTACTTATTTGTTTTTTAAGTCTAATTATCTTTGATCTGTAATCTGGATCCCAAGAGATAATAATAACATTAACTTCTTTATCATGTTATTTCAGCTCATCTTTAGCCTAAAATCTAGAAGCCAAGGAGTAGGGTTCTGCAGGGCTAATAATTAGGGTTATGCTGGAGATGGAGGAAGAGTTAATTGACTATAAAGATTCCTTAGTGAGAGGTTTATTTTCATAGAAGGAATTTTGTTACTGTTTGAAAATGCATTATTCACTTTGCATTATACTTGGTTTACTAAGAGTGTCATGTTTTCAACAAGATGTCAATTGTTAACAAACATATAATTTCCTCCTTCAATAAGAAATTCACAATTTATAAGATAGGTATAGTCACATTATTAGTATGTTACAATTTTGATATAGTCTCTTTACTTGCAAGTTTCACTATTTAGAGTCTTAACTCTAGCTAGGATATTACTAGCTTTACCATCATTATTTAAATCATTGTTTCATTTCTATTATCTTGACTCATTTAATCCAACCACATAACACATCACTGGTATACCCTCTCCTTATTCTTCAAATTAATCATTTTCTCATTAGTCCTTAGGCCTCATCTTATCACCAAATGTATCTTTTTTTCTAACGGTGTATAATTATTATCCTTAATATTTACTTTTAAACATTTTCCCAGTTTATCACTTGCTACTCTTAACAAATTATGAGTGTTCACAACTCCTTATAGGTCATTGCTTTGACCCTTACCAATCATTTTGCTTATATTCTTAAGAAAATTCTTCTTGATAGAAAAGATCCCTTCACTTCCTTATATCAAATATTCCTAATATTCTATGTCCACTTCAATTTTGAAAAGGAACATATTTATCAATTTGACTTTGCTTTATCACCTCTAGTCATCATGGTTTTCTTTTCTTCTCTTTCGATGCATAAAATTATTACACTTGGAAATGTCGTTACTATTTCCAACTTGGGTAAGGCTCTATAAATAAATTCAATAACGTGGATATTGAATGTAATCTATTTATCATTTCAGGTTTTAAGGCATCACGGGATAAAATTTCCTAATCATACTCCATGAAATCCATAATCCATCATAATCCATGGATATAGTTAGTCACTTAAAGAAAACTTTATAATGTGACTCTCCCTTTAAAGGGAGAAACTATTATAGATGTTTCCATGCACATATATTATTTTATAATTGATCAATTTTATTATAGATTCACTCTTTAATCTAATGTCATTTGACTTCTTATATTGCTTTGTGAATCTTCCACTCACTCACCTTTGGTGCTATTTTTGTCGATCTCAATATTCTAAGTTGATTGATAACTAACACTTATTATCATCATCAGAAGTTTTCCATTTCGTTGTTTTCTCGTCCTCCCTAGGTACTATATCGATTATATTATGGTAACAATGGAGATCAAATTTTGAAATTTTCTGTTGCACTCTCTTCGTAATTATATCGTCTCGTTTTAATAGTGTGTTTACTACCTTATAGGGTGGTTCCTTACCATCTTAACATATGTTTCATCCATTGGTCTTCGATTGATGTGTACCTTTAGTGACCTATACTTATACTTGTACCCTAAATTTGATTACCCATGATTTCTCTCAACATTTATTGAATAGATAGTGTCTTCTTTCATCCATCAATTTACCTCAAACTGGCTTATGTGGTTGTAGCTTCACCTTTAATGGTCTTGCCATAATGTCTATAGTCATTTTTTCACTACCATTCTTCTTTTCTTCAAAAGTTAACTTCTTTGGAGCAACTCTGTCAACTAATCTTTATATAATGCTTAAATAATTATCATGAATCATCTCATATAGTGTCATAATTTCCCTAATCTCTCTTTCCTAAACCACATTGTTTTCCTTTCCATGAAAATGCTATGTTGCCATTTTATTTTGTTTGGGACATTGATATATCCTTACAGTTGTAAATGGATAATCATCTATCTTAACAATGACATAATGGTTGAATATCAAAATGTCCAATTTTAGCGCATGTTAAACTATACAAATTTAAACATTCCCTCTCCTCCTTAAACCACTTACTCATATACTTGGATAGTAATTAAAGTATTAACATAAGAAAACGGTATAAAAGATATTTGCATAAATTCATATCATCAATGGTTATAGTTATCAGCTAGTAAGATATATACATGGAAATCTCAATGTCACTTGAAGAATGAAGTGTTTCAATTGTATAAAAACAATTAGGATAGTTTCCATTCTAATGTTCAAAAGTTATAGAAAAAGTTTAATGTCTAAAGTGATGTTAATGTGCTTATTTTAATATAATAATTTGAATGTACTTCAAACTTTACTTGCATGATATACAAAGTCTTAAACTTCATGGTGGAAAATTTGCAGTTGATATCTATGAGTTATCTCGACTCTTTTGTCGGATGTAATGTAAAGTAAAAGTAATGGATTTAGGAATCAAGTGGGATTGAGCTTGATATATGTCTTCGACACATATATTAGCATTAAATATCCCATCTCTTCTAATAAAATGTATCATCCTAGGGTTCATAGCTTTCAAATATCGAATCATATAAAATTTCATTTGTTAAAAGCTTCAATTACTTCCAAAAGTTGAAAACCACTTTCCTTGCCATTGAATACTACAAAACACTGAATACTTTGGGTAAATTATCAAGGATGACTCAGAGTAATACACCTCGGGCTATATTAAGATTGTTGCTATATTTATGGAAATAAGACGGTGATATCCAATAATCAACACAAGATCTCAAATAATCAACACAAGATCCCAGGAAATAGTTGGAAACTAAGTTATTTCCCATCGTGATTATTCGTCCTATTACTTTCAACCTAGTCTAACTGACCCTTAGATTAACTTTGTATTCCTCAATACTTAAACTTATGGACTGAAGTTCTCCTGAAGCCATTTCTACCTATATCAACATAGTCAATAGTTTCATACGCGGACCACAGCCATGTTCTAAATTACAGAAGTTGAAAACATTAAACTACCAATAACAAATGTTATTAACTGATTGATCTGAACTGTTTATAAGATTGGCTCCTATACTGAAATCAAGGGACCAACTTCCATGGGCTGAATCCATTCAACAGTGTCTATATGTGTACTTAACAGATTCTAGACCCATATCAAGCAATAGAATTGACAGAATTCAATCATATGTTGAAAAGCAAGGAAAAACTGCAAATGGTATTGACACAATATGATATACAATCACAGAGCTTGATTATCCTCAGCTATAATCCTCTTTGAGGAATTATTTAGATTCAAAGGGTGGAAATTTATAATTCCAAATATCACTTATCAGAATAGATGCCAACGAAATACTGCAAATAATATATAGACAATATGATTTACAATTACAGAGCTCTGGTGTCCTCAGCTATAAGCCTCTTGAAGGAATTATTAGATTAAAAGGGTGGAAATTTATCATTGCAAATATCACCTATCGGAATATATGCCATACTCATGAGTATGGCTTATAAGTACACGCAGGGTAAGCATGGCCACTGGCTGCCGCTGAATACTCAAGTAGAATCTCGACAGACTCACAATGACTGAGTAATGGTCACTAAATACTTACCTCACATTGACTGACTGTTGGAGAGGAATCATGAGTACTACATGTATTTTGAGATCGAACAAGTAAAGTATAAGTCTTGACTCTAACCCACCAACAATTTTATATTTCAAGGAAACACTTTTAAGATTATTCTTAAGCTTTTAAAGCTTGAAACACCAAAACTGTTAATGTTTGTAGTAGTGGACAGGTGCTCCTGCATAGGCTAAGTGTCAAACATGCAGGAGTTGTCCAAGACATTCTTAAGAACGTGCCCTTGTTGAGGGAGAGTTGCTTATGATCCTTTTACTAAGCCTAACTTAGGAAAAGCACATTGATTAAGGTTGTTTAAGGAAAAGTGAATTATTCACTTTAGTGACTTGGATCTAATCTGAAATAGGTGAGGATTTAATACTAGCCATCTATCACTTTGGAGATTAGGGTTTGAGATCTAACTCAATCAAGAATTATAAAAAACAGTCTAAGTGAAGGAGGAAGAAACAATACAAGTGACAAGTGATTTCCAAATTTGAGAGGGAGACTTTCTTAAGTGGGTGAGATACTCAAGGCTGAAGAGAAAGGAAAACGATTGTAGTAGTGAGAGTAGGGCCGTACCAAATTTCTGAGCACAAGACAGCAAGGCCACAACTGTGGAGTGAGAAGGGCTTCAGAAGAGCACAGGGGCTCACATGTGTGCCGCATTTGTGTTGCAGAACCTACACGTGCAGCATAGAGCAAGCAGCAGATCATATGTGCCAAACAAGGATAGGCCAGAACTTACACATGCCGTGTGAATTGGTGTTGAGCTAAACATGCCGCTTGGAGGAGAGCTTCAACAAGTCTGCACATGTGGTAGGGCTGCCCTAGAGTGGTCATACCGCAGTCTTGGGGAGCAGATCAGAATTTTCAGGGAGCCAAATTCTCAGGTTCAATTGCTGTAAATTTCTGTATTTCTCTGTAAGAGAGCCCTTATTTATTTTAAGAAATAAAAGTGAAGGACAAATTGGACAGTTAATATTTTCTTCTGTGAGATTGATTTCCTACTTGTACTTTTGTTGTCAAATTTTACTGTTAAAAATACCAATTTACTTTATTCAGAAATTTCAGAAAATAATTTACTGCGTTAAATAAATTTGTGGTTATAAAGCTTATTTGGGATATAAATTAGATATGGTATTTAGGAAATTAACAAAAACAACACCATTACTTTGACAGCTTTTGACAGAGAGGATTTTCTAACACGTGTATCAAGCAATGATATTTCAAGCGATTCAAAACTATTTTTTGGCATTTGCAACCAATGTTACAAAACTTATACTCAGACATAACTGCACCATATTCAAAACTGAACAACTTGGCAAAAAATAAAGAAAGAATAGTTCAACTCGACAAAAAGCAACTAATGCATAAAATATTTTTCCCCAATCCACAAAGGATTTGATGTCACAGAATAAACATTAAGTTTACCCTCTAAAAGCACGCTAGAATGAACTTCTCACTGGAAGAAGCACAATCAGCAAGTTTGAATGAAGCAAAATGAGTGCCAAAATTGAGTTTAATAGGAAACTGAAATGCATGAAAACCTAATTTCTCCAAATAACCGTGAGTATTTTAACTCGCCCAACTTTCAAGTTCCACAAAATATTCAGTAGGGAAATTTGAAAATTATTCAAAAAAAATCCTGAATTTATCACTATGATTTTTTTGTTTGTTTTGTTTTTTAGTTTCTACCCTTTTGAAAAACAGAAGGTCACCAATTGTTCAGCATTTTTTTTTTTTAAAACAATCTTTGCAAATAAGAAAAATCGTGGATAATCTGAAGAAGAAGATGGCTGGTTAGTGGGACTGCTACTGTCAGTCATTGGCCTTGGTACAAGAAGATGGGTCAGATTGTTGGCTCTTCAGTGTCTAAGACGGTTTCTGATGAAGATAAGTCCATGGGTGGTGGTAATAGTGCTATGAATATGGCAAGGCCTGTCGAAAGGTTTGCAGCAGTTAAACCCTCTCCTGTTGGCCTTTCCAATAATTTGAAAACTAAAACCCTTGCAAACCCCAAGATGGCGTAGAGTGCTTCTGAAAATAAGTGGGACTGCACAAAATGTTGACCCCAAGGTGACATCATCAATAGCCAGAGAAATAGCAGCAGTTCATCGCCTTGGTGTAAAGGTTGGCTGGCTGCCAATCAGATTGCCAAAGGGGATGTTCTGAGTGTGGCAAAGATTGTTGGGATTTGTTATTGATAAAGGAGGCTTGGATACATTAATGGAACCAGAGTTGGGTCCTTAGATTGGAAATTCAATTCCTCTCCGAGGTAAAGCGAGTACTTAGAAGTGGGACAAATAATGAGAAGCTCTTTGGAGATCTTTTATATAGATTCTAATTCAGAAATACGTCAGACCTGCTTCATATATTAATTACCAAGCTGCAGATAAAGGGACAAAGAATATCTAATATCTATATAGTCCATTTACCACATAAATAGGCAATACAAACTTGGAAACCCATAGAGATGATTAAAATACCCTAAGATCCACAAAGTCTGAAACTGTGCTCCGATACCATGTGTAAAGACCTTAACTTTCAGAATTTAACCATCATTAACAAAATTGATACTACACAATCCATAGTGGGATTTTTGAAGCAGAATATATATATCAATTGACTATTTAATACTTACCTGGAACCGTGTTTGAAGATGTTCTTGATCCGCCATGGCTCCAGCTCTCGTTACCAAACCGCCATTTTTCTCCCAGCCTATCTGAGGTCAACCTTTCCGGTCCTTAGATCCAGAAGACAAGTCTTCTGGCCCCTGTGCCCAAAACTCCAATAACAATCGAGATCGCTCCATGACTCTGTTAGAACTCACTGCTCATGTCTCATGCAGTTAGAACTCCTTTGATAGCATCCGGGTCAGTTTTCCCACCTCACTGACCCATGCCCATCAAGTTTCCCCCTCTTCTCATTTTATACACAAACTCCATTCAAGATATTTTACTAAAATATCTTGGATTTCTAAAATATCTTTGTTTTATTAAAATATTATTATTTAATAGATATCTTGGATTTATTAAAATATTATTATTTATTTGCGTAAGTCAATGCTTTTAATTTTCTTTGAACAAAGTATTAGTTTATATTATGATAGTGGTAGGTATAACTAATACATTCATTATATTCTGGTGAGTTAGGTATTTACTCAATACTTTAATAATTTGCTCATTACTCTACATTGAGTTTTTTTTTTCATAATTGATTAGTGCATGTACTAGTGCAGTACACGTGATACATGCATATGTAAGAGTGATGGAAAGAGGCCATCCCTCAAATGGGAATGGAGGTGACCCTTTGCATTTACCGCTCATGCAAAGAAGAAGAACCATGGTGGTCCGAGAAATCAAAACCATGGAAGAGCGGGGCCCAAAGGAAGAAAGGGAAAATGTTACACTTGTAACAAGCTTGGTCACTATGAAAGAGTGCCCCAATAGAAGGGACTCTCCCAAGGATGATGACAACAAGAACTTCAGGGGGAATGGCAATAAATGGAGAAACATGTTCAAAGGAAAGAGGAAGGCTCCCTTTGATCGAAGTTGAAATGGCCAACCTTTCAAGAGGTCAAGGAATTCCAGGTATGATGTGTCCAATGTTGTTGATAATAAGAAAAATGAATATATTCTTGTATCTGCCCTCTCTACTGCATCTCCTCCCGACACCCTGTATGTCTAGTTGATTGATAGTGGTGCTTCAAGGCACCTCTTTGGATATAAAGAGGCCCTCTCTGATCTAATTGAGAAGGATAGTAATTTAGAAATCATCCTTGGAGACAATGCCACCTATCCTGTGAAAGGGACAGGGACTGTGACCCTTCATCTATCTCAAGGTCAAGTCCTCTGCTTACAAGATGTGTTGTACGTACCCGATTTGAAAAAGAACCTTGTGTCCATTTTGGCAATGGAAGACAACCGATTCAAGGTGGCATTCATTGATGGAAAGGTACGCATTTGGAAGAAGAACTTCAAAGAAGCTCTTACTATTGGTTTTAGAATTGATAACTCTATCAGGTTGGAGGAAGTTCGTTGGGGGCCATGTCATGTGATACCACTCTTCAAATCAAGGTATGGCACCGGAGGTTTGCACACCTTCATTACAAAGACCTTCCCGAAGCAAGGAAGGTAGTGACAAAGATGCTCGAGTTCAAAGATGATCATGAAGGTATATGCTAGGGTTGTGCCGAAGGGAAGCATACAATGGGACCTTTCCCCTCTAGTGTCACACAAACATCGAATATCTTGCAATTGATACATTCTGATCTATCTAGTATGCTACCTGTAACATCCTTGGGAGGATGTTCGTATTACATGACTTTTATAGATGACTTCTCCTGCAAGACTTGGATATATTTATTGAAGAAGAAGGATGAAGCATTCAAATGGTTTTGTACCTTCAAGGCCTTGGTTGAAAATAAAACTGGGAAGAAAATCAAAATTTTGAGGACCAATAATGGGATCATGAATGAGTCAAATGAATTCAATGACTTTTGTAGGAAATCTGGCATTAAGAGGGAGACCACAACTATGTATACTCCTGAGCAAAATGGTGTTGTTGAAAGAAATAATCAATGTTCCAGCAAGTCCCCTGGAGGTGGGAGCGAGGGGGCGAGGGAGTGCGGGAGCGGCCTTTGCAAAAGCTCCCTACCAATTTTCAGGAAACGTGGGGGACGTCGGGGTCATAAAAATTATAAAATTTAATATTTATAATGTAACTGTATTTTTGCAAGGAATGTATATACAGTCATCATACACTTACATCATGAAAGATAAATCATAAATGATAAAATTATAAATCGATGAATGATGAAACGTATAACTGAAACAAATTTAAAAGTTAAAAGTTAAAACATACATCATACAATCATACATGTAAGTTTGTAAGTTTGTAATTGTATAATCATTAATGTAACTACTAACAATGTAACTCAAGTCTGAAACATAAAACTTAAAAGCAAATAAGTTATGTCTGAAACATAAAACATAAAACATAACATATGAATATCAAATGATATCATCATAATGATAAAGAGCATAAATGCTCAAGGTAATGCCCCACTAGTCTCTGCATCTAGCTGTTGCACGAATGTATCAGGATCAACCATGTCACCATCTGAATCAGAATCACTTGGATTCTCAAACATGCTAAGTGGCACACCAACTTTTAACACGAAACCATAAACTAAAAGGGGCGTGAGGGGGCGTGAAGGGGGTGTGCAGGGGATGTGAGGGGGCGTGAAGGAAACATCCCCTAGAAGTCCCCAAGACCTCGGAGCACGAGGGGGCAAGGAATCTAGACCCCTAGGTGGGGGGGCGAGACCCTGTGTAACACTGGAAATAATAGAACCATTGTGGAAGCTGCCCGTGCCATGCTATATGACTAAGGTCTTCCGAAGTTTCTATGGGGAGAAGCTGCGAACACAACTGTGTATGTCAAAAATAGATGCCCGCATTCTGAATTGGACTCCAAAACTCCCGAAGAAGTCTTCTCTGGTAAGAAGCCTGATGTCTCCCACCTTAGAGTTTTTGGAAGTCCTGTTTATTTTCATGTGCCGAAAGAAAAGAGAAGCAAGCTGGATGCTTCTGGAAAGAAGGGAATGTTTGTGGGCTACAGTGAAACCTCGAAGGCATATAAAATCTATGTGCTTGGTCAAAGAGAAGTGGAGATATGTCGCGATGTCAACGTCGATTAAGATGCTGCCCTCAAGAAAGTAAGAAATATTCCTAGTTCAAAGGAAGACAAAGAAGAAGAAGAAGAAGCTGGAAGGCAGGAAGAACCGAAGGATGAACCTATGCCCGATGTTGAAGGACCAATGGATCCTATTGATCCACATCCTTCAAATAAAAGGGGACCCTCATGGCTTAGGGACACCCTTGAAGATGCCGAGAGACATATTGCCCCAAGGGGGACATTCCGTGAAAGTAAGAAGCCGAATAGGTACCAAGGGTACCTAGCAACCATGAGTACAATTGTACAATCTGAGCCTAGATCATTTGAAGAAGCTGTAAAGCATCAAGTTTGGGAGGATGCTATGCATGAAGCATATGAGTCCATTATGAAGAATGATGTCTAGGAAGTGGTCCCGAGACTGGAGGACAAATCTATTGTCACCTCGAAATGGCTCTTCAAGATCAAGCACGGAGTTGATGGAAGTGTTGAAAAGTACAAGGCAAGATTTGTTGCTCGAGGCTTCTCTAAAAAAGAAGGCATAATTATGGTGATATATTCTTACGTGTCGCCCGCTATACCACCATCCGATCTATCATTTCCCTTGCTGCAACACAAGGATGGAGTCTCCATCAGATGGATGTGAAGACTACCTTTCTACATGGTTCAATCAAGGAAGAGGTTATGTGGAGCAACCTCTAGTGTTCGAAGTCCAATATAGAGACTCATATGTATGATAGTTGAAGAAAGCCCTCTATGGGTTGAAGCAAGTCCCCAGGGCTTGGTATGAGAGGATCGATAGCTACTTGATGAAGCCGGGCTTCACTCGAAGTGATGCTGATCCAAACCTTTATTTTAAGGTTGATAAAGAAAGGCCTCTCATTCTGGTTCTCTATGTGGACGGTCTTTTCTTAATGAGTGTTGATCCTCTCATTCATCAATGTAAGAGGGACCTAGCTTCCGAGTTCGAAATGAAGGACCTAGGACTGATGCACTATTTCCTAGGCTTGGAGGTCTGGCAAAAGCTAGGAGAGATTTTCCTGTCTCAAGGAAGATATATTGTGAAGCTGCTGGAGAGATTTGGAATGGTGCACTGTAAGTTTGTGTCGACACCGATGGAACTCAATTCTAAGTTGTGTGGAAGCGCTGCTGGGCCTGAGCTGGGGAATCCCACCGAGTATCGACAACTCGTAGGGGACCTGATGTTCTTAGTGGATTCCTGTTTGGACGTATGTTTTGCAGTGAACAGTTTGTGTCAACATATGGTTGAGCCTCAGCACATTCACTGGATTGGTGCCAAGAATCTATTGAGATATCTTCGGGCACAATCAACTATGGGTTGAGACACACTGCCGGGAGTTTGAGACTCCATGGATATACCGATGCCGATTGGGCTGGCAGTGTGGTGGATCGTAAGAGCACATCATGATGTTGCTTCACCTTGGGTTTTGCTTCGACATCTTAGATGAGCAGGAAGTAAAAATCGGTTGCTTTGAGCACCGATGAGGCCGAATACATTGCAGCGAGTATGGCCTGTTGTGAAGCTGTTTGGTTGAGAAAACTCTTCAGTGAGCTGTTTGGGCATGTGCTAGATACCACTGTTATCATTTATGATAACCAGAGTGGGATTCGTCTTTCTGAGAATCCTGTGTTCCACGATCGATCTAATCATATTGATATTAGGTACCACTTTAGCCGGGATATGGTATGACGAGGCGCCGAAAGGTTCGATCACATTGGGACTGATGAGCAGGTCACAAATATTCTCATGAAGCCCTTGGGGAAGGTCAAATTCTTAACCTTCCGTGAGAAGCTTGGAATCGTGGAAAGACCCTATTGTGAGGGTCCTGCTTGAGTTGGACAATGAGCTCTAGGAGCTCTAGGGGGCTTGTGGATAGCTTTTTGGAGCTATAAGCACACACGAGGCTAGGCTTGTCAAACCTTCTTGTGCTTCTACCCCACCGTTATGATGTTGAGCTGGTTCACCCTCTCTTTTATCTATGCCCCGCATGCATCCTACCCATGGAGTTTCGGACTCATGGGAAGTACCTTTGATTTGGCCAATGAGGTGAGAAATGTGGATAGAGACCAATAGCAAGACCGATGGATGCATAAGAGATTGTCGTACTCTCTATGTCTAGGATGGGATGTGTCCACGCCTTGATCTGGGATCAAGTTTGATGAGGTTGTTACCTCTAAACTGACTTCGGGTTAGTATGTGACTCTCTTGAGTACAATTGAGGTTTTACTGTCTAAGTTGACGTTGGGTCAGCAGAGCGTGATGTCTTTGTGACTTACTCTCGTTTGTTTGCCCTTAGAGCCGACAAAGCATGTTACAACAAGATGACACAGGATTGCAGGATGATGATGATGATGATAGTACACGATGCTACTAATGACATGATGGCACAGGTGGACTAATGGAGTTCTCTCTAGTTGAGAGGGAGTGTTAGTTTTGGGCAACTAGGTCCAAACTCCATGTTGCACTGCTCATATGATGATGATTATATTTTTGTTGGATTCCTCTTTCAGAGAGGTGCAAGATTGATCTAAAGATCATCTTGTTTGGATGAGAAGAACTTATATTTTGATTTTATTTTCCACACGTGTGAATTGACAAGGTCGGCCAGATTTGTAATTTAGGCTCACAAGCCCATCAGATGTGTCACACACCCTCACTAATGGATATAAATAGGAGAGAGATGATGCTCATTTCATCATCATCTCATCTCACATTCTTCTTGTGATCTGATTGGTTCGTATAACCTAGGAGAGGCTTCCATCCCTCACACGTGTGAATCTAAACCTGACGAAGCTGCAGACTGTTTTAGGGCTTTCTGGTCAGTGTTGACCAACGTTGACTTTGGGTCAACACTTGTGCTTTGACTTCGATTTCAGCACAAAAATTTTGATTTCTTGAGACCGCATTTGAGGGCACAAAAATCGAGGAGAAGCGTTGAATTTGACTGCTGTTCGTTGACTGCAGCTTTGACCACAACGTTGACTTCTGCGTTGACTTTTTGGAGCTGTCTTTGAGTGGTGTGTGTGACACTTGGATAAAGGCTGATTTGGTTGTTGGAGAAGTTGGTTTGGCCAACTCAAGACTTTGCTGTCTAGGGCATCTTGTTGACTGCTATAACAAACATTTATCTCTCTATTTGCTTGACAAGAAGAATTACAAATTCTGTTATATTATTTGGTTTGTCTTCTGTTGATCTATTATTATGCTCTATCAACATTTTACTTTCAAGTCTATGTGATTGCTAAATCTGAATTGGGCCTCAAAGAAGATTGAAGTAAACTGCATTTAAGCATAGAACATACCATGGTTGTCTAAATTTAACAGACTCCTTGGCAAGCGAAAACCCAATTGTGAGATAGTGAAGCAGACAGGTGCCATGTTCAGGGGCGACACGACTGACGCTGCTGTGTGGATGACTAATAGAAATAAATGTTCCCTCCCAATGTTGCAGGAAACGTCCCCCCCTGGCTCCAACCCTCGAAACTTAGTCCGTACGGAACCGTACGGGATCTGCCCCCCGAAACGCGTTTCAGAAAAAAAATTGAGCTTCTTGGTTTTTCTGAACCGTACTGCTGGATCCGCGTTTCCGTACGGCGGATCACCGTACATAAGCACTGTGCTTCTTGTACGGATCCGTACAGATCGCGTGTGGCTCTGTACAACGTCATATGGATCTGACTAGCACAGCAAAAAAAAACGACTTTTTTTATTTGTTTTTTAAATTTTTAAGTTTAGTTGGATTAGAGGGTGGGTTAGTGTTGAGTTAAGGATAGGGTGAAAAATATATAAACTCTCTTTCACCTCCTTGGATGTTTCTTAGATGCTCCCTCATGGTAATGTTAAATTCTTAAAGTAAAAGTGACATTCTCCTTTATTTTTCATCTTCATTCTTTTACTTAAATTTTTAACATTACTATGAAATGACTTAGGATGTTTGAGAGTGGTTCCAGCCTGATCAGACTTCATATGTAGAAAATAGAATTTTATATCCTATTCAAAATTCAACAGACTTAACAGTTTTCAGGAATTCAGGATCAATGGTATGGTGGCATTTCATTAGATTATATCATGTATGAGGGTATGTGATTAGCATTTAATCAAGAGCACCAAGCCCTATATGTACCCTAGTGTTGGTGGTGTTAATTGTTGAACTCCTTTGTCATGTTGTTAGCAAAAAATTACATTTCAATCAACTCAAAATCATCGATCAAGCATGTTAAGTTCTTTCTACCATATTTTAAGGCTTGCATTAGGTAGTTTGATCAAACTTGAGTAATTTTGACTAATGTCCCTAGATAATCGAGGTAGAGGAAAAGGCTCGACAAGAGGAGAAGAATCTAGATTATAGATGGTTGATGCTCAAATAATTAATCATTAATGTACAATGGATGTCATATCTATCTTGGTTTATGTACAAATATGCATGCTTCCATATCTTCTACAATTAATCTAGTATTTTGGATGTCTTTTTAATATAAATGCAAAAAAAAAGAATATAGTAGACGCTTTCGAGACGCTTCGCTTCCAAGATTTTTTGAAAATGATGCTTCCGCATCCCCGCTTCATCCAACGTTGTTCCCTCCCTTTTCTTTTTATAAGTTCCTTTTTCGTAAAGTTGTCTCCCTAGCTAGAAAAAGAGATAAAAGTATGCAAGGGAGAACCTTCTAGCCATAGTAGACTAGGGTATTCCTTTTTCGTAACTAATCTATCCCAGTGCGGAGAAGGGTTGACCTTATAACTAGTAGATGACCCTTCAAGTACTTTAACAAGCATGAAGGAGATAAGTTCACTCGACAATCTTTTCTAAATTAAGGAGTCTGAAAAGAGCTTAAAGGAAACTCCTCGTGGAGGAATGCGTGGTATAAAGGATAGCAACTGGTTCCATTAATGATGGAACTACTCATTACATAATGAAGACAAGAGGTTGGTTAATAGGACCACTCATTGCAACGGTTCTTCCAAGAAAGTGTGAAACACCAAATTGAAAGCGGATGATAGGCCAAGCAGATGATGATGATGGAATGAAGAAACCAAGGATCAATCTACAAAAATAAGCTGATAAAAATGGCAATCACAAGGGATAAAGCGTGGAATCCTCCTAGGATATGGACATAAAAAAGACGAAGATGAGGACATGAGGATCAGATTTTAGGTCATGGCGGGTCAGAAGGTGGGATTCCGGAAAGAGGAATAAAAAATGACTGCATGGACACCAACTCGGTAAAAAGGTGCTAACTAGGGTATCCATGATTAGGTAAGTGCTACCGCCAAGCAACGACATGAATAATGGAAAGTGGATAAAGTCGCAACTTGACGGGGTCGGACCTAAGGCATAATGATGGCATTGACAGTCAATAATGCATTAGAGATGGTGATATATGACCTACCCCTATATACCAAGTTCAAGAGAAACACACCTAAGGTCCATGGATGTTGCAAAAAATGCCACCCTGTCCTGTAAAAACCATCTAGAAAGACCAGACACATGGTTAAATCACATAATGAAAGAAATAAACATGGATTAGGTTAAAACAAGAGTACATATTTTTTTATTTTCTGAGTTTTATAATTTTTTTGGATTTTTGGCATAAAGAAGGCATGACAATTACTCGCATCACGCACCAAACCAAAAAAGAGATAAAGCATCAGACTCTTATGTATAGTATGTAGAAGCGCAACCCAGTCTAATAGGTCACGTCAAAGTGTGCCTACAACCAGGCACATGCCAAGGGTTTCTATATGCGAACTCATGGAGGGTGAGGGGACCATATGGCTTTCCAATGTGGGGCCATGCCAAAGAAAGTCAAACTTCCCAATCTAGAAAGGTTGACCATGCTAGGGACATTCTAACATAGTCATGCTCTCAAAATTAATCTGAGGACATAAGGGAGGATCAAGACATAAAGGGGGTACAATAAACTCGTTGACTGGTGGAGAGGAGATGGAAAATTCATTGTCAAGTTCATTAGTAGAAACCCAAGATTTGACTCGGTCCATGGGTGGCACTTCCAAGGAAGGCCGAGGAGATGCTCCCTGGGTCGATTCAAGATTTATGTTTCCAAGTTCAACTTGTTCCATATCAAGGAGACTAGAGGTAGGAAGAGGCATAATCTCCCTAGGATGATCAATAAGTAGATCCTGTTGTTCAATAATTGGCATTGATGGAATTACCATTAATGATTCTTGGATGAAGATATCCATAGCAGCTCTGTTCAAGCTACTATCCTTCCATGCACAAGAAATACTAGGGCAAAATACTTAAGAAAATAAAGGCTTATTGTCCATAATTTTTTATGCATAGGAATACAAGGATAGTCAGCAAGAAAAATGTTTTTTTGGGGACATTTAATGAAGGATATCAAAGTGAGCCCTTGTCCATCTTAAAGAAGACTCCTTCCTATTTCCAACGAGTCCTCATATGCCCCAAAACACTCTGTGGTTTGAAAGATATGAATTTTTGAAGTTGCGGAATAATTATTTTCCTTTTGAGCCGACTTGTTCTTGCTCCTAAAGTCAGTCTGCCTTAGGGACATGGCTGTTGACGTTCGTTTAAACAAAATCACCATATATATTCATGATTTGAACTTCACTTTTGGATGATTCAATTCGGTGACCTCATCACAGAAACACACATACAGTTCACAACTCGTGAACTTGAAGGCACAAGAGATAGGAGACCAAGAAGCCAAGGAAAATCTTTTTTGGGTCATCTGACATCTGAAGTAGCTCGGACACCATAGGCAGCTAGAAGAACGAAGCTACACGCAGCCACGCTTAACACGGTCACCACCAGGCATCCACAGTAACTTTGGACAGGTGACAAGTTAAAGTTCAGAAAAGATAAGGCTCGATTTGGAGAGATCAAATTCTTTGCAGGCAGTTACAGGCTCGGACTAAGCCACCCTCTATACCCTCGGACCTGGTACATATTTAGTAGCTCGGACCTCTACATACATTGGCTCGGTCCTGTACATACATTCTATAGCTCAGACCTTCTATACCCTCAGACTTGTGCATAATTCAGTGGCTCGGATCTGTACACAGATTATGTGGCTCGTTGCAACAAGTAAACCTGTGACAATCAAATCTTCGGACTTGTTGAGTTGCACTTTATTTCACAATTTGTCATACCCTTGATATATGACAAGGTCTTGAAGAAAATACTCTCGGACCTGTGATGAAAGAAGCACGCGATGAAAGAAGCACCTAAATTGTTTGCTGGAAGACTATGGGATAGCATTTGATAAGTCACAGTAAGCTCAGACCTCTATTACCTTGTGTGGAAGACTACGATCTATTCGGATTGCTGGAGGGCTAATATACATTAAGGGAAATATACAAATCTGCTTGGACCTAAGGTAAATTGCTTCAGACCTGTGGAGACTAATAGACAACAAAAAAATGAACATTTGGATGCTGGAGCAGTGATGAATTTGAAGGCATAATTCTGAACAATAAAGTAAAAATCTGTGAGCAGTGAAGCATTAACAGTTTTGGAGTTTTTTTTTGGACAAGTGAAATATTGGACAGTGAAGAAACTTGTGAAGCAATTCAATTAAGTTACTAATTCATTTTTTTATAAAGACAAGGTTGGAGCCTCGTGGAAGATAGGGTTGGAGCCCTAGAGATTCGCTGCTTATATAAGGTTTGTTGTTTTCATTATAAAAAATCATTGATATTAGTATTGATGTCTAAGATTGTAAACCCTAGGAGGCACATGAAAACTCTAGTTATATAGTAACCCTAACCATAATCATTTAGTACTCTAGGGTTTGTAAGTAATCTAGGGTGTTGAATGAACTCTAGTGTTGATTTGGAGAAGAAGATTATTTAATTAGACTTGGAAAACCTAGAATTACATGCTCTATTAATCTGTAAAAACCCTAGATTGTCTATTTGACATCATGCTTTTGGTATCAAACATTTTTCTTTGTTATATTTGTAAATTAGTACTACATGTATAAAGATTATATCTAAATTTAAAGGGAACACTTAAAGAAAACCATACAAGGTTTGTAAAGAAATAATGCAAGGTATGTAAAAAGTTTTCTTCACTAAAATCATGATCATTTTGAATTTCTCTTCATGATATTACTAACTATTTCATGTCTAGGTTTTTGAATTATAAGGATTCTTGTTAGGGTAATTAATCTCTGGATTAAATCTACCCTCATCATATTTTGTTTATGAAACCCTAATCTTAGGTTCACTGTAAAACCCCTAACCTAAGGGTATATCGATGAAACCCTTGTTTATTTAGGCTTTGTATAATGAAAATTTATCCTTGTTTAAGATATGCTAACAATGACGTTGAATCTCTAGTCCTCTAGGGTTATTAGTAAAAGGTCCAATAAAGAAAATTCCATTCTTATAATATTTAGGGTTTTGGTATTGTTATGACAAAATCCTAGCATTTGTTATAAACTAGAACCTTAGATCATTAAGCCTGTGATATGTTAGGGTTTGTTGCTAATAAGTCAAAATCCTTGATTCATAGGGTTTGGTAAATTAGGGTATATATGCAAAACCCTTGTAAAAGAAGATCCTATGAATGAAATCCTAGGAATATATGCTTCCGCTCAATCGAAACCCTAACTTGATCAAGATTTTTGTGTATCTAACTTTGATGTAGTAATTTATGTTTCTAGGGTTTACCTAAGTAAGTATTAATATAAGTTTCAATAATGAAACCCTAGATAGTCATATGCTAGTAGGATAGCTTGATTATCATTGTATCTGGAGTTTATATCGAAAACCCTAGATAAAGTATAAAAAGATGAACCTAACTAGGTTTGGGTATCTAATGTTTGAAGTTTGAATGTTTTGGTTTTGATATAGTTAATGTCATACTTTTGTATAATTGTTTTTTGGTTGTACTTGCTATTAAAATTTTGTAGGTATATGATCTTCAAGATGATGAAGATGTTTGTATAAGCATGGTGAAGGAAGCTATATATCAAGATAACCTTAATGCTGTAAGAATGAATGAAGTCCTGAAAGGATGAAGTTTCTCCGATGTTATGAAGCTGTTGATTTCCATAGAGTTGAGAGGGAGCTTGGATAGACGAAAGAGTATATCTCCCCAATCAAGAGGGAGGGAATATTATGACAATGAATACTTTGTAGTAAGCAAAGGTACTATTGATAGATGTTCATGAAGTTGCAAACAAAAGAATTGAAGATGTACTTAGTGTTGCTGAAGTAATGAAAGAAGAAGAAAGCTTCTAACAAATTGTAGATTGGATAATTTGATGATGATATAAGCAACATCCAAATGAATGAGGACCCCAGAGGTTTGTGTTTACTTGTATATATATTTGAAAGTTTATTATTGATTAGGGTTGTGTTTGTACAAGTAAATCTCTCCATAAGAAGTACGAACACTTAGGAAGCATGCTTGGACAAATGGATATATCTAGTTTATTGGGGAGAGAATGAAGCATCTAATGGCAGATGCTTTGGAGGACATTTGACTGGCCTATGTGTTGATGTCTAGAACCCGAAAAGGGAGGGAGGTGTTGGTCTTGGAGCTCTGACCTTGGATACACACCTAGATCCATGGGTTGATGGTTAGCAAGTAAGCCTGATGGTACCTAGACTGGCTGAAAGCTTGAGTTCATCTTAGTCCCACTCAGATAGCTTACCTTGGTCAGGTATCTAGTCCGTAGCACCGAGTGTGCTAGATCTCTTCGTAGTTCATTTCGAGATCTTCCATGTACCTCTATATATATGTAATTATGAATACCTCCCTAGTTAAGAGTGGGTCTTGAAAATTGTAACTAGTGTCGGTCTTCATAATTGTACTAAAGTCATGATGTAATATATTTGTCAAAATACATTATTTTTTATTAATTTGACTTATTAAAGCATGGGTTTCATGCTTGGGTCAACAAGCCTATAGGTCAAAACATCCATTGAGTGCTCTAGGATTTTCATTGAGTCAAAGTTAAAAGTTATTTTTGTAAGAGACCCTTCTTGGGTTCCTTAAGGTCAAGAAAGAAAAATATTTTAGTCTTACGTCTCCTGCATCAAATTAGCCTTGGTCACCTTACAAGTCGACTTCATCACTTATCAAGTCAGCATCCATTTCATCATGTCGACTTCAAACTATAGGTTCCAACCACTATATATAGCAAAGATACCCGACCTATCTTGGAGTAATTCGATGAGGAAAAGGGTCTGCAATTCAAACAAAAAGCAAAAGATGTGAAGGGATGTTAGTAAGGGTGTTTGACGTCTACAAATGAAGAAGAAGATGAATGCCTAAGGGGACCAAAGTTTTCACATAATTATAAGATTGAAGATGACATCAATTACATCGTGAAAAACAAGGTCGAGAGTCTATCCATTACAGTTGCATTTAGATCACTACAGAATAAAGAGTCTATCCATTACAGGGCCGAAGACATCTACTATTGTAGGAATAAATTGTGTACTATTACAGGTACGAAGTTATGTAAAATTGCAGGACCAAAGTTTTTCATGATCACAACAATCAAAGTTTTCAAAGTTTTGATGATTAAAGAAAATCAATTTTGGAAGAAGACCATATCAATAGGCAGTCTTAATGGATGGAGGTTTGGGTCAAAAGTCTAGGTTGTCTCACTCTGATTTAAGCCTACTGAGTTTGTTCTCTTGTGTTTTTTTGTTTTTGGCAATTGTCTTGATGATAATAATGTAACTACAAATAAGAAGAAAATAATTAATCGCAAGAAATTGTCAAATAATGGAGAAATAAAATTAAACAAGGCTGCCCTAGATTTCTCAACAATGTGTTGACAAGTGGATCCCCCCAAGTAGAGATGAGCCTTGGATGTGTGAGATCCTTGTCATGTGTTGACAAGTGGATCCCCCCAAGCAGAGATGAGACTTGGTTGTGCAAGACCCTTGTCATATGCTGGCAAGTGGCATTCCCCCCAAGTGAATATAGGATGATGGATGAATCTCCGCTATGATGATTCTTCTTCATTAGAGTGTGACATCATTGTTCCAATTGATACATTGCAGAGATGAACATAGATGAACAAAGAAAGCAAAGATCTTTATTGCAGAAAGAAATTCCTCCCAAGCTTAGAGGGAGTGTTCAAAATTGGCAGCCTAGGGATGAATTTCTAAAAATAGAAAGTTTAAAAAATAGAATTTCTAAAAATAGAAAGTCTCAAATATGACTTTCCAAAAATAGTAAATCACCTTGCATCAATTGGTAATTAAGTATTGTTGATGGAAAATCCCTTCTGATCATCAATTAATCCTAATAGTTCAAATTCGACTTAGTCATCAATATTATTATTATTATTATTATTATTTTTATGATATTATTATATTATTATTAAAAAGAAATTCAAGTTTCTCAATCATGTCATATGTAACTCCCTTCAATTAATGCATATATGACTCTCTCTCTTCTTTAATGGATTCATTCCTCTCTCTCTTTAATGCTCATATGCACCTCTTACACCCTTACACACTTTAATGACTCATCATAAAAAGATTCCTCTTACACCTCTTCAATGCATAAGTTACACTTCTCTCCTAAATGCATAAGTTACACTCTTCTCCTTTATGGCATAAGTTACATTCCTATTTTGGCATATGTAACTCCTCCTCAAGGCATGGGAGTTACTCCCTCATGAATTTGACCTCCTTGCTCTTCCTATATATTTGTTTCTCTCATCCTCACTTGATACACTTGTGCTTGTGAAAGGATAGTTTGAACTTGAGAAAGAAAGAGTTGGAGAGTCTAGAGAGAGAGAGAGAGAGAGAGAGAGAGAGTCTTGAAGAACAAGAGCATATCTGGGAGAGCCAAAGTGATTCAGTGTTTGCATCAATTACTGCTATCAGAAATATTCTTTAGATTTGGGTGAACTTCTTCATTTTCTCATTGTACTTTGTATCTTTGCTGAAAAATTGATTTCTAATAGAAGAAGAATTTGGTTGGGTTTTCCCCTTGTGTGTTTTTCCTTGGCATTGACCTAACTTCTCTGTGTCTTGTTGAGTTCTTGGTTGTCTTCCATTGTGCATATGGTTTATGTTCTATCTACAGTTACTTAACTTATTTTGCAGCATAAAGAAATTTTGGATTTAAGTGATTGTAATAGCATAGAACATGAAAATTACAACACATGCCTCTATGAAGTGTCTACTTTTTCGCATGATTAGCATGCTTATTTACTCAAATTGCGCTAATGGATTGTTGTACTGGAAGGTGAAGAGACACATTAGATCTTATACAAGATTGCACGTGGGTCTCCGTCTGAGACTTGGCCTCCCTATACAGGATCCAAGCCCTCCAGAGGGTCATAATGACACTTGTAGGGTGAGCGATGAGAGCGGTGGGCCTCCACCACAACAGGGCAATAATTTCCACACCATGGGCTTCTTTAGCACCATAAATTGCTTGTTTGTTCCCCAATCATATAAAGATGATGATGCACTTGGACCGCGTAGCCCCGTTGGCCACACATTTGCACCAAACACTTGGCAATTGATCCAGGGTCTAGATGAGGTTTTTTCTCATTTGGAGAGACAAGGGAGGGCATGTATCATCTTCCAGTCCTCACTGATGGAGCATCGACATGTTATTGAGCCACTGGAAACCCATGAGACTATTGATTGTGCCCCACAACCACTTGGGAGCAACAAAAGATGCTTTTCTTCGAATCAAGGGGCCACCCACTTGATCATCATTTTTGGAGCCCTCCTCTTCATCATGGCACTTTGAGGACTCATTTAGGCCTTCCAACGACCCTCTTGACCATTATTTTATCATTTCGGCTAGCTTTGGATTGCTTATTTTTCACTTATTGAGCTATTTAGTGGGCTTGTCACCAAAAGAGATGTTATTTGCACATTAAACTATTATTAGGCGCTTAATTATGCCAAATTACACAAATTCAAACTTGAGGAGCCTCATATAAATAGAAGAGGCCTCATTTGTATTGTTCATCATCACTTGGATTTCAATCTCTCTTGTAAAAGAATTAGGAGTTGCAATTGTTGGACGAAATTGGATGTTTGGATCATTTTGATGTATGGAAAATTTCGCTATCTTGTGTTGGAGCTTCTCTTTGCAATGTTGATGGATAGATATATTCTCATTATCTTGTAAGTGCCTTTTGATGCTATATTTTTACATTGTTACTTGTCTAATGTATGGAATATCATGTCATGATCTTGAATGTGCCCTAATTTAATGCGATTTTTTGAGAACACTAGGATTGTTGGATGTATTGGATGCATTACTCATAGATAATGATGAATGAATGTTCTTAGAGGTTTTTTTGCACATTGCAACCTTGAAACTCCACCAGTGATTGTCAACGAAGTATAAATATCTATTTAGCTATGTCGCTGCCTGCTTTTATGGCTAGTGTAGTTGCATAGTTCTCCTTGGTAGAGAGAAATTCTTAAATCAAAGTAATTTTTGACTACATTTCTCCCAATTGATAAGGCACTAGGTCTTGATCCTTGGTGATTATATCCTCATCGAAAAATCATTTATTCTCACCTTATCTCTCCTCCTATTTCTTCGTTCCTTCAAGGATAGGTAGCCTCTTTAGGGCTTGGTACAAAATTCCTTTGGAGTGAGCTCCTGCAAAACCAATTGAACAGGCTTTTGCACTGATTTTTCCTCTAGCTCTCCAACAAATTTCACGCAATTCTCATGGCTGAATCTCAAGATAATTGATTTGCTAGCCGTTGTACCAAGTGGGAACCCTTGAAGCTGCTTTAACTTGGGGATTCCTTGAGGGTTTGTAATTTAGTAGCATATTGTTCGAAACCTTTACTCTTAACTGTATTGACCTTGGATGAACTCCTATCCTATGATATACCTCAACCATATGACAAATATAGTCTTTCTCCCAAGGGGTTTTTTGTGGAAAGCCATTCTACCTTCTCCCAAACCTCACACCTCAATTGAGCCTCTATTTAATTAACCATCCTTGCCTCTCTTCAAACCCTAGTATGGATACATTAATCAAAAGTGAGGATAACTGTGACTCCTCCTGTCGGTGAAAATCCGAGATGAGAAGGGGACATAGGCTGTGGTGACAATGGACATCGGGCCTTTGTCCCAAATTGTTGTTGTGCCCTCTAGCTTTAGCCTATCAACTAGGCCTGCTAGTTTGTGCAGCAACATAGCCGTACCGATTTCAAAAACTTCCAAAATTTCTAGGTTTTGTGCAACTTAAAGGCCCACCTTATGATGCTCACAATAGAAGTATATGGCCCTCTTTTGCCTTTTCTTGGCACAGTTATATGCTTTTGTCTATTTTGATACTTCATTATGTCTTTTTCATATTTAGGTCAGATACATTATCTTTGTGAGATGCTTAACCACTCCTTAATTGGCTGTACCTTACATATTGATATTGATGATTTGTCTTCCAGTCCAATTGAGAGAATATGGTCGCCTAGAGACATTAATAAAATATCAAAGTCTTAGAACCATGGGATTTTTGTATATTATTTTTATTTTTAACTTGGTACTTTAGAAGAAAAGGACCATTTTGATCCATTTTGTAATCTTAAAGGATTATAGATTTTGTTTTCGTGATGAACTGTGTTTAATATCAAGTTAGAAGTTCTTTGCTTCTGGGAAACATGCAGTCCCATTTTTTAGTCTCACTTGTTGATTCATAGTTGACAAATAAATGTCTAAATTTAGAAGTTATGAGATGAGAGAATTGTCTCTTAACAATCATCCTTTGTTATTTTTGCAGGTTATACATTCTTTTGATGCTGAAGATGAAGGTGAACTAAGCATTTCTGTTGGCGATTATGTTGTAGTTCGCCAGGTTTGTTGATCTTAATCTGTTTGATTTTTGAATTTTTTATTAAGCATATTATGCAAATGCATCTTTTCTTCTTAATTTTGTCTCAGCATTATTCATAACTGGTTTTATTTTAGTTATATTATCTTTAAGATATTTATCATGAAAGAAATGAAATTATATTAATATTCACAAATGACCAAATTAAGTCAATAGGACTCAAAATTACATCAAGAAATGATGGTGATGTGGGAGTGCCTAAGGCATCTCCTTAAAAGGAGAGTTTTTCATGCACATGTTAATATAGCTTTCAAAATTAAGAATGATACATCGTTTTATTGTTAATAATAAGTACTTTTGTTCAGTTCTAATGGCTCAATTATAATGAATGGAAATTTTATTTGCCAGTTAGAGCTTTTAATCATGCAACTTATTTGTTTTTGGAGGAAAACCTAGCACAGAAACTCCTGAGCATTTCAAGCAGATCAATATTATCAAGCTTGAAATGGGACAACCTAGTCATGAAGCTAGGAAGCAGTCCTACGATAAATTATCCAAGGAAAATGGAAGCATGTTGGGTAATTGTATTACCCAAATGCTCGATTCTGTGAATTTCTAATGCAGCCTCAAATCTAAAAATACAATCGATAGCTCTAGCTTCATTTTGTGAATCTAAAGAATCAGCATACCATCTATCCAAGGCTTATATTTATAGTTATTGAAAATGGAGCCAGAGTTGCTAAATTTTTAATAATTGGAGCTAAATAATTACAAATTCCGTTATAACTAGGCAATATTTTTAAACTTGGCCTGGAATTTTGTGTTGCATATTTTTCATATAAGAATTATGTGAGTTTTGTTGGTGTTATGGACTATGCATAAAAAGGCCTCAGCTTGCTAACCTTTATTTTCTTGCATTCATTATAGCCTCGTGGTTTCACGTGCATTTCCATATTGACATTTTTGGAATGATCATTAAAATTGATTATTGTCAAGATTATTAGGACAAAATCTTGCAGTGTTACACACAGATCTTACATGATTCTCTAGTTTGGGTCAATCTTGAAATGACATTTCCATGTTGTAAGGGTTATGCATGGCCCTTTAGGAACGCCAATCTTCCTTTCAAAATCATGTTGACATCCCCTTTCCATGAAATAAAATTTAAGAAAGCCATTTTTAATGACATAAGATTTGTTTGTTTCCTAAGGGTTGCAGTCTCCGTGGAAAGGAATCCAAGATGAATTGAGTTTGGATTTCTTACCAAAGCTTGAACCCTTTAATTTTGCACAGTTTTCTTTGCAACTAAGGTTTTGAGATTGTTTCAAATTCGGTTGTTAGTGGAATTTTTTGGTATTTGGCTTTTGTTGTTAGGGATGGTTTAGGATGTTGATGTTTCTATCTCAGGCATGTACTTTTGCACAGGCCTATGAGTTTAGGCATGTAGAAGTTGCCCAAGATATCCTCAGAACACTTGCTCTAGTGTCAACAAGTTGCTATTATAACTAAGCCTAAGTCTAACTTAGGAAAAACACATAATTATTATGTTGGTTTATTGAGCTAAAGTAAACTTAAGAATAGTAAATAATTTACATGAGTGATTATGTTTTAAATTCAACATATGATTTCATGTGAAGCAAGATCTAATCTTCGCCATCAATCACTTTGGAGATTAGGGTTGGGATTTAGCTTGATATAAAGTTATAAAAGCAAGGCTAAGGAGAAGGATAAGACACACCATACAACAACAAAAAATTGAGAGAGACATCTTAGTGAGTGTGTTGGGCCTGGGGAAGGGGGCAACAAGGAGATCATATCAGCCAAGGAGGGCTTGATCAACTGGATCGGATCCAATTGTTGTATGTATTTCCTCAGTTAGTCCACTTTCTTAGGAAGGGAGCCCAAATAAGTTTTGAAGAATTTAATGAAGAACTGTGATTGGGTAGAATTTGTTGTGTCATCTATTTCATGTTTGAGATTGGTATATTTTGCTTTCGCTGATTTTATTGTGTTAGGAACCTAGCTATGCAATTAACCAGTAGGTCTGTAATATCCTAGGAATTAAGTGCTAGGTGCTAGGTTTATAGGAAATCTAACATGGTATCAGAGCGCTAAACTGTGAAGAGTACCAATCTCTGCGTCATATCTGCCTTGTTTGTACAGGATCACTGGGACTGGGTTCAACCATGATTGTACAAGGCAGGAATTTTCTTTTAAAAAGGGGTCGAGATCACAGAATGCCAAGATCGTACCATATAATTGTGGTTATCGATTTTTTTTTTTTTTTTAAGAAGGACCAAATTCAGCTGAGTTGGAGACAAATAAAAAATAAAAAAAATAAAAAATAGGGGTAGAGTTGGCGGCTAAGTGGTTGACAGGCCAGCCACACCATGTCGTTGGGCGCAGGGGAGGATAGGAGCCACCAACTGCATAGGGTTGACTAGTCGTTGTATGTGGAGGTGTTGGGAAATGACATAGAGTAGCGGTTGACTGAACATGCTCGGTTGATGTAGAGGAAGAAGCGGTTGCAGAGATGCAACAGGTTGATGAGCAGTAGTGATGAGTCAAGAGATAGTGTAGCTTCTATTATGTGACATAACTACAGGAATGGAAGGTGAAGAGACACATTGGATGATGCCGTAAATCTGGATGATGTCGGAAATGGATGCCGTAAATTTGGATGATGCCGTAAATCTAGATGATGCCGGAAATGGATGCTGTAAATTTGGATGATGCCGGAAATGGATGTCGTAAATCTGGATGCCGTAAATATGGATAATGCTGGAAATCTGGATGTGGGATTCTTTTGTTGAATTATGTTGACTTTTGATGAGCTGCCTTTGACGGCTGTGTCTGTGACACTTGGAGGGTTGGCTTTCCTGAGAAAGACTTTGCTGGTTGAAGCATCCTGTTGACTGTCGTAACGCACACTTTTCTACATCTTTGCTGGACAAGAAGATATGTAAATCTGATCTATTTTATTGACTTGTCTTCTGTTGATCTATTGGTATGTTCTATCAGCATTTTACTTTCATGTTTATGTGATTGCTATATTGTATCGGGCCTTAGAAGATTGAAGTAAATTTGCATTAAGCATATAACATTCTGTCTATCCAAAATTTACACCTCTCAATGATTATGTGGGATATCATGCCTAAAGATGGGTGGAGGTTAGGGTTGATTGATGTGTTTAGCCAAGGGATCATTCTTGTTGCTAAATAGGTGATATGATGTCTAGAGGGTTCCTCTTCTTGGTAGGTTTTGTTTCAGAACAGATTGGTGACAACTCAATATGTGGGTGAGATTCGCAGGGACTCTTCCATGAGTGATATTATCTCTTCCCCATACCAATTTTAGGGTTTAGGCTCATTTATCTTCAAGAGCATTTGGGAGGCCTGGAAGGGCTTTCATAGCTTTGGTCAAATGGAATCTAGTTGTTAATGGAGTAGGTTGGGATATGGCTAGGAGATCTATTTGGATTTGGAGGTTGTAGGATACTTATATTGTAGTGTTTCCATGTTTCCAGACTTGATGTTTAGTAGGAAGGGTATATTCCTGGGGTGGGGTCTTTGGGACTTGTTATTCACCAAAAGGGGGTAACCCTTAGGAGAATTTTTCTCCCCATTGGTCAACTAGGCATCTAGTAGCCATATGATGATCCACAGATAGCTTTACTTCATATCTCCCCACCTATGCTCTAGTTAGTTCTCTCTTCCATCTAGCATCTTCAAGGAGGGTGGGTCATTTATTAGAAGGTACACTATCCATTTCTGCAATCACGTGCTTTCATTTAATGTTTGGGGCAAACTAATATAGATCACAGGCCAAACATGATTATTTACCGCTCTTGATTGTACCCTTGTTCCCATACTTCACCTGGGAGATTATTCTTTGGCCCTAGTCTAGTGTGACGTCCCTTGAGGCCCTTTTCTTCCATTGTTAGGAGGGACACTAATAGGAGGCACTGATTGATATAGTTTACCCAAGGTAATCCATACTTACCACCTTCCATGTTTTTGTTAAGTCCACTTCCATCCTTTGGGTTGATTATTTTTGGTGATTGGGATTAGCACCCTATATCCTCATATTTGAGTTAGGATCTGGAAAGTTTTCCCTAAGAGGTTATTGCAACTAAAAGAAAGATAAAAGAATATGAAGTCACAAATAAAAGAAAATGAAAAATGCAAAATCCTAGTATGAACCCTACCCCACTCATTATCCATCACAAGCATTCCATGCTCAGTCTAAACAAAGAAACTTATGAATGTCCTAATCTTGATGAGCAATAAAATGCTACATCCTTAAGAGGTTTTGGAAAAGAATAAAGCAAGCTAGGTGACCTAAGCTATGTAAGAAAGAAAGACAAATCATTAATGTAAAAGGCACGCCAAAAGGGTGGAAAAAACAGGTTGAGGAAAAGGGTAACTCATGCCTCCACAATTGCTCCCTTTTATCATCATTATAAACAAGATGTTGGAACTCCTTCAGCTAGTACCATGGCCATGATTATCTTCCTTGGAATCTTTCCCATTCCATGACCATAGTTATTACATGCATCTATGCATTGATGGGCCTACCTATGAAATATCCTTCCCCTTAGGGGTTGTAAGCACCTTATAGAGCTAATTGCATAATCATTCGTAACATAAGTGTGGTAACTTGCTTACAAATCATTAGCTAGAAAAGACATTTGAAGGCAAGGTTTGCGTAAAGTATTTTTGTGCCCCTAACATTGGAAATGGTCCACTGTGATGCTTTAATGGTTTTGGTCTCTAATGATGTTGATCACACTTGATATTGAGAGTATGTTTCAAGTCGTTCATCACACTTACAAGAGAGATTCTTTGAGGGATGTCTTGACACCTCTCCAGCACAATAAAGTGGTTGTCTAACCCAACTTTGAGAGCACATATGACACTGCGACCCCAACATTGCCCCTCTCAAGATGAGCATTGGGATTTGAGGAGCCGTGACATGGTTGCATGCTCCTTGCTACACCTCCAAATGTTGAAACATTCCAAAAGTTGAAACATTGAGCCAAGGAGGCAAGGTGTTGGCTTGATTGATGGTGTGCCCATATGGATCCAGGACACACCTAGTTTGGCCTTGAACTTACTTGATGGATGTTGCCTTGTTTTAGAGCCCAAATGATGATGGAGATCACTTGAGATGGTTCGGGTGGGCTAGCACACCATATTTTGATGCCAATGCTTGACACTAGGGTTGTCGCATCACCCATGCATTGCCTATGTAATGTCCCCAATGAATTAATTTCCCATGAGAGGATGGAATAGCCAATCCAATCCCATAGACTTTAGTTTTGATAAAGGGGGGAAATCCAAATTATCCAATGTTTGGGTCAACATTGGGTAGATTTTGGGTTGGCTGAGGAAAAAACGAAATTTTGGGGTTACACTTGCAACCCCTTACATTGGATGAAGCCCATGGAGAAATCTATAAATAAAGGAGAGTTAGAGTCATTTATTGTCATCAATTTGGGTTCAACATCTCTGTTTACTTGAGTTGAGGCTCTGAGGGTTCCTTCTCTTTGATCAACTTTGGTGGAGGTGATCCCATCCTATCTTAATCATCTGTCTAGTTTCGGTGGAGGTGATCCCACCCTACCTAGACATCCTTCTTCTTGTTTTGGCACAAGACATTGGAGCAATTCTGATTTGGTTTAAGAATTGAAGATTTTACTTTGTTGTAGCACAATATTTCTTCTTTAGCAGTGGATCGGTCTGACACAACTGTTGAAATATGTAAATAGGTTCAGTTTTCATAATGGCATATGTAATCATGATTTTGTGTATTTAATGAAAAGTGATTTTTTTTTATAATTATTTGTGTTCTTGAGGCATGGGAAATTTATTTTTAGGTAAAGCACCCATTGAGTGCTTCTAGGTTTGTCATAAAGGCAATTGAGTCATTATCATGTATTGAAGACCCATTTGGGCATGTTACATGTTGTAAAGAAAAAAATTATTGAGTCAAAATAGAGCCAAAAGACCGTCCAAGACCTCGTCATGGCACAAAGATAAAGTCAGCCTACATAAAGGGACAAGTCGGCCTCAAGATAACAATTTGTACCCCTCACAAGCCTATAAATAAGAAGGAATTGGACCTCATTTGCACACTCACTCAAGCAAGTTCGCTATCCTCAAGATAAAGGCTGAAAAAATGGAGGAAGAAGAAGAAGATCAAGATCAAAGTTTTTGGGCCTCTCTCTCTCTCTCTCTCTTTTGTTATGGTTTCTACAGTTTCTAGGATAGGCGAAATTGTGAAGCTGCATCAAGGTCGAAGCTGTGAAGCTGCAAGATCGAATCTGTGAAACTGCCTCTAAATCAAGGCTGTGAAGCTGCTAAGTCGAAGTTGTTGAAGCTACATCAAGGTCGAAGTTGCAAAAAATGTAGTTGGGGTCGAAGTTGCTGGAAGGTCGAAGTTTGTTGTTGGAAGCTGTATAAGGATAGCTCATCAAGAAGTGAGTATGACTTGGTATTGGAGGGTCTTGGTCAAGGGTCATAAGTCTTTGAATTCGTCAATTGAAGTTATATAAGAAGAGAAGGATTCTCATGGGTTTTCCTCTCAGTTGGAGAGGTTTTAGCCCTGAATGATTGCTTATATCTTGTGTCCTATTGTCTCATTTTTCTTTATGTTTTGGTAGCTGTTTGATGATAGAGAACACTAATAATAATAAAGGAAAGAAGAAGTTGATCAAGTAAAGTAAAAATACATCACAAGCAGTTATGGAAGTAAGAGAAATCACCTACGCTTGTTTCCCCCTAGATTTCTCAACATGGTATAAGAGCTAAGGTGACTACATCAAGGAAGGGCAACACGAAGAAGAATACTCTAGGGCTGAAGTATAAAGAGATCATCTTGGAAAGATCAAGAGCATCAATCATCAAGAAGGACTAACCCTCTCATCATATTGAAAGGGAATAATTAAGAGAATCAAAGAAGACTTCAAAACCCTTGCTCATCCAAAGAAGGGTTCCACACTTGAAGCGTTCTTGGGAAATTCACACATTCTACAATCATTATCACGAGGAAGGAAGAGCAAAGAAATTTTGGGTTTTTATTTTCTTCTGGGCTATATTCTCCACACGTGCGAAGTATTAAGACATCCTTCTGCAAGAACAAGTATTGAATTGCAGACACGATCAAGGATAGATTTTTGTGCCAAGAAAGTTCTCCCTTGCAAGCCGAAATTACAAGAAAAAAAAGTCAAATCAAAGGAAGTAGAAAGGAGGTAAATTTGTCCATCTTATAGCCACACATTTGAACTAGGGTTATACTTGCAGAAAACGCTGAAATTGCAGAACTACTACATCAAACCGAAATTCTGAAGAAGGGCCATAATTTGAGGTTGTGAAAGAAGTTTAACTAGCATTGTCTTGAATGAAGAAAAGCAGGAAAACATGTTGTCATCATCATCAAGGAATCAATGTGATCTCCCTTTGAGTCAAGGATCACTTGTGAAGAAAGACATCTTCACCATGAAGACATCTTCTATTATCTACATCATCATCAAAATCAAGAAGGCATCAAGTTGAAGATTTCATCATCTAGGAGTATCTTCACTTGACAAGTAAGTATTTTGATATCTATATTTGAATATGTCAAAATGACTTCATATTGCAAGGAGAGCAACAAATTGGTTGGGTCGTCAAACTTTCTTGCATGGAAGAAGAGGATAGATTTGATCCTCATAGAAAATGAAGTCGTTGGTCATGTAAAGGGTTTAATTATCGAACTACCAAAAGAAGAAGCTCAAGCTCTACAAGATGAAGATATCAAAAGAAGGAATAGCCTCATATTTTATGAGGGTGTCAGAAATAAGAGACCAACTCCAGGAGTTGGGAGTAATAATGTCAGACCAACTCCAGGAGTTGGGAGTAATAATGTCTGACAAGAAAATGACTACCATAGTGCTCAATGCACTACCAAAGGAATGGGGCAACTTCACATCAAGCATCTATGGGAAGAAGGAAGCTACTCCATTCAATGTGTTGAGAAATCATTGCAAGTAAATTAGGGTTTGATTTCTCTTTCTTGATAGTTACTTGTGAATTATGTTGGCTTCTTTTACTTCTTTATTAGATTATCTTTCATCAAGAAATTACCAAATTATGTGTGTACAAAGATCACAAGAACACAAGAGACAAGATGTAGGAACTATGCCAGGGAAAAACCCCTCTCTAGGTGAAAGCCCAATCAAAATTCTCTTCCTTCAATAGTATTCTTTGAGACTCTTCACCCTAGACATAGACCAAACCTTCCCTCCACACCAAGTCAGCCTTTCCAGATATTCGACCCAACAATAGCAACAAATTGTCCTCCAGCAACTTTGACTATGCAGTAGTTCCAACCTAAGTCACCGGGTTCGGCGAACATAATGATTGAAGTTCGAAATTCGCCGAATTTCAACCGAATTTGAACAAATTCAATTTTGTTTGCCGAACATCAAGACAAATATCAAGGCGAACATAAAGGCAAACACGAATACGAATTTTTAGCCGAACATCAACGAATTTTTTATGAAATTCGAGCAAAAGTTTGATTTTATTCGTTTAAGTTTTGGCATTTGAGTGATTTTCGGTGGAAAAGCATTGGCATATCACGAATTTCTCCAGCCAACAGTGGATTGCTTCCTTCCATTTCTCCAGCCTCCAAAGTTACGCAACTTACGCTCACAGTCTTGGCCCTCCAGCGTTACAACTTACGCTCTCAGCTCACAGCGATGCCACGCCTCTTGGCTCACAAGTCACAGACTCACAGCCACGTCTCTCAAACTACAAAGTAGTAACAAGAAAAAAAATGCGACGATATGAAACATTGACCTATTTCATTGCCAACATCCCTCATACTTCAAAAGAAATTACATAGAACAAACACTTATTAACCAAGTAGCTATCATACGATTGTATTTTATGGATTTCAAAGAATTTATTAGCCTCCACATGGCCCTCTCCGAGATGGTCCATATATCTAGTCTAATGTTCTCTTCATGGTTCTGAAAAATAGAACATCAATATATTTAGTCTTGTAAATAATAATCATATACTAATACTATAGATATGAGTAGACCTATTAGACACCCAGTCCATGACATCATCATATCACACATGATGTACAACAAACATAGGACATGTGTTTGCAATGTGCATTATGCACTTTGAAAATTGACATGTTTATTTATTTATGTGCATCATATTTATCTTTCAACATGGTTAAAATTGTTTTATATATATATTTATTTATTTTTTTTCAAATTTTTATATGTCGAATTTTATGCCGAACTTTATCGGCAAAATTTTAGGTGCCGAACTTTATTCGAATTTCAACATCGCCGAACTCGAACACGAACACGAACCTGGTGACTTAGGTTCCAACAACAACAGAAGCAACAAACACAAAAAGACTTCGATCTCCCAAGTTAGGGCATGAAATGGAGAGAGACCACCACCAAAATTTCGATTTTCTCTCTCTAGCTCTTTGATGCAACTCACACTCCTTTTAGCTTCCTTGACCAACTTCGCACTTTTTCCTATGCAGCAGTAGATATCGAACTGGCTTCAGAAGTGATGCTCCAAATGAATTCAATCTCCTATTTATAGGCTCCAGGCGTGGTCAAATAGGTTCCTTTGAGGCTGACTTGATCTCCTTAAGGCCGAATTGATGTGGAGGTACTATAAATCATTATTGACTCAATAATAAATATTTTTAATTATTCAAAAGCCAAAGAAGGGTCTCTTTAAATATACAATGACTATAAACTCAGAATAAATCCTAGAAGTCCACAATGGGGACTTTGACCTAAAACATAATGACCCAAGCATGAAACCCATGCTTTAACAAGTCATTTAATATAATAAAAATTATTTTCTTTATTCTTTTGACAAGTACATTACATAGTGACTCAAATATAATTTATGAAGACCAATAGTTGCAATCTTCAGCACTCCCTCTTAACTAGGGAGGTATTCATAATATACAAATGGAACTATGAAGAATTTTAGGCACCACAATGCCATGGACTAGATTCCTGACCAGGGCAATCTATCCATTGGTCTCTCAACAGTTTAGGCACCACAATGCCATGGACTAGATTCTTGACCAGGGAAATCTATCCATTGGTCTCTCAACAGTGTAGGCACCGTAATGCCATGGACTAGATTCCTGACCAGGGAAATCTATCCAAGTGGGACTAAGGTGGACTAAAGCTTTCAACCTCTCTAGGTACCATTAGGCTTACTTACTAACCACCAACCTAGGGATCTAGGTGCGCATCCACCCGATGCCACCCTCCCTACCAGGCATCAATACAAAGTGCCGACCCTGACGTCCTCCCAGGTAATGCTTCACTTGCAAAACCTCAACATATCTCTTCCAACCTCTTATCATCAATACAATCAACGATATTTACTAGACCAAGCTTGTCTGTTAGATATTCAAACTTCTTGTTAGGAAGAGACTTCGTCAGTATGTTTGTTATTTGTTCATCTATCGAGACATACTCCAACTTAACGGTCCCATCTTGCATAAAGTTCCTAATAATGTGAAACTTATTGTTGATATGCTTCGTCCTAGTATGAAACACAGGATCGCTAGACATATTGATACAACTTTGATTGCCATTGTTAATTATAGTAGGAAGCAGAGTATTCTCACATAAATCTGTTAGAAGTTTCCTTAACCACACAACCTCCTTACCTACTTTACATATTCTGCCTCAACACTAGTTAAAGCAACGAGATCTCACTTCCTACTCATCCATGAAATCATAGCAAACCCTAGACTGAAACATCCACCGATAGTGCTCCTTCCATCGGTCTCACTACCACCCCAATAAAAGCCTGTGAAGCCAATTAGGCTGAATTCCTTACTATCGTACTTTAGGTAGTGATGTATAGTGCCACGAAGATACCTTAATATGTGTTTGACAACTATCCAATGATCATGATGAGGCTCCAACTGAAACTAACTGATTATGTTTACTGCAAAGCATATATCTGGCCTAGTGTTTACCAGATACATTATGGAGCCCACCAACTATCGATAGGAGGTAGGATCCACGAGACATGAGTTAGAACCCCGCAACTTCTTGAGATTGGTGATCATAGGAGTAGTCATGGGCTTGGAGTCTGTTAGGGGGTCCCATAATTTACAGGATCTCAAGGTGATTGAGTATTTTATCTCATATATTTGATATTGTAAATAATTTTTCAATCTGCAAATGATTTCCAAAAAAACCATATAAAAGAAAATGAAAAGAGGGTATTTTAAAAAAATGAATAAAGAGAAAAAGAAAAGAAAGAGACATTGAAAAAAGAATAAAAATGAAATCAGAACACCACAAAAGAAAAACAAAAGAGAAATAATACTGAAAGTGTTACAAATTTAAATGCCACTACTGATAGATAGTTTCTTTTTGTCGAATAAAGTGAGATTGTGTGCAACTTGTTTAAAATGCCACAATGACTAGTTATTTGTTTAATCATACATCTTAATCATGGTTAAACAAGTTTAAATTTCTGTAAATTAGACTAGAGAATAAAGATTTGCCAAACAGTTTAATCTTGGCAAATCAATAGTTAGGTAGAAAATGACATTGGTTCAACTGTTTAAACTGAATCAATAGGAGAAATAAGTGATAGGATTGAATAGATTTTAATTTTTCATATAAAAAGGGAAATGTGGGTTTCTAGTTTAAATGCACCCCTTGAAGAAGAAATACAAATGTTAGCTTAGAAAAAGAATTACAGTAGTTTGTTGGGAAAATGTTCATATTTGCACTTGTCCTAAGTTTCAAACAACATTGTATAAACAAAGCGCAAAGGGATATGTATGTTTTATATATACTTTATCCAAACTTTTGGTCAAAATTAAAAGACATGTCTCGACAAAGTTTTTGTTGTATTATGGTTAAAAGGTACTCAAGTATCAGCCATATGATCATCCCGCTCATTAGATCGACGATGCATAATGACTTTCGCCCCCCCTCCTCTATCTTGTCTTTTTGTCTTTTCTTGCGGGGGGGTCCAAAATGGTGGTATTCCCAGTCGGGTCCCACGCTACGTGGCCTCCCCCCCGCATTTTGCACCCCGCTTGCCTAAAATCACTAACCACTCCCTACCCCCTCCGAAAACCACTTCCCCTCAATTCATTTTCGCTATCGCTACCCCAATTCTTCTGCCACTTCTCCTAACCGTTGCCCAATCAAGTCTTTTCCTGGGATTTACCGTTTGAGCATTTAATTCTCCTGGGTAGCCGTATAATCCAATGGACCCGCGCCAACCTGCAACGGAAACCATGCTATGGCTTTAAAACCCTGAACCTGATCCCTTTTCCACCTTTTCCGTCACAAATTCTCTGAGAATTACTCTTGATTTACAGGTTTTACAGTGCGCCATCAGTTTTACAAGCAGATCAACCTATGATCGAGTGTCAGTGTCTTGTGTCCCTCTCTTAATCAGCTATAGACCTGCAATATACTCCCGATAAACCTTTCTTCCTAATTTCGATTAATTGTTCATTAATAAAACATGCCTCCAAAGAAGAAGAACTAGGAGGGCCCTGCTAATCCTTTAGTTCTTCCTCTAATTGATCGACCATATTGCTTTAGCTAATAGGGACTACAAAATCTTCGAGACATAGTGCGAGTTCAAACTCTACTATTGGCTCGAAGATAAATATGTAGATAAAATCGACGAAATTGGACTCTGGGAGTCCAATCTCCCGCACTATATTTTCCCTCAGATCTTCTATGCCCTCGAATTCACCAGAAAATTTCAAGCATGTTACGTTCCCAATCAACAAGCAATTATAGCTCCAACTGGTGAAATCCTCTTCACCATTACTGCCCAATCCATAGACTAGATGATGCAGGCCCCCTCTGTGGAAAACAAAATTTTTTCATTAGAAGCTTTGATAGAACTTTACCAAAAGCTTGATTTTGCCAAGAGAGAAAGGATTTTTGATCTATTCTTACCAAAAAATACCCAATTGCCAAGAAAAAATCCACCATACCCTTCCTCAATCTTCCTTGATCAAGCAAAATAAATTTTAACTGTAATTTCATATATTCTTGGTTACTTTTCTGATCAGTGGGTAGATGAATCCATTTTAGGTTTCCTCTCCATATCTTCCACAGATAGTAAACCTTCCATTATCTTTAATTTCAGTCAATTTTTGGTTGATAACATCCATGAACAATTTTTGAAGTTTCAAACTGAGGAAGTGTTTAACTACACTTCAATTTTGGTCTATATGTTTTTGTATTATCAAGCAGACATGTTTAAATTTGCCATGCAGAAGCTAGATGAAGAGGGAAACCAACAGTTAGTAATATTTTGGTCTTCTTTGGTGATGAAGGAACAATGAGAATTTACTTATAAGCAGTTCATTGAATAGTTTGTCCACCTAGCCATGAGTGTGCTAAATAGTTCAGCAGAGCCTAGAATTAGTGAGGACATCAAGAGCGTTCCATAACATTGACGATCTGGTGTAAATAAGCTAGTATGGTCAGGCAAAGACTGGAGACTGGTACTTGTACCAGAATTACATAGAGATCAGAGTGTATGGATGCGAGTTGGCACCATACAAGCGTCCAAAATACCTCCCCATGAGGATTTTTGCACTTGAATCCATTAGAGAAATGCTAAAAGCTGATGAAATGCATTTTGTGTCAGCTAGAAAGAAATCACAGTTCAGGATCAAGACACAAATTGGATCCTTCATATGTAACAACAAGTCAGCAGGAGAAGAGGCAGATAAACTTCTAAAGGAGATGAAATTCAGCCTGAGTTTTACATGGTCTTATGACCCTCTGGGTATTATTTCCAAATTGAGAGTAGAAAATAAAACTACTCCATACATTCATACATAGAGGCTTGAAATTGAGAGGTATGTAAACCAACTAGCTTGGGCAGAGAATACTTTACAGGAAGCTGAGGAGCATCTTGTTTCTACATGCACATCACGGACTCCTATTCCTTAGGAGAAAGTAGGCAAAATATAGAGAGAAGAAGAGTCACCTTCAGTGACTGATAGTGCAGGGAAGGAATTCAAAATCATGTACATGAAGAGGACAAATTTGAATACAAAAGTAAATACAGAGAAAAAATCAGAACAAGAAATGGACATGACAGTATAGGAAACACCATCCTCCTCCAAGGCAGGTGGTCAGTTTGCTGCATTTCCCAAAGTGTCTTCAGTATCTCAGGAGCAACAAGATACTGTCCAGACTACCAAAGTTGTACAAGGGGAGAAAGAGAAGACTGTTTTTGAAAGATTCAGAGAAATAAAGCTTAAGAATGATATTCTTAAGAATAGCACATATGCTCAGTTTTGGAAGCAAACTTCCAGCTTCCCAAAGCAGACTACTTACAGTTTTTGATTCAGAGAAAGGAAAGATACAAGTGGCCTTCCTTGAGGCCCAAATTCCACAACCAAAATCAACATTGGATTACAAGAGGACAACTTTCGAGTTTAATACAAAAGATATTCATCCCATTGACCAAATGGAGATGCATAAAAGAACAGGTGAAATGATTTGCTCCACTCTAACCAACACTACTATGACTGTTTCTAAACTGCAGGTTTCATTGTCTAATATTCAGTCACAGTTGAAGATGGAGAAGGTTTCTTCTCTTGCAAAAGACACCAAGATTAAATCCTTGGAAGATTTAGTAGTGAAGATGGGTTATTACCCTGCAAACATGAAAGCTGCAGAGGAATTGATCAAAAAGAAGAATGCTGACATTGCAACATTAAGGAAGTAATTGAAGTTCCCAGGCACTAAATATCCTCTCACAAAGGATATTGAAGAAACAGAGACTCAGAAAAGTGACATGATGAAGCTGATCATGGAACAAAATACTCAGATAAGACAGATGGAAACTGAGCTGGAGAAGATGATCAAGGAAAAGTAGTAGAATGCAAAGCTATCCATGGTTCCTTTGGATGATGTACCTCTTACAACCATTCCCAAAACAACAACTGTAATCTCCACTGTACCTACTACACAGTCTGCTGATAGTGCCGAACAACTGACAAAAGCTGTGGAAAATCTGTCAATTCAGACAGAAGAAATTAAAAAGTTGCAAGACCAAGTCAAAACGCTACAGGACCAGAAGACCAGGAGTGAAGCTTCACACTCTGCTGAAGCTTAGAGGGTTCAGAAACCGATTGTGAGGTTACAAAAGTATGAAAGACAATCAACCATTGGAATGACTTTGGCCCAATCCAAGGAAATTATTTGGACAGATATTATGATTTCAATCGCTGAAATTTGGCCCTGTATTCAGATTATCTTTGAGCAGAAAGATTTGATTAAAAAGGTAATAGAGGCCATTACAGAGATTAAAGAACAGTTGGGAGACATGCCTACCATAGCCACAAACATCATTAAGTTTCTAAATTATAAGAACAATTATGAACTAGATGATTTAGGGATTGATGATAGAACATAAACAATTCTGGAGGTAAAAAAATTCTGACCAAAAGAATCTTGTTATTCAGTTGGAAGAAAAATGTCAGAGTTTGGAGATAGCAGTAAATAGATTTTTCACTAGGATAGAACCTCTAACTCATAAGGGGTTTATTCGTAATTAATGACAAATTGATTACTCATCAAGATTACATTATAAAATTGAAGGAGGTAGCCAGAGACAGTTCAAAGTTTGCAAATATCAAAGGCAGCATGACAGGCAGAGCTTTCTTAGAAGCCATGGGTAATGATTTCTTCATCCAGCATGAAGTAAATCATATTTTTGTAGTAAGGCCAACCTTTGCCAAGTATACAGAGGTTGATGAAATTTACTGAAAGGTAACTAAGTTAACCATTCCAAATGAAGATAGATGGGACAAACTTTGTGGATTACTAGATTGATTAGTAATTCGGAGGCAGTAAAAAGATATGTTAGCACATCAAACAACACATCAGCCAGCGCAACACAGAAACAAGCCAATTCAACAATTGATTCCTCCAAAGCAGAGCCACATCTCCATGCTGTTGTCCACCTTGCTTATTTTCTCTGCAAAGCCAGCGCAACACAGAAACAGGCCAATTCAACAATTGATTCCTCCAAAGCAGAGCCACATCTCCATGTTGTTGTCCACCTTGCTTATTTTCTCTGCGAAGATCGATTTTATTGTTTAGAATAAGTGCTAATTATACACTGTTGGTTGAGACAACGATTTTGTAATGATTTTGTAACTTATTATATAAATACTTCACATCTTGAAGTATTTTGGGTTGATTGTCGAATATAATTTCTTCCAAGCTATTGTAATTTTCTGGTTATTGGACTCATCAATAATACAAGGACATTCTTCACAGGATTCATGTGGTGTACAAATTGGTGATGTTTTTCCCTTGTTCATATGTTATTCATTGTTTTCTCTCTCTGTAATTTTTTAAAAGCTTAATTACATAGCAGAAACTGTGACGAATAGGATTTGTTGTAGAGAGCACCCTAATTTGGCTGTATGTAATTTCTATGTTTTAGTTGAAGTCAAATTAAGGAATTCTTCACTGCTCCTTAGTTTCTACTGAACCCTTCATTTCTTCTGTTTCATATCACCTTTAAAAATTATGAAAGATCCAACTAGTGCAATCCTAGCTTGCCCTGTGAGACTCCTTTAAAGTTTGATGTAGATTCAGTTATTTGTTAGACTCCATAGCCCATTGGAATTAAAAAATTCAATCAACCAAACAATCCAAACAATCCAAACAAACAACAATTTGCACAGTAATAACTAGACTAAAACTTATATAAAAAAAAGCTAAAATTTACAGAGAGATCCCTCTTTGTAGCTGGCAGGGCTAGATCCCAGCTTCCAAAGAAGTTTTGATGTTGTCCTCTATGTTTTACTCTCACAATCTCAAAAATTATAGAACGATAACAGAGTCCATCTCGAATTTTTGTAACATTTTGATGGTGTACTTTCCTTGCCCCAAATATATCTCCCCATGTTTCTGCCATACTTTGAGACCTAGGTAGTAGTGCATTAGTCCTAGATCCTTCATCTCAAATTTAGGTGCCAACATCTTCTTGCACTCTTGAATTCTATGCTCCAGACCAGTGATGAATAGATCATCCACATATAGTGGAATAATGATGGCCTCATTATTCACAACCTTGATGTAGAGATTTGGATCAACAGTACCCTTCACGAACCCATTTCTTAGGAGATATGCATCCATTCTATCATACCATGCCCTGGGAGTTTGCTTCAAGACATATAGGGCTTTCCTGAGTCTACATACATTAGAGTCCTCGCTATTCACTTAAAACCTTTGGGTTGTTCTACATACATTAGAGTCCCTGCTATTCACTTAAAAACCTTTGGGTTGTTCGATGTATACTTCCTCATCAATGGTCCTATTTAGAAATGAGGTCTTCACATCCTTTTGATGGATATTCCAACCCATTGTAGCAGCCAGTGAAATCAAAGATCTAATGGTAGTATACCTTGCTGTAGGTGCAAACGTTTTTTCATTATCTATTCCTTCCTTTTGAGAGAAGCCCCTTGCAACGAATCTTGCTTTGTGCTTGTCTATTCTTCCATCAACAACGTGCTTGATCTTGTATATCCATTTAGATGTGACAACCGATTTGTCACTAGGTCTAGGAATGATTTACCAAACCGCATTCTTCATAATGGATTGGTATTCTTCTTGCATCGCCTTCTTCCAAACTTGTTGATGAGCAACTTCTTCGAATGTAGAGGGTTCAACTTCAATTAGTTTTGTCATATATGCAATCGAAGCTAGACTTTTTGGAGTTCATGAAGGAAGTTTGTATAGGGTCACTACTCCACCTCCTCAAGCTTTGGTTCATATGGAAATTAGTCCTATTGAGCTATGGCATAGGAGGTATGGTCATCTACACTACAAAGTTATTCCCAATCTTAACCAATTGGTTAATGGCATCCCCAATATGAAGGAAGATCATGAAGGTGTGTGCAAGGGATGCTCTTTGGGGAAACATAAAAGAAATCCATTTCCAAATAGTGAAACTAGGTCTAAAGAAATATTAGACCTCATTCACTCTGATGTGTGTGGACCCATGTCTGACAAATCACTTGAAGGTCATCTCTACTGTGTAACATTATACTTTTCCATCAACAAAAGCAATTCTATCTCCTTTATCTGCTAAACAAGAAATAGAGAGAAAATTCTTTTTCAAACCTGGAACATATAGTATGTTGTTGAGGTGCAACTTCGATCCACTTTCCAATTCCAACGAAGTTGATCCCAGGCCTCTAATAGCATAGCTTTTGTTGTCACCCAATTCCACTGCATGAGAAGATGACTCCTTTGATAGTGTATGAAGTTGTTTACTTTCCCCTGTCATGTGTCTTGATGCTCCACTATCAATGATCCATGCATTGTCATCATTAAGAGATCCTGTAAGAGCAGGCAAAAATCCTTGACTTTTGACCTTGTTGAATAAGTAGTGGATGACCTTCTTGATCTAGCTCCTAGTAGTGTTGATACCCATTCTCATATAGCTTATCAAAGAGGGAGAATCCATGTCCAAACCTTTTGAGCCAACAAAGTGATCTTCGACCTTTCCTATCCTTAGCTTTGATACCATGTTGAGAAATCATTGCAAGTAAATTAGGGTTTTATTTCTCTTTCTTGATAATTACTTGTGAATTAAGTTGGCTTCTTTTACTTCTTTATTAGATTATCTTTCATCAAGTAGTTACCAAATTATGTGTGTACAAAGATCACAAAAACACAAGAGGCAAGATGTAGGCACTATGCTAGGGAAAAACCCCTCTCTAGGGGAAAACCTAGTCAAAATTGTCTTCCTTCAATAGTATTCTTTGAGACTCTTCACCCTAGACATAGACCAAACCTTCTCTCGACACCAAGTCAGCGTTTTTAGATCTTCGACCTAGCAACAACAACAAATTGTCTTCCAGCAACTTCTACAATGTAGCAGTTCATGTAGTAGCAGGAGCAACAAACACAAAAAGACTTCGATCTCCCAAGTTAGGGCACAAAATGGAGAGAGACTACCACCAAAATTTCGATTTTCTCTTTCTTTATCTCTCTGACCCAACTCGCACTCCTTTCAACTTCATTGACCAACTTCGCACTTTTTCCTATGCAGCAGTAGATATCGAACTGGCTTCAGAAGTGATGCTCCAAATGAATTCAATCTCCTTCTATTTATAGGCTCTAGGTAGGGTCGAATAGGTTCCTTTGAGGCCGACTTGATCTCCTTAAGGCCGACTTGATGTGGAGGTACTATAAATCATTTTTGACTCAGTAATAAATATTTTTACATGATTCAAAAGCACAAGAAGGGTCTCTTTAAATATACAATGACTCTATAAACTCAAAATAAATCCTAGAAGTCCACAATGGGGACTTTTACCTAAAACATAATGATCCAAGCATGAAACCCATGCTTTAATAAGTCATTTAATAATAATAAAAATTCTTGTCTTTATTCTTTTGACAAGTACATTACATAGTGACTCAAATATAATTTATGAAGACCGAAACTAGTTACAATCTTCAACACAATGTACTATGGTCATTGTGAAAAATCGAAGAAACCGGGCTGAAGGAAAAATTGATGTAGGATCAAGCGAGCAAGCTCAAGCATTTGCTGCCATGGCTAGAAGAAAAGGAAGTCTTCCTCACCTGTAGTAAAGTATAACTATCATGGTAGGAATCATTAGAAGCATGATAGGATGCATCATGTTAGGAGATGGCATCATAGAAGCATTTGATTGAAAGCAAGAACTCGTGACATCATCATAAAGATTCATGAAAGATAGCTGAAATAGAAGTCTATGGTTGTCACCTATAGAAGGGTGTAGCTCTTGATAACCTCATGAGAAGCATAAGTAGTACTTATGGGAAAAAGAAGTCATCTAGTATAGAGCTCATCATACATCAATTCAAAAAGGAGCATTTGAAGGATGAGGATGATCAAGATCCTTCGTTGGAATCTTCATCGGAAGGTTCACCTATTGGTAGAAGTGTGTGTTTCGCCAAGAATTCCACCTTGTATGGGATTCATGGAATGATGGTATGATGTCAAAAGAAGTGAAGCAGGTCAAGGTGATTGAAGTTCTTTCAATCAAAGAAGCTATTGAAGGAAGTCTAGATGACCAAAAGGAAGAGATGAAGTATGTATGCTTGTATTTGTTAAAATTGAGTCATGTCATATAGTTGCAGATAACATGGATAAATGCTCCGTTTTATGAGCATGATCAAGAGAAAGGGATCTCCTCCTTTGGAAGGATGCATAAAGGCATGGTTCACATATTGACTAGATGAAATCAACATAAAATCTCCTCATATGGAATATGAGGTGGTTGACAAAGATGAAAGAACTATGATTGAAAGTTCCTGGGGAAACAATGTGTGAATAAAGAAAGGAAGAGATCATGAAAGATGTAACTATGGAGAAGACAATCAACATCTAATGACTAAAATATTTGACTATGATATCTCTGTGGGAATGATATGAAGAGCTTGGAAAAGTCTGAAAAGAAAGAAGACCCTTGACAAATGAATATCTTGGAGATGTGTCAATATGAATACAGGATGTTGATGTTGCAACAAGTAGATGTCATGATGAAGAGCCATCACAAAAGGTAATTTTTGATTTGATGTTCACTTCAGATTTTTGAATAACATTTGGATGAGTTAATGCAGGGCAACCAGAAAAAGATTTGTGGATGTCGCCTACAAGTAGCACTCATGTGGTGGGATGGAATATCCTAACGGAAACATGATGTGGAAGAGGTAGCTATATGAAGGAAAGCCAAATGTGGAATAGAAAATCACCTTCTGCAAAGGGACAGGATGACATGACTGACTTGAGGAAAGTGATGGATAATTGATTCTCTACAAGATGTAGGCTCCATAATATTAAAGATAAAATTCATGACATCGAATGGAGGTGCGCTACAAGCAACTAAAGGTCCCATGATCTCCACCAATGAATAAAAGGTTGCTACTGGAAACAGGTTCCTAGTTAAGAGGGAGTCTGGAAACAAGTTTCTAACTTGGTAGAAACTTGGAAACAAGTCCTTGGCTAAGAGGGAGCTTGGAAGCAAGTCCCTAGGAGCCTAGACAAGTCCTTGGATTAGAGGGAGCTTGAGAGTATTCCTTTATAGGAATGGGTATATCCTCCCTAGTTGAGAGGGAGAGATAGGCACATCATTCTTGTCTTCACTTGGGAAGAAAGAATGGAGGATTGGGTAAGCATCTAGCATCCGACACTCTTTGAGGATGTTTTAGGCCATCCAAGATAAGAGGAGTCATGAAGGACTAATATTCTTTGAGGACTAAGAATCCAAGATAAGGATAGGCCTGGAAGGACATATCCTATGAACACTCGGGTGGGGTATGCTCCTCGAGAGACAATGATAATGGTGTCTATAAGTCATTGGTCTTGCCAGCATTGTGCTATGAGCTATGATCTTGTGGAGAGATAGAGCTATTAGTTAAGGCCTTGCTATTTGACAATGCTGGATGATATGATGCTATACAGAGGGGTTACCAATCCGACTCTTCTTATGAGAATTCTTCAGATTGAGAATGTCCAAGTACCTTGTATGGATTATGAATACCTCCCTAGTTAAGAGGGAGTGTTGAAATACATAACTAGGTTCGGTCTTCATAATGGCATATGTAATCGTGATTTTATGTATTTAATGAAAAGTGAAAAAATAAATATATTATTTTTGTTCTTGAGGCAAGGGCTTCATGCTCAAAGGAAATTTAATTTTAGGTCAAGCACCCATTGAGTATTTCGAGGTTTGTCATAAAGTCAATTGAGTCATTGTCATGTATTGAAGACCCATTTAGGCATGTTACATATTGTAAAGAAAAAATTGATTTAGTCAAAAGACCCTCCAAGACCTCGTCATGGCACAAAGATAAAGTTTGCCTACATAAAGGGACAAGTCGGCCTCAAGATAGCAATTCGTACCCCTCACAAGCCTATAAATAAGAAGGAATTCGACCTCATTTGCACACACTCAGGCAAGTTCGCTCTCCTAAATATAGAAGCTGAAAAAAGGGAGGAGGAAGAAGAAAAAGATTAAGATCAAATTTTTTGGGCCTCTCTCTCTCTCTCTTTCGTTAGGGTTTCTATAGATCTTGGGCTAGACGAAATTGTGAAGTTGCATCGAAGCTGTGAAGTTACAAAGTCGAAGCTGTGAAGTTGCAAGATCGAAGCTATGAAACTGCTAAGTCGAAGCTGTTGAAGCTGGATCAAGGTCGAAGTTGTGAAGCTGCTAGGTCGTAGTTGCTGAAGCTGCTAGGTCGACGTTGCAGAAATTGCTGCTGGGGTCGAAGTTGCTGCAAGGTCGAAGTTTGTTGCTGGACGCTGTGTAAGGATAACTCATCAAGAAGGAAGTATGACTTGGTCTTGGAGGGTCTTGGTCAAGGGTCATAGGTCTTGGAATTCATCAATTGAAGTAATATAAGAAGAGAAGGATTATGGTGGGTTTTCCTCTCAGTTTAATGTATTTTTTACAAAGACCGAGTCATTGAAACCGAACCGGCCGAGTCGATACCGAGTCGGAGTCGACCCTAGACTGGTTTAGAACCTGAGTCAGAGTTTTAAAGCATTGGTGATTATGCAAAATTTGTCATTTAAGAATCCATCAAACAAGCTTGCTTTCATGCATCCTTTGACCTTAAATCTCCTATGAAAGAAGTCGTTAGGGTTTATAAGAGAAGCAAACTAGGCTTCCACCCTCTTTGTCCAAGTCCTTCAGTCATTGACCTCCCCCTAATTGACTCTTTTGTCCAATTGAATAGATGCAGTAGTCGAGTTGTGGGATCACCTTCTAAAATTTCTCTCTTTCCTTTATTTCTCGGTAACTAGGGTTAAGGTTTGGTTTAAATTTGTGTTTAATAGCATTTTTATTCTTATATGTTATTGTCCTTTAGGCATAAATTATTAAATTGCATTTATTAATATTTGAAAACCAAAATTTAATATTTATTGCTTGTTTTCTCCCCAAATTTAACGCTGACTTCTATTGTTTGTATTGATGTTTTATGTATTTTTAACCATTAAAATCCTAATGTTGACCTATCCCTTGCTTACCGCTTCGATAGCCTTCAATCCTTTGTTGATCTCATCATACGAAATTTCTTTGTTATATGCTTTTGGATGCCGTAAATATGCATATCATTAAAACCCTAGCTTATAATAGCCTTGGTCTAGTTTATTGGGGTTGGTGGAAAGTGTACTTGAGCATTTGCAACTCTTATCTTGGCCTGCAAGGATTTGCTAGTACCTTATCCCATAACCTTTAGACTCTTTATCATTTTTGAACCCTCTTGTATTTAAGACATTTCTAGGTGATTTATCTACAAGCTCTTTAGGGAGCCATTTGGCTTGAAATCCTAGTCATTTAACCTCTAAGTCTTGCTAGGAAAGCCACCCTTGTGGAGATAACATCTAGCCACAAAACAACTAGAGACTGGCTGTTGAGGTGACAATGGTGGCTGATCTCTTTGTTTCCATAAAACTCTTAGTGAGGCTTTGCACTAGGACTAATAGATTTTGGGGTAACATGACCCAATGGTGCACTCTTGGAAAGATTGGCACACTTTGTCTGAACTGTATGCCTTGCTATCCTTCCATGACTCTATTATCGTTGAGCTTGTTGGCCTCATCCTGTAGGAGGACATGTTCAAAATGAATATTTTCATATTGCGTCCTTTTTGGAGATATTGTGGCTGGAGCTTTGGTTTCCCCTTCCAATAGTACGACTGTCAAAAGTTATATTCCCTTTGCATGAGTTCCAGTAATTTCAATGCATGCTTGTTGGATGGCCTTCAGATCACCTCAGATCCAGAGGATAGGTGGATTTGTCACTTTGCAGTGTGTGATCTTTGAGGTTGTATTGCAAGTGATGTGCTTCTGCGTGGCTTGTTTTCTATTAGGGGTTTCCCTCCAAGGCCCGGTTGGGGAAAAGTGGTTGCTCTGATGGTCTCTGCCCTATATGGAACTGTTCTGAGATAATAAGTACATGTTTTGGGATTGTCAGTTTGCCAGGAATTGCTGGAATTATGTTCAGACTTAGTCCTCATTCCATCTATAGGGATGAGGTACGTTGCCCACTGTTGTCCTAAGGTTTTCTGCTCATTAAGGATGCCAAGTCTCTAGATGATGCCAACTCTGGTTTTATTTCTGTTTTAGCAGCATTGAGGAGGAGAATATAAGCTTCATTATATATACCCTTCTTCTTTATGGTTTTGCTGTTGTAGATATTTTCATGCAAGTATATAAGTCATCTTTCAAACAAGAAAAGAATGGAAAGACATACGTAGTGTTATGTTAATTGTTCACTTTGCCAACTAGGCAGAACTCCACATATAAAGTAAAATGTCCCAATACATACTCCTTTAAGGAAGTATTGGCACGGGGACTGGGGATTGCAGGTGGAGAGAAGGGCAGGGAGTGAGTCTCTCATGACTTTATATACATTTAAGTAGACACGGAACTTGGAAGTATTCTAGTAGGTGTTAATATTTTATAATCATCCTTAATAATTACAACTTTATTATATGCCTAATCTATTATTTTCTATAAACAGGTTTCAGCTGATGGTTGGTGCGAAGGTGAATGCAAGGGAAAAGCAGGATGGTTTCCATCTGCTTATGTAGAGAGACGTGAGAAGGCTCCAGCAAGTAAGATAGGTGAGGCTAGCGTGGGATTGTAATTATGATGTGATGTCTTTTGGACATCAAATTATGATTTTAGGATTATATCACTGCGATTGGGATGATGTTTGTGCTTTTAGGGTTTTGACTTTATATATGTGCTATTAGTTTGTTTTTCAGTGTATTCTTACTATTAATTTATCATTGTATACTAACAGTTTTTGACATAAGCTGTTATGTTATTCTTTTTAACAAGTTTTGTATCAACATGTGGATTTCTTGATGAAGAGAAGATTCAAGGACTTTGAAGGGTTCTTCCCTTTTGATACTGCTGTATTTTATATTCCACTGCACTGCCATTTTTAATGCTTCTACTGTCGTTTCTTTGTAATCCATTGGCATGCTATTGTGATTGAGTCTTGGGCACTGCCATGTCATATTATGGGTTCTCTTTATGAAAATCATATAATGTTTTCTGTCGTTTTGCGTATCTACAGAGAATAGTTCATGAAGTGGCTGCATTTTATTGAGAAATGAGAAAAAACTGAAAAGCCTCTTAAAGATCAGTTTTTGGTTAATAAAATGTTCTAAATAACAAATTGAGATGAATTGAGAAATTATTGTTTCTGATTAATCAAATAATATTGCCGTGGATGGAAACATTCAATTATATTCCTACTAGGCTCCTGTACTTGTTGTCTAGTGGTGTCTTTGACTCATTATGTGCCACACTACAAGCACTCAAAACCCTGCCTTGTTTTTCTGTATTAGTGGAAATATTTAACTTCTTTGTTATTCACACTGTTAATGTTGCATGCAATGCTAGTGATATGACACAAATATTTTTTTAAAATGAGTCCTTGGATAACTGCAGAAAACGTTCAGGTCCAGGAGTTGGTGGTTAGTGGTAGCTGCTAGTCCATCCAGTGCAGTGGATTAAGCCACTTTGGCCATGAAGTTAATCCGTTAAGGTTATGTTACTGTACAAGCAGGTTGGGGGTTGTAGCCAAGTGCTTCTAATGCATCAACAGAAGTTCAACCATTCTTGACAGATGATTCTTAAAGATTCTTGGAGAAGATCAGAAAAAGATAACGGCTCTCTACATCAAGAATGTCTAAGAATCAGTTTTCATCACTGCCTGAAAATGAACCAGAAATACATCTCTGTTGTGAGAGAGATGAAATACATCCACGGTTGTTATAGAAAGTGCCTGAGCTGAGAGTGAAATGAGCATGCTCACCTCACCCAAGAAAGGCCTAGTATGATCACTATTTTTGGAAAAACACATACCTGAAACAAAATAAATTATCACTAATGCACTCACATACAAATATTAAAGAAGTATCTGTATATAAGTTTAACAATCCCTCTCTCGATCAGAAGTGGTTAGATTAAGACAATGAACAGGGATGTTACTTATGTCCACTATGTTCTGAGTGCAATCATGAACTTGTGATAGAAGTCCAGAAACATTGAAAGTTATTGGAGGTGTCTGACATTGACCTCAACCCAAAAATATTTTTCTTTTCATTGATTTGGAATAAAATCATACATTTAAAACTAAAAATGACCTGTAATACACTGCAAATGCCATAATTCAAATACCAATTGTATGTGTTCAACAATCTCTCTGTTGAGAAGTAGGAATTGAGACAATGAAAAGAGATGCCTTTTCCACTCTGTTTTGAGATTTTGATTTGGGATCAGCTTTGGTTAAAACCAAAATTGTTAGGAAAACAATACCCCCCACACCATTTGACTCTTATTTAGCCCTGACATTACAATTATCTTATCTGGTTTTGAATGATTGTTTAATCTCGGAAAATTCTTTTTACCTTCAATTGCTTTTCCCCCGAGTGGATCAAGCTTGTTCTTTTTTTTTTTTTCTCTTTTCTGTCAGGTTGTCTGCATCTGACTATTTGGGCAATGGGTCTTTTGGTGCTTTTCCAAATCCTGAAATTCTATATATGTCCTCTGTTGCTATCCCTGGATCCTCCTTGCATTGGTTTTTGTTGAGAATTTTGTCTGTTCCTCTTGTTGTGGTTCCAACATGATTCTACCATATACCTTGCTGTTGTCTTTCTCTTGATTCCATAGCAGTTTCTGATAGGTCTCAATTCTCTTCTATCTCCACTTGCTATTTTTGCTTCAGTATAACAGTTAACTCCATCTTTCTGCTGGGATTGTTTTTCCTTTCGCTTCTTCCACCATCCAAATTTCAACTGGTATGTACTTACACTGCCCTTTTTCTTCTGCATTTCTTCAATTGCAAGGCTTCTAACTTGGTCTTTGCTTTGAATTTTACTGTTTTCTATTTGTATCCTAATGTAAAATTAGTTGGCATTTGCTTCTTCTGGTTTTTCTTTCTTCATTCCCTTGTGACTTAAGGGATTTTGAAAACAGTTTTGCCAAATCTCATACTTGAGAGGCATGTTCCGAGATTCTGACACCAAAATGGCTGCTTATTGGGTTAAAAGATGCATATATGAGTTGGCTGACATGATTGGATATCGGGTGTCAAAACATGCCGATGGGACATTGGATAACTCTAATGTAAGTGTCTAATAATGCATAAAAATAGATAACTTGTGAAAAAGGATTGATCACTACTTGCCACCCATACCAATGCAGTTATCTATTTTTTAATGAATGATCTTGGACTCGTGTATGACTTGTGAAAGTTTCAAAACAGAAACCATACTGCAGTATTTAGATCTACTTCACCTACTTGTTTAATTAACATTAACAAGTTATTTACTGAATTATTCAGAAAAAACATTAAAGTAGACACTAACTGCAGCCTACACATCTACAGATCATTTACTAAACAATACACACATGTGACAAGATTACACATGATTTTTTGGACAAACGTCCCCGGAAAAACCCAATGTGGGAAAACCGGTGCAACAGCTCTAGTGTGTTTTATTATTACGCAAAATCTGAATACAACATTCTGGGCACCAGAAAGGGTTGGATCTAGAGAGAAATTAGACGGCAGTTTGTACCTTTCACTTGGAGACAGAAGATATGGTTGTATCAAGCCCTCAAACGAGATTTACAGATCACGAGTCCCTTCTGGCCCACTAGAACCCTTTGCAGCCTCTGCGTCAGCCCTCACGGGCCAATGTCCCCAATGCGTCACCCTAACTGGTGCTGCGCTGCCTCGTGTCGCCTCGACTGGGACTGCGTCACCTCTGTTGGTGCTGCGCTGCCCCTGCACTGTGCTGGCTAGGTCTGCGTCATCCTGGTTGGGCTTATGCAACCTCTGCGTAGTATCTGCGTGGCGCTGCTTGAACTGCGTCGTCCTAGATGAATCTGCGCTCACTGGTATTCACTGCCCCTCTGCTGCTGTATTCTTGGCCTTGGATCAGATCATCCCTTGCCGATCTCTGCCCCTCACTACACTGCAATCTTGCTTCGAATTTTTCATGAAACCTCGCCCCATAAATTCGACTTAGCTTCAGTGCTTTGCCTGTGTGTGTGTCTCCAACTGACCCCAAGCATTTCTCTTATACTTTTCTCGTTGGAAAACCAATGACCATGATCTAATCTCTAATCGATGGCTCAGATTAAAAGACTTCTTGATCCACGTCACTTAGAACATTTCATCACATGTGTTTAATTTATCTAATTCCCTAGGTTAGACTTAGGGTCCTCATTAAAAAAATTAATTATTAAAATAACTTCAACACAAGATGAAATTTCTCCAAACACTTTCTGGGTTTTGGAGGTCTCGTGTGTCTTAGCCCCTCCACAAAATTCCATGGCTAGAGCACACCTTATGCTACCCCAAAATCTCAACACTCCTTCTTAGCGAGGAGCAACGTTGCATGAAGCGGGGACGCGAAAGCGTCATTTCCAAAAAATCTAGGAAGCGACTACTATATATATATATATTTATTTTTATTTTTTGGCATTTATATTAAAAAAATATCTTAAATACCAAATTAATTGTAGAAGATATGGAAGCATGCATATTTGTACATAAATCAAGATAGATATGACATCCATTGTACATTAATGATTAATTATTTGAGCATCAACCATTTAGAATAGATGCATCAACCATCTATAATCTAGATTCTTCTCCTCTTATCTAGCCTTTGCCTCTACCTCGATTATCTAGGGACATCAGTCAAAATTGCCCAATTTTGATCAAACCCTAATGCAAGCCTTAAAATTTGGTAGAAAGAACTTAACATGCTTGATCGATTATTTTGACTTGATTGAAATGTAATTTTTTGCTAACGACATGACAAAGGAGTTCAACAATTAACACCACCAACACTAGGGTACATATAGGGCTTGGTGCTCTTGATTAAATGCTAATCACATACCCTCATACATGATATAATCTAATGACATGCCACCATACCACTGATCCTGAATTCCTGAAAATTGTTAAGTCTGCTGAATTTTGAAGAGGATATGAAATTCTATTTTCTCCATATGAAGTCCGATCAGGTTGGAACCACTCTCAAACATCCTGAGTCATTTCATGGTAATGTTAAAAATTTAAGTAAAAGGATGAAAATGAAAAATAAATGAGAATGTCACTTTCACTTTAAGAATTTAACATTACCATGAGGGAGCATCTAAGAAATATCTAAGGAGGTAAAAGAGAGCTTATATTTTTTTCCTCCTATCCCTAACTTAGCACTAACTCACCTACTAACCCAACCAAAGACAAAATTAAAAAAAAAAAATCAAAAAAATAATTTTTCTGACCTACATTAGTTGGATCCGTACGGCACTGTACGGAACCGTTCGCGATCCGTACGGATCCGTCACGGAATCGCTGCGGTTCCGTACAGCGATCCGCCGTACGATCCGCGGATCCACTGTACGGAATCGCGGATCCGGGCGTACGGATCCGAAAAACCAGGAATCGCAAATTTTTTTGGGATCCGCGTTTCCGAAAATCGGATCCGCGGTTCTGGGTACGGATCCCGTACGGTTCCGTACGGGATGCGGTTCGGGCATGGAGCCGGGGGGGTGGGACGTTTCCTGCAACATTGGCGAGGAGTGTGCTCTAGCAATACATCCACACCAAGTATTGCTTGATCTCGACATCGGTCTGTGCACTGCTGATGTTTGGCTTGCTGCCCTCCATCCATTGCGCTGCTGATGCTTGGCCTGCCGCCCTCCACCCACTACGTTGCTGTTTTCTGTACTGCTGCCCATGTCACTGCCACTGACACTGGCACATTTGTACTATAGCTCCCTCTCAAATTGCTGCATCATGCTGCTTATAGCACTGCAACTGCTAACTGCTGCAGTGCAACTCAGTTGTTGAGAAGTAAGCAACTGAAGGATCCTTGCCTAATCACTGGCAGACAAGTCAGTTGGGCTGAATCTCATCACTAAAGCTCCCCTGGCTGCTGCTCTGCGTTGTCTCCCTGAAGCCACTGCGCTGCTGCTGCTCTGCACTGCCCCTCTGCGCTGCTGCTTCTACGCTGCTGCTCCCATCAACAATGTCCCAAGTCTGCCCTCTGCTTCACTGTGATCTCCTGCACCCACTGCTCCACTTGTCTCACTACTGTCTTAAGGCTCCCATAGCTCGTATGTGATCCAAGAGTTGGGCACCTCAAGGATCCTATCTACCTATCTGTAGTTGCTCTACAGATCAATATCGCCCCACTTACGTGGTTCATGAGCACTCATGGCTACGTCATCATCACTACCATCGTCCCCCTTTGCTGCTGCTATGTTGGATTCAAAAGATCCCTAGTCCTTCTTCTTAGGAAAATTGTTGGCGAAGTGTCCAAATTCGCCAGAATTAAAGCACCAGACCTTGGATATGTCCCTCTTCTTCTTCCCTTGATGCCCCCGTCCCTTTGATGCAAGAGCTGCATCCTCCTCCTCATCTTTCTTTACTTTGACAGTACCGTTGCTGCTGCTTTGCCTCTTGGTAAACCTCTTGATTTCCTCCTGACGGAGGATTGCCCACATATCAGCCCAGGATGGTAACGCTGCCCTGCCCAAGATGCTTTGGACAAACGTTTCCCATTCCTCAGTGACTGCATTTAGAGCAATCCTCACCAAGAGCCCTTCATCCAGAGTCGTACCCATGGCAATCAGTTTGTCCCGAATAGTTTGAAGTCTAAAGAGGAAGGGATCAATTTCCTCACCCTTCTGCATCTGGAACAACCGCATCTGATTCTCCAGAAGCATCTTCCTCTAGACGAAGCCTCCATGATACATCGTGTTGAAAGTTGTCCACATTTCATTTGCCGTGTTCTTCTCAGCAATATGTGGAACCACATGATCTTTGACTCCATCCATGATCAAGCACTTTGTCTGCGCTTTGAATTTCTTCAGGGGATCTGCATCGGTAGGCACAACTAGGACATTCTCAGCATGGTCCTTGATGTCGTACTCAACCTGGACTCTCAGGATCCTGGCCCTCCAGATAATGAAGTTGGACATGTCGTCCAACCTGTCTTGATCTCTCAGTCCATGAGAAACCGTCCTTGCTCAAATATGTTAGAACAAATACTCCTCTCCCTTTTTCTGCTGCAACGCTCAATAGAAAATTGGATCTGGGTTTCTTGGCGACATAAACCCTCTATAGTAGCTGCTCCCTTTGACAATTGATTTCCCTCCCGGAAATCCTCCGCCAAAAAAAAAAACTGAATTAGTTCTCTACAATCACCCTCTTGATTGAAATCTCAGATCTGTTTGGTGCAGAGCTGCTGAGAAACTGCTCTCCCGCCGCTCTTGTCACGTTTGTTAGGCACGGTTCTGCACCGACATAACCTCTGCTACACCAGCAACTTCTGAAGATTAGAAGCTCTGCTTCCAGACTTCGGCAAATCTACACAACAACCTCTACTCGGCCTGCGTCCCTCTGGATGGCCTCTGCGTGAGCAGATTGGTTTAGCACAACCTCTATGCAGCGCAAGCTACTCATGCGTCTCTCTGGAAGGATCTGCACTGCCTCTGCGTCAGCCTCTACTTGGCCTCTACGTCATCATGGCTGGCTTGCGTCCCTCCTGGTGTTGCACTGCCCTCTTCTGGAATTCTACTGCTTCAACTGCCTTCTCTGCAACAATTTCTTCAACCACTCTCCTGGTGAATCAACTTGATCTGCTATGCTCTAATACCATGTGAAAATTTCAAAAAAAATACCCTACTGCTGTATATAGATCTACTTCACCTATTTGTTTAATTAACATTAACAAGTTATTTTACTGAATTATTTAGAAAAAACATTAAAGTAGACATTAAGTGCAACCTACAGATCTACAGATCCTTTATTGAACAATACACACATGTGACAAGATTACACGATTTTTCGGACAAATGTCCCCAGAAAATCCCAGAGGGTTTTATTATTACACAAAATTTGAATACAACATTTTGGGCACCAGAAATGGTTGGCCCTATAGAGAAATTACACGACAATTTGTACCTTTCAATTGGAGGTAGAAGATATTGCTGTATCACACCCTCAAACGAGATTTGCAGATCACGAGCCCTTTCTGGCCCACTGGAACCCTCTGAAGCCTTTGCGTCAGCCCTCACTGGCTAATGTCCCCACTGTGTCACCCTCACTAGTGTTGCGTTGCCTTTGCGCTGGCTCGACTAGGACTGTGTCAGCTCTGCTAGTGTTGCTCTACCCCTGTAGTGCGCTGGCTGGGTCTGCGTCACCCTGGCTGGGTTTATGCAGACTTTGCGCCGTCTCTGCATGGTGCTGGATGAACTGCGTCCTCCTGGTTGGCTCTGCGCTCACTGGTACTCATTGCCCCTCTGCTGCTGTATTCTTGGCCTTGGATCAGATCATCCCTTGCCGATCTCTGCCCCTCACCGCATTGCAAACTCTCATCGAATTTCTCAGCAAATCTTGCCCCAGAAATTCGACTTAGCATCAGTGTTCTGCCTGTGTGTGTGTGTCTCCAACTGATCCCAAGCCTTTCTCTTATACTTTTCTCGTTGGAAAACCAACGACCGTGATCTAATCTCTAATCGACGACTCATATTAAAAGACTACTCGATCCACGTCACTTAAAACATTTCATCATAAGTGTTTAATTAATTCACTTTAATTTTTCTAATTCCCTAAGTTAGACCAAGGGTCCTCATTAAAAAAATTATTTATTAGAATAACTTCAGCACTAGATGAAATTTCTCCAAATGCTTTCCGGGTTTTGGAGGTCTCGTGTGTCTTAACCCCTCCACAAAATTTTAGGGCTAGAGCACACCCGTTGCTACCTCGAAATCTCAACATGAATGATGGAATTTCTTCTATTGGGAATAAACAAGCATCTTAAATTCTTAATCCTAAAGAATAGTCAATGTTTTTGTATAAGCTGAACTTGGGAAGGAAAATGTCAATATGTCAAACTTGACTAACAAAGAAATTTCCGAAGACTAAATCAAGGAATGATGGGAACATAAGCACAAGGTTGATGACTACCTTAACAACACTGGCAAACAAAATTTAATGTAGTTGTAAGAAAGATTACTGTTTCTTTGCATATGCCCAGGTAAAGTTTCTTTCACCTTCTATAGTAGAATTAACAAAATGGTCACATGGGTTAGGTGATAACTTGTTGGGCAGAAAGATAAACCTGTAATGAATTTCTGAACATAAGTCAAAATTGTGTTGAAATGTAAAGTGAATTAAAGAATTATGGAAAATAATTGAGTGAGTGCTTCTATAAGTTGATAGAGAAATTAAGTTGATAGAGAAATTGTGTCTAGATTAGTCCATCTAAATTATATGAGGGGTTGGAATAGAGAGACAAATTTGCATAAGCATGCATGCAAATTTCTACATTGCTGTACCTACCTTGGTTCATATGCTGAGGATAGATCACACTAGTGTTATTGGAACCGGTGGAACTGACTGGTCTAACCAGTTTGGGGTCAAAGCATTTCAATTCAAGGTTTGGAACCAAAAATGGATGGTTCAGTGTCTAATTGACCTTTTTAAAGTGAAACAGTTAGTTCCATACAATTTGACCAGATGTTCCAAACACAATTGTTTAAAAAAAACAAGAAAGTTTGAATGGGGTAGCCTAATATTCAAGCCTATGGCCCTAATATTGCTATATTCATGGTAATGTTAAATTCTTAAAGTAGAAGTATTATTTTACTTAAATTTTTAACATTACCATGAAGTATTATTTTACTTAAATTTTTAACATTACTTAAATTTTTAACATTCTCCTTCAGTTTTTTGACATAATCTTGAGGAGTAATTAACTTATCATCAATAAAAAAGAAATAAGGCAGCCCCTTCTGTTTTAAAGGCTCAATTCCGGTAAAGGATCTATTAACTACTATCTCTAGACTATGGCACTTTTCTTCTAGCTGAACAACTAGATTCTTCTTAGTAAGAATCCTCTTCACTTCCAGAATAGTTTATGTCCTATCATCTACTCCCAAATCATCCAATTCATATATGTTTTTAGCGGTTAGAAACATGATGATGTTGGTTTCTGTTGTAGGTATTTCTCCCAGCTCTTGCTTGATCTCTTTTATAACATCAGTGACTCTTTTTATTAACTACTTTTGTTAAAAGATTATCTGGATGTAGGGCCAAATTTTTGCACTGGATTTCATGATGTCTGACCAGATGATTTCCTTGGCATGGGCCAAGGTTTTTCCTATTGCTAACTCTATTTTTGACTTCTGTAATCTTTCTATCAACTTCTGAGCTCTTTGTGCTTCTACTGAATGAGAAGCTTCACTCCTTGTCCTTTGGCCTTGTAACTCTCTAACTTGGTCCTGCAACTTCTTGGTCACCTGTCTAGATGGATAAATTTTCAACTGCCTTTTTCAACTACTAAACACCATCCGCTGTCTGTATAGTCCGTGGAGCAGTAGTTGTAGCTGTAGGAATGGTTGTAAGAGGAACAACATCCAATGGAACCATGGATAGCTTATCATTCTGCTCTTTTTCCTTGATCATTTTTTCCATCTCAGTCTTCACCTATATTATTTGTGCATTTTATTCCATGATGAGCTTCATCATGTCAGTCTTCTAGGTTTCTATTTCCTCAAAATCCTTGGTAAGAGGATGTTCAGTAGCTGACAGTTTCAGCTATTTTCTCAATGTTTCTATGTCAACATTCTTCTTCTTAATTATCTCCTCAACAACCTTCATATTTGATGGATCATGTCATCACAAAATTGGACCTGATAAGCTGCTAATCAAATCAATATCATGTAACTATTTCAAACCAATCTTTTGATTGAGGCTTAGCCTCCTCAACCTGAGAGGGCTCTCTCAAGGGTTAATGATTTTTGATAAAATATAGATGGCTAACTCTATGTGGGATAATAATAAGATAAATAATAAATGTAGGTTGAAAATCACATCAAAAAGTACACATTGGGCTTATGGAGTCAAAATGGTTTCAGTAAACCAATAAATCCACTTAACATGGAAGTTGAGGCATATCAGAGTTTTAGTCAAGAGATACACATGTGGAATTGTAAAAAACACAGTCAGTTCATTTATATAGGAAGCCAGAGCACCTAAAGATGAATTCTAAGTAATATATATATAAACACCACTGCAATAAGATAATAAGAGATGCAAATAGAATAGGAACACACCAAAACTCCTTCTGAATCCCAGGTTGGTTAAGTAGAAGCTCTCTGTATTAGCTGAAAACCAGTCAATTACAATAAGCACAGTCTTTTGCTAAAAATGTCAAACCCTTCACAAATTCAACTTCTTGGTCTTTAATACACCATTTACAACATGATATGATCTCCTCTTAGGCTAGATACATTGAATTTCTAACTCTTGATACCTTTCATAACCATAAGACATGGAATTTATTACAAAAAGACACCTAATCTATTAAACAGTCATATTACAAATAGGACTCGAACTCCTTATCACTATCTATAACAACCTTATTTAAATTAAATTATATCATTTTCCAAGTGTATCAACACATGGTAAAATTTGGATGATGGACTTCAGCTCTTCATGACCACTTTGCTGACCTCCACAAAAGCAGGAAACCAAACCCTGTTTTTTAGGCATAAGAGTATTTTCCTTCTTTAAGCATTCTGACCATCATTTAAAATTTATTTCGTGATCCTTAGATATTGGAGATTATCTCAACATGTCTCATCACTCATCCCTAGCTTCCAATTGTCCAAAATGACTTCTGAACTTGTTCAAAAAGGCTAGAATATCTTGCGCTACGAAAACGCAACAGTTTCGTAGTGCCCTTTGTAATGTTGCCATTTCAACCTTTATGCTTCAAAAACTTAACTCTTTCCACTTGTATCATTTCAATCACCTTTTAACATATCTTGTACAAAAATTTCAGCTCCTAACTTGTTCTTCAACCCCTTGAAAACTGATCAAAAAGAGCATAAAAGGCAGTTACAACAGTTTCGTAGTGCTTTTCTGCTTTTTTACACTAAATGCGCTACGAAACTGCTGAGTATGTAGTGTTTTCAAAAGTTTTGCCAAGTGAAAAGTGTTATTGACCCAAAACGAAAAATATTACTTGTCCTCATCATCTACAAACCATACAAAACATAAACCAACTTCATTTTAGCTTCCTTAAGGCATTTCTTGCAGATTTTTTTTGTTTCTTTCTAAAAAATAGATCTTGGGATAGAGCCTATATCTCCTAATCCATGATGGATTTTGAGAAACTAAAAGAGGTTTTTATAGGCCATTATGTCTTGAATAAAAAAATCTCTTTGTTTTTTGAAACACATATCCTGCTATCCAGAAACTGCCTTTGAAAAACATGTGTAAAACATGAAAACTCTATTTTCTGAAAATAGGGCTTCAAAGAAAGCCTTGTATCTCCCAACTGATAACACCTGTGAGAAAATTGAGAGAGGTTATTGTTATTTAATATTTTTTTGAAAAAAAAGTCTCGCAATTTCTTAAAATACCATTTGGTTTGCTCAGAAACCTCCTTTTAAGTTTACTTCTCAAAACCAGAAAATAGAGTTTTTGTTTCATAACTTTCAGTGTTTTCGTAGCGCTTTTTGCCTTTTTTACACTGGATGCGCTACGAAAGGAGCTACAAAACTGTTGTAGATGCAAATTTTTTGTAAAAATTTGAAAATTGAAATATGTAAGTGGAAAAACGTGTGGCCAATATGTCTTCATCAGCCATTAATCATAAACCAACTAGATTTTAGGCTCCTTGAGGTATTTTTTCTTTATTTACAATTGGCTGGACTATTGGTTCTTCAACCACTATCATTTCCATGCCTTTTCTCTGTAGTTCATCATGAATCATTTCAATTTGCTCTTGTAAATCCTTCACCCGGTCTTTAAGTCTTCCATAACCTCCTCTGTGTGTTTTTCTTTCCTTGGCCATAATTCTTTAGAAAACCTTTCAGCCTCGCTTGATATGGATGTTGTAAATTATTTGAAAGAACCAGCCACAAGTTTGGCTAGATATAATAATAATGCTTCAGAGTTCATATGTTACATATGTAGGCAAAAGGAAGGAATGAGAATGACTAATTAGGAAAGAATTTGAAATCTAAAAGTCTTCTCATAACTGAAAACGATGGCTTATTCATACCCTATCATGACAATGATGACTACAACGTGGGTAATTACATTGATTTTCATCATTAATTGACTCATCATACCACTAACTTATCATTTCCCAACGGTTTTTGACCTTTTCCAGCTCAGATGACAAGATAGTTTAGAAATCACGCTTTCATAACGCCTGCAGTGTATTTTTTCCTGTTTGTGCTACAAAACTATTAGCGCTTTCGTAGTGCAAATCAACTTTTTTGAACTAGTGGTGCTACGAAAACGAGGTTTCTTGGCTAAATGAACAATTTTGATGAAAAAAATTAGGGAAATGAAATGAATTATAAAATGATGAAAGACTTGACATGGAAAACCTTTAAATTGAGTTTATTTAAACACTAGGGAAGATTCAAACCTAAAAATTTAATACTCCCCTTTGGTCAAATTCAAGAAATGACTCCTAAGACCCTATTTTGACCCATGATCATAAACAATATTGATAGAATGATGTTTTGAAAAAAAATTGAGTGATAACAGTGGCTCCACTTGGGATAGTGTGCCCTTGTGTTACACTAAAGAACTAGTAGTTCCAGTGCTGCTATCCATCTTCTTGGAATAAAAACTTTGCAATTTTACCAAGTCTTCTTCAAAATCTTATAGCCTTCACCTCGGGCTCAAGATTGATGACCACTGTAGAAGAACTAAATCTGTACCTTTTGAAAAGATGCTCAGTCAACTTTGAGCTTATTCACACACTCCTACCTACCTTTTCGGTTGCAATCTCCATTTTTAACTCAAGCAACATGAAACTTCCAGTGAAGCCAGTCATTGATCTGATCTGACGCTTGAACTCCTTGACTGCATTTGAACCAAAAGTAAACATGATACTGAAATGACCAAGGTAACATAAAATGTATTTGATCCTCATAATGAAAACATAACTGTAAATCTGGACTGTAGAACTCTTCCATGAAGTCAGCTATAGGATCATAGAAGACATGATCTGTTTGATGCTTCTCATTAAATTCTGCAGCTTTGGACAACTTATATATGCTTTTCTCAACCACACAATATTTCAGTTGTGTGCTATCAAATTGCTGTTCAAACTGATTTTCAAAAGCAGTGTATTCTTCCTCAATCTCAAAAGAGAAAGGTAACAACACTCTCTCTTTGTTTTCTGGCATGGAAATATTTTGAAAAGAATGATCATGATCATGAAGACTATATGATTGAATTTGACCTTGTAAAAATTAAATGTCTTTCTCAATGTTCTTAGCAACTTCATCCAAAAATTGAATCTTATCTTTTGACTTGCATTCAAATGATTTTAGATAAGAAGACAAGGACAGAAAAATTTTCATCTACTTCTTGATTAATATGATCATCAATCCATTGTTTAAAGCCTTGAATTGAAGGAGAGTCTGCTACCAACTCTATTCTGTCTATCCATTCTTCTAAAAACATAAGCCAAAAACCTGCAAATGACTTAATAGATCTGACAGGAAAGCTTTCAATCCACTGTTTACATTTTCCTTGAAATGAATCATAGAACAATATGATGCAAACATCTTCATGTTTGACTCTAAGAAGCTCAGTAAAATCACAAAAATCTGATATATGCTTCAAAGTCAAACTCAAATATTCTCCACTGAATCTTGGACCATTCCTTAAAAAATGTGCATCCTTGGGAAAATGATTTGGGAAACCATGAATTCCTAAAAAATCTATACATGCATACTTTGAAACAAGAATGGCAGCATCTGGGCTCTTCATATGTCCAGTGGAATCACCATGAATCTATGAATTTTGAATTCTTCAACAATGGAGTCGCCAAGGCAGTTGCAGCCTCGAACATATTTTGAACTCCTGCTACCTTCGAGAGTTCAGCTTCATAATTTTCGGGAGATGTATATCTTCAGACTCCTGGCAGATGCACCAAAATGTTATCACAAAATTGGACTTGATAGGCTGCTAATCAAATCAATCTCATGTAACTGTTTCAAACCAATCTTTTGATTGAGGCTTAGCCTCCTCAACCTGAGAGGGCTCTCTCAAGGGTTAATGATTTTTGATAAAATATAGATAGCTAACTCTATGTGGGGTGATAATTAGATAAATGTTAAATGTAGGTTTAAAATCACATCAACAAGTACACATTGGGCTTATGGAGTCAAAATAGTTTCAGTAAACCAATAATCTACTTAACATGGAATTTGAGGCATATCAGAGTTTTAGTCAAGAGATACACATGTGAAACTGTAAAAAACACAGTCAGTTCATTTATATAGGAAGTCAGAGCATATAAAGATGAATTTTGAGTAATATAGATAAACACCACTGCAATAGGATAATAATAGATGCAAATAAAATAGGAACACACCAAAACTCCTTCTGAATCCCAAGTTGGTTAAGTAGAAACTCTCTATATTAGTTGAAAACCAATCAATTACAATAAGCATAGTGTTTTGCTAAAAATGTCCAACCCTTCACAAATTCGACTTCTTAGTCTTTAATATATCATTTACAACATGATATGATCTCCTCTTAGGCTAGATACATCGAACTTCTAACTCTTGACACCTTGCATAACCATAAGACATGGAATTTATTACAAAAAGACACCTAATCTACTAAACAGTGCTATTACAAATAAGACTCAAACTCTTTATCACTATCTATAAAAACCTTATTTAAATTAAATTACATCATTTTCCAAGTGTATCAAAACATGGTCTAATTTGGATGATGCGCTTCAGCTCTTCATGACCACTTTGCTGACCTCCACAAAAGTAGGAAACCAAACCCCGTTTTTTAGGCATAAGATTCTTTTCATTCTTTAAGCATTATCACCATCATTTAAACTTTATTTCGTGATCATTAGCTATTGGAGATTATCTAAACATGTCTCATCACTCATCCCTAGCTTCCAGTTGTCCAAAAAGGCTTCTGAACTTGTTCAAAAAGGCTGTAATATCTTGCACTACTAAAATGCAGCGGTTTCATAGCGCCCTTTGTAATGCTGCCATTTAAACCTTTATTCTTCAAAAAATTAACTCTTTCCACTTGTATCATTTCAACCACCTTTTAACACATCTTGTACAAAAATTTCAGCTCCTAACTTGTTCTTCAACCCCTTGAAAACTGATCAAAAAGAGCAAAAAAGGCAGCTACAACAGTTTCATAGCACTTTTCTGTTTTTTTTACACTGAATGCGCTATGAAACTGTTGAGTATGTAGTTTTTTCAAAAAAATTTCAAAGTGAAAACTGTTATTGCCCCAAAACTCAAAATATTACTTTTCCTCATCATCTACAAACCATACAGAACATAAACCAACTTCATTTTAGCTTCCTGGAGGCATTTCTTACATATTTTTCGTGTTTTTTCCTGAAAAATAGGTCTTGGTACAGAGCCTATATCTCCTAATCCATGATGTATTTTGAGAAACTGAAAGAGGTTTTTGTAGGCCATCATGTATTGAATAAAATAATCTCTTGGTTTTTTGAAACACGTATCCTGCTGTCCAGAAACTGCCTTTGAAAATCATGTGTAAAACAGGAAAACTTGTTTTATGAAAATAGGGCTTCAAAGAAAGCCTTGTATCTCCCAACTGATAACACATGTGAGAAAAGTGAGAGAGGTTATTGTTATTTGATAGTTTTTTGAAAATAACCTCTCTCATTTTCTTAAAATACCATTTTCTTTGCTCAGAAACATCCTTTGAAGTAGACAACTCAAAACCAGAAAACAGAGTTCTTGCTTCATAACTTTCAGTGTTTTCATAGCACTTTCTGCCTTTTTCACACTGGATGTGCTACGAAAGGAGCTACACAACTCCTGTAGATGCATATTTTTTGTACAAATTTGAAAATTGAAATCTGTAAGTAGAAAAACTTGTGGCCAATATGTCTTCATCATCCATTAATCATAAACCAACTAGTTTTTAGGATCCTTGAGGTATTTCTTCTTCATTCACAATTGGTTATTGGTTCTTCAACCACTGTCATTTTCATGCCTTTTCTCTGTAGTTCATCATGAATCATTTCAATATGCTCTTGTAAATCCTTCACTTGGTCTTTAAGTCTTCCATAGCCTCCTCTTTGTATTTTTCTTTTCTTTGCCATAATTCTTTAGAAAACCTTTCAGCCTCGCTTGATATGGATGTAGTAAATTCTTTGAAAGAATCAGCCACAAGTTTGGCTAGATATAATAATAATGCTTCAGGGTTTAGATGTTACATATGTAGGCAAAAGGAATGAGAATGACTAATTATGAAAGAATTTGAAATCTAAAAGTCTTCTCATAACTGAAAACGATGGCTTATTCATACCCTATCATGACAATGATGACTGCAACGTGGGTAAGTACATTGATTTTCATCATTAACTGACTCATCATACTAATAATTTACCATTTCCCAATGGTTTATGACCTTTTCTAGCTCAGATGACAAGACAGTTTAGAAACCGCGTTTTCGTAGCATCTGTAGTGTATTTTTTCCTGTTTGCGCTACGAAACTTTATTAGCACTTCTGTAGCACAAATCAACTTTTTTGAACTAGTGGCGCTATGAAAACGAGATTTCTTGGCTAAATGAACTGTTTTGATTAAAAAACTTAGGGAAATGAAATGAATTATAAAATGATGAAATACTTGACATGGAAAACCTTTAAAATGAGTTTATCTAAACACTAGTGAAGGTTCAAACCTAAAAATTTAATACTCCCCTTTGGTCAAATTCAAGAAATGACTCCTAAGATCCTATTTTGACCCATGATCATAAAAAATCTTGACACTATGATGCTTTGAAAGTTTTTTTGAGTGATAACAGATCATATCCAATCTCGATCACTAAATATTCTAAGGATTTGATCCTTGTATCCTTAGCAAGAGAAGATATCTTTTCCATTTACAAATGTGATGGATATTAGACAAGGAAACCTGCAATTTGGAAAGGTTCATAGTGGTATTAGTCAAAGTTGAAGAAATAATTTCACCTGTCTACTTGTGCATCTCTATTTGATCAATGGGATGGATATCTTTTATATTGAATTCAAAGGCTATCTTCTTGTAGTCAGATGCTGACATCGGCTGCGGAATTTGGGACTCAAGAAAGGCCATCTGCATCTTACCCTTTTCTGAATCAAGACTGACAACAACCTACTTTAAGAATTGGAAGTCTTCTTCCAGAATTGGGCATAGGTTCCATTTGGAAGTCTTCTTCCAGAATTGGGCATAGGTTTGAAGTCTTCTTCCAGAATTGGGCATAGTTCCAGAATTGGGGATTTCATTTTTTAGCTTTATCTCCTTGAACCTGTGAAAAACTGTCTTTTCCTTCTCACCTTGGACAACCTTAGTTGTTTGAATAGCTTTATTCGGATCATGAGATACTAAAGAAGTTGTGGGAGAAGCACTGGATTGAACACCTACTTGAGAAGAGGAAGGTGTTTTTTTAGTGACCAAAACAACTTCTTGCTCCGAGTTTTTATCTATGTCAGCTTTAGCATTCAACTTTGTTCTTTTTTTGTACATTATCTTAAACTCTTTACCTCCACTGTTAGTCACTGAAGGTGACTCTTCTTCTCTTTTCCTTTTCATTCCTTTTTCCTATGGGACATGAGTCTGTGAAGTTGATGTTTATACCAATTGTTCCTCGTGGCCTTATGCAATGTGTATTCAGCCCATTCTAAATGGTTCGTGTTTTTCTATTTCAGGCCTCTAGGTATGTATGTAGGGAGTATTTTTATTCTCTATTCTCAGCTTTAAATGATTCCCAGAGGGTCATAGGAACAAGTGAAGCTCAAGCTAAAATTCATTTGTTTTAACACCTTATCTGCCTCCTCCCCTGTTGACCTGCTATTGCAAATAAAGTGCCCAATTTGTGTCTTGATCCTGAATTATGATTTCTTCTTGGCTAATACAAAGTGGATCTCATCTGCATTAAACATCTGTCTAATATACTCCAGAGAAAAAATCCTAATGGGGATTAATATTGGGAGTTTATAGGGAGCAAGCTCACACCCATATATTCTTATCTAAGTATAGTTCTGGTACAAGTACCAGTCTCCTGTTTTGGCCTGATCTGACAAATGAAGTATTCTTTTAATATATTCTCTTATCCTAGGTTTAGCTATACTGATCAAAACACTCATAGCTGGATGAAAAAACAATTCAATGAATAGTTTGTAAGATAATTCCTTATGTTCTTTCATAACCAAAGATGTCCAGAAAATCACTGATTGCTAGCTGCCATATTTTTCAAGCTTCTGCATGGAAAATTTAAATCTATATGTCTGATAATACATAAACATATATACTAAAATAGAAGAGTATTTAAACACTTCTTCAGTCTGAAATTTGATAAATTGATCATGGATGTTGTCTGCTAGAAATTGGCTGAAATTGAATATAATTGATGGCTTTCTATCTGTGTAAAATATATAAAGGAAGCCTAAAATGGGTTCATATACCAACTGATCAGAATAATAGCTAAGGAGGTATGAAATTATTGTTATGATCTTCTTAGCTTGATCAAAGAAGATAGGGGAAGGGTATGGGGGGTTTTTCTTTGGCAATTGAGTGTTTTCAGGTAAGAATATGTCAAATATTTTAGCTCTTTTAGCAAAATCAAGCTTCTGGTATAATTCATTGAGGCCTTCTAAAGAGAAAGGGGTACTATTTTCCATAGAGGGAGCTTGCATCATTTGTTCAATTGATTGGGTAGTGATGGTGAAAGGATTTCACCAGTGGGGGTAATGATGGCTCTTTGGTTAGGCATGTAACAAACTTGGCACTTTCGGATAAATTCAGGGGCGTTGAATGTGTGAGGAAAGATATAATGAGGTAAATTGGACTCCCAGAGCCCAATATCGTCTGATTTGTCAATGGTTTTATCCTCTAAACAACAATACATCTCAAATAGTTCAAATTCACACTATGTTTCATTGATTTTATAATCTCTATTAGCTAGAGGAACATGATCTAAATCTATGGGAGGGTGTACTAATGGATTGAAAGTTTCCTCCTGGTTTCTCTTTTTAGGAGGCATATTCAATTGATTTTGAGGAATTTCGAGTAGAATTTTGGATGATCAGGGTTACCAAGAATGCGTATCTGCTCTGTGATTAGTATAAGAAGACAAGGTAATCATTGTCACTTGGTTGCAAGTTAATCATCTAGTAAAACTGGCACACTATAAACCTAGAAAGTAATTGAATTTGCAGAAAATAAAGCACAGTAAAGGTCGAAAGGATGAATATTGCATGGTTTTATAAGAAATATGGTTTTCCCATTGTACATGGCGTGGATCCATTAAGTTAATGGTCATAAGGATTAATTAAATGTGTTAATGGATAAAATAACACAAGAGTGGATTTAATTGGCAACAGATATATGATGTGGTGGAATGGGAGTTGTGGTGGTAACGGGTAGGGACGACAGTATTTAGAATGGGGTGAAGGTGGTTTTCGGTGGAGGGGGGGTACTAAGTAGTTAGCGGTTTAGGAGTAGGGGGTGCGAAAAGCGGAGAGGAGGCCACGTGGGTGGTAAAGCTAGGATGGAGCGGGGGGGCCGAAGGTTGATAAGGGTCGTTGATCAGGGAGCAAGTGAATTGGATGGAGGTCAGGTGTAAGTATTTTAACGTCATTTGACATGAAATTTTGTTGGATAAAAGTCCATTTACTTGGAGTGAAAAACTTAGCATATAATTTAAAATAGATCAAACATGTCACTCATGCGCCTGATACTTGAAACTTAGGATAAATTGATTTTGTCACATTTCCCCTTTATGTGACAAATACATAATGAAATGAGACCTAGGATAAAAAAAAAAAAATTATCCCTTTTCTAAGTCCAAAACACATCTACCTACCCTTTCAATTTCACGTTATTTTTCTAAACTAACATTTTTTATCTCTTCCAAGGATGCATTTAGACTAGTAAACCCATATCCTTTTTTTATGAAAAAACTATTCTACTCTTTCACTTATTTCTCCTATTGATTCAGATTAATAGTTGAATCAATGTCATTTTCTACCTAGGTAGTGATTTACAAAGATTAGACTGTTTGGTAAATCTTTATTCTCTAATTTAATTTACAAAAATTCAAAAATTTTCAACCATGATTAATTTGTATGATTTAAACAAATAACTAGTCCTTGTGGCATTTAAACAAGATGCACACAATTTTATTTCATTTGTCATAATGAAAACTATCTTACTGGTAGTGGTATTTGAATTTGCGGCACTTTCAGTGTTATTTCTCTATTTTTTATTTTGTGGGGTTATGATTTGATTTTTATTCTTTTCAATATTTCTTTATTTTTCTTCTTTATTCATTTTTTTTTATATACCCTCTTTTCATTTTTATTTTATCTATATTTTTTGGAAACCATTTGCAGATTGAAAATTATTTACACTATAGATTACTGAGATAAAATACTCAATCACCTTGAGATCCTATAAATTATAGGATCCTAACAATGGCTCCAGCTGGGGATGACATTTCTCCATGTGAAGTGTCAAGAACTTTTGATGAGTAGCCTTGATCTTTTCATTACATCAATGTTTTCTCCTGATTTCTTTTGTTGTTGGAGTAAATATGGTATTTTTTTCAATCAAAAGCTTAGGGCCTTCTCTACGGGATTGAACTTCAGTTAATAGGTTACCCAATCAAAATAATAAAGACAATGATATTTACAATGATTTTATGTAAGAAAAATATTTATACTAATAAAAGTAGTGCTTCAACATTCTGCCATTTACAGGCCCACTAGATATTTCTGCTCCATCTAGATCTTTAAGAAAGAATGCATTGCGTTCTCCAAAAGCATAAATGATGTAAGGTCCTTTCCAAAGATTGTCAAATTTCCCATGTTTTCATTTTTCCTCTCTTCAGGAACCCCACTTCAAAACTCTGTCACCCAAATTGAAATCATCAGCTTTAGTTCTTTTGTCAAAAATATTTTTGACATTTTCCTGGATAACTTGTGTTTTATTGTAGACTTCGTCCCTGGATTGCTGTAACTGAATAGTTTGATTAATCCTCCTCTGAGTTTCATTTGGCTCAACCTGCAATTCCTGAATTATCTTCATTACTGGAACTCCCAAAGAGGATGGAAAAACAACATCCATTCCATACACCAATTGGTGTGGTGACATGCCAATTGACTTGTTTGTAGTAATTATGTCAGCCCAAAGTGCATAAAATCTCTTGTTGTACCATGAATTTTTGTTGTCTTCTAACAAATTTTTAATGATATTGACCAAACTCTTATTGGATGATTCAGCTAACCCATTACCCTTAGGGTAATAAGTCGTTGAATGTCCCAAATTAATATGGTATTTACTGCAGAATTATATTATTTTCTTGGATTTAAAGGCTGCAGCATTATCAATAATGAGTTTTCTTGGACAACCAAATCCAGGGAGGATATTGGTTTCCAGAAATTTAATGATAACAACATCAGTGACTAATCTGGAAGATGTGGCTTCAATCCATTTAGTAAAGTAATCAATGGCTGTGAGAATCCACTTATGTTGGGCAGAGGAAGGTGGATGGATTTCACTAATGAAATCCAATCCCCATTGTTGGAAAGGACTCTCAACAGATATGGGCTTTAAAGGCAGAGGAAATAGTTTTATTTTTCCCTCAAATATTTGGCATTTATGACAGGAGGTTACTTTCTTGTGGACATAAGGGAAAAGGGTAGGCCAGTAAAAACCAGCTCTAAGGATTTTATTAGCAGTGGTTTTCCAGTATAGATGTCCACCAAAATCACCTTCATGGAATTCCTGCATGGTTCTTTCTACATCATCCTTCAATAGACACTTTAGTAGATACCACCAACATCTTTCCATATAAAACATTATCTATGATGCAAAACTTGACTTCTTTTAATTGTATAAATCTAGCCTCTTTTTTTTTTAAATGAGGAGGAACATTTAAATTGAATAAAATAAATATAAGGTCTACATACCAAGGTGAGGTCAGAAAAGCCTCATCGATTTGTGGAGTCGCCTGCTCCTCTTGATAGTCCAACGCAACAATAAAGTTTATATCCAATGCATGAAAGTTGGACTCAGCCATCAATTTGGCCAGTCCTTGCCCTTTGATATGCTTAGTGGGTTTTATTTCTAAGTCATACTCAAGAATGATAGCAATTCATTTACCTATTTTACCATCAGGTCCATTCTGAGTTAAAATATCTTTGATCACTAAATTTGGTACATAAGAAATTATATGGGAATGTAGGATATATACTCTGAAATATTTGATTGCTTTGATCAATGCAAAGGCTTGTTTTTTCATTATGTTATATTTCAAGGATGCATCTCTTAAAGCCTTACTAAATAATGCAATGAGTTATTCAAATCCTTCATTATTTTTCTATAATAAAACAACTACAACAGTATGTTCAGATGCAAAAGAAAAGATCATAAAATATTTAGTTAAATCTGGACTAATCAAGACTGGTGCTTTTGTCAATGCTTGTTTAACTTGATCAAATGATTGTCTAGCCTCAATGCTCCATCTTATCTCTGAATCTCTTTTCAACATATTGGCTATATTTCTGAGAAATTTTGCAAGATTAAAAATGAAACTTCTTAGAAAATTAATATTACCAATAAATGACTGAAGCTCCTTAATGTTTCTTAGATGGTTGATTTTCAATATAGCTTCAATTCTACTGGGATCAATCCTAATTCCATCTTTAGAAATAATATGACCCAGAAACTTTCCTTATTTAAGGCCAAAAAGTGTTTTCTTGGGATTTAATGATATTCCAAACCTTCTACACTTTTCAAACACTCTTCTCAGATGTAATAAATGTTATTCATTAGTTTTTGAATAGACAATAATATCATCTAGATAGATCACAATAAATCTGCCAATTTCATCAGAAAAGGAAATATCCAATGCTCTTTGAAATGTGGCTCCAACATTCATTAATCTAAAGGGAGTCTTCACATACATGAAGGTACCCCATGGAGTAGTGAAGGATGTTTTATCCTAATCATCAGGATGAACTTAGACTTGGTTGTACCATGAGAAACCATCTAATAAAGAGATCCTACTAGATCGAACTACCTTATGTAATATATGATCCATTTTTGGAAAGGTGTAGTTGTCCTTTAAAGAGACCTTATTAATATTTCTGAAATCTATGCATATTCTGATTTCTCCTATTTTCTTCCTAGTTGGCACTATGTTAGACACCCAATTAGAGTACCTAAGAGAAACTATGATTTTAGCATCATACATATTTTTAATTTCTTTTTCAATCAGGGGCATCAGGACTGGATTTATTCTTCTAAGTTTCTTCTTGAAGGATTTTCGATCCTCTTTAATTAGGATTTTATGTTGAATAATGCTAGTATCATATGCTTTGATATCTTCATAGCTCCAGGAAAATACATCAATGAATTCTTTGAATAAAGAAATGTATTTTTGTTTTTCAGCAATAGGCAGTGATTTGGATAGTTTTATCAATTTAGTATTTTATTTATTGCCTATATTAAATTTTTCTACATCTACCCCTGTGGGCTCAATCTTAGGATTTTTAGCTACATTGTTGAAATCAAATAATTCTTCTAGTGGAACTAGACCTCTAGGTAAAACATTGTCTTTTAGCTTGAGTATTTCAAACTCTTCTTTCTTTGGATTTATTTCAAATAATTTCAATTTATTTACAACCTTATCTACATGAGTATTTACATATGAATTATCTAACTTTGAATTATCTAATTGTTTTCCTACATTTGAATGTACAACTAGTTGATTTTATGATTTACACTCTAAATCTATACTATTTTATTCATAATCATCCTTAGACTGCAGAAAGTTTTCAATTTTCTTGTCATTTCCAAACAATTGCCGATACCTCATATTATCTGGTACAGTTGGTCGATGTTTTACTTCCACTGTATATTGTCTATTGGGGTGAGGCATTTTGCATGTGCTAGCTGAAAAATCTAGACCATTTGCAAGGACATTCTGATTTCTAGGAATTGCAGCCATATCATATTCTACAAAAGTTTCTAGAAAATCAAGCACAATATTTATGTATGCTTGCAATCTAGGATGATTTGTAGAGTATTCTCTTTAATATTATTTATAATTAATTCAGAATCTCCATGAATGGAGATTCTTTTGGCACCCAATTTTTTCAACAATTACAATCCTAATAGAAGTGCTTCATACTCGGCTATGTTATTGGTACATTCAAAATTTATTTTTTATGCGTGACCTTCTGCGTGGTTGTTTCCTATGTTTGAAACCCACACTCTTGCTCCTGAACCCTCTCTACTACAATAGACATCAAAACTCATGTTCCAAATAGGTTCATCCTTAGTGTTTTGTTGCACTATTTGTGTTTGGTTTTCATCTGTTTCACAAATGTCATTTTTTGCATTGGTAACCTGAGTATTGATATCTCCACCATTATAAAAAATGAAAGAGTCTAAATCTGAGTGAACAAAGTAAAGGGGATAGTTATGTGGTTTATCCTGACTACTCACCATGAATTTCATTAAATTTTCCCTATATAATCTTCTCTGCTAAAAAAACACTGGTATGGTAGCATAAGTCATGTCCATTTGTAGGGTCCCTAGTAATTTTTCTCCCCATGAGCGTGACAACAAAATGCCATACTTAGGGGGTATATCCGCAACTAATATGTCCATTACTAAACTATTAGATGAGGTTTGAGCTAAAGTAACACATAGATATTTGGTGAGACCTAGGCATCTCACTTTGTTGGAATCAAATGAATACAAATATTTATAGGGTCTAGTAATGTCAAGACCAAGTTTTTCCATAACATCTTTAGGCATTAAATTGTGGGAAGAACCTTAATCTAGCATAACACTATGGAGAATCTTATCATGAACGTTTAGGCTAACGTAGAATGGAGGAACTCCTTTTTCCTATGGTTTGTCATCAACTTCTGGCCCAAATAAGAGTTCAACTTGATCATCATTTAAATTAACAGTGTCAATGTTTTCCCCTATGTTTAAAACCTTCATAACCTGAGATAGGTATAGATTTTTGTTCATTAACTCTGTTTGAGGGATGGGAATTTTCAATTTTTCTAACTCATTCTCAATATTAAATTATGTTTGAATCTTATTCAAGTTCATAAAATCAGATTTATCAACAATTTCTTTTGATACAGGTTCCTTTTGCTGAATGATGGTTGGGATATCAGTTTGAGTAGTTTCGGATGTGTTTTCAACTATATTTTTGGCAGGAGTCTCTATTATATTTTTACCAACACTATCAGCAGCTTTCTTGGCAGAATTGTCTAGGGTTTTCTTAAGAACAATATCAGAGGTTTTCTTAGCAGGATTTTCAAAATTCTTTTTTTTTTTGGAGTATCTAAAGTCTTCTTACTTCTAATATTATATTGGTTATGGACTTCCATAATATCATTTTCAAATCCCTGTTTGTAATCATCTGATTCTTCTAAATCAAGCTTAGTTTGGGAGAGTTGAAAAAGCTCTTGTTCTTCTTGAGTGAGAAAAACAGTTTCATCATCATTAATACCCATCAAATTTATTTGGTTTTCTACGTATTCTACTATTTCCACACCATTATCGGCATACTTCTCCTCAAATGGAGGTCTAATTTTTTTGGTTTGGGCCCCTTTGTTCCCTCTGTTTGATTTGGGGATGATTTCTTCTAACATTTTGATTACAATTTTGAGGTGCAGGTTGATTTTCTCTAGGAGCAACCCTTTCATTTAGATTAATCCTTTCCATCATTCTTTCTACTGTTCTGACTAATGAATCTATCTTGGCATCAATAGAAGAAGTTGAGGGTTCTTCTTTCATGGTCACTCTTCTTTCAGTTCTTATCCTAGCCCTCTTAGCTAAAAAATTGGTTTCTACACTCACAACATCCCTTTGAATTTCTTCTAATGTTGATGAATTCCTCTCTCTAAGATGGTAAGACACGTCTGCCTCAAAGCCATATGGGAATTTTAATATAGCTAGACCTTGTGGTGGTTTAATGTTGGCAGGAATTTCATTGTATATATTGTTGAATCTAGTGCAATAATCTTGGACACTTTCCCCTGGTGCCCTCCTAATGCTTTCATACTCAGATAAAATATGAAGAGGGTTCTTTTTGACTTCCCATCTATTAAGGAATGTCTGATGGAATGCAGGTAGATCATTGATGCTAACAAGAGGTAAGGATTTAAACCATTTCCTCACTTATATAGGGAGACTTTGTGTAAAAAACATCATTTTTACATTTTCCTCATTTACTTCTTGAAGGTGATCAAAACTATCGTTCATCTAATCTACATGTTGTTGGGCTGTGATATGGCCAGTTCCATCAAACTGTGGAATCCTAGTTTGATAGTCCCGAGGCATATTTTTGAAAGGAACTTAAAGAACAAGAAGAGCATATCTAGCTGCCATTATAGGTATATGAGGATGTAAAATATGCGGGTTGATCAAAGGTGGTTGTTGGATGAAAGTTGGAGGTTGAATCAGAGATGGAGGCTGAATCTGAGGTGGAGGCTGAACTAAAACTTGAGTTTTTGGTGAAGGTGAAGGGAAGATTGTGGGTGAGGATTGGGGAGAATGTGAGGTTTGAGTTGCTTGATGAGAAAATACAGGAGTAGTAGTGGAAACTATAGAAGGGGTAGGGCTAGATGACCTAGGATGAACAGATTGTGATGAGGTAGATGAGATTGCAAAAGAAGTCAGGGCATAGAGTTCAACAGATTGTTGGACATAGGCCTCATGAACAAAAATATCAAGGCCTGAAACTAAACCTTGAAATTTATCAAAATCTTGCAGAATTTGAAGGTCAATATCAGGTTGGGCAGATTGTACTTCAAAAGAATGACGTCTTAATGTAGCTTTGTCTACCACTGTTTGAACTACCTAGTTGGCTGACTTAGTTCTAAACAAACTATGTTCAAAAGGTTTCTAAACAAACTATGTTCAAAAGGTAAGTCAAATGCAATGTCTTGTAGGGTAACAACATATTTGGGGAGAAAATCTACTCTATGGGGATGACTACTACTTCCTTGGCTCTCTGCTATACTTTTCCTTCTTAGTAGTTTTTCAGGATCATCAACAATAACTGCATGCTTTAGTTCTAGATGAGATCTATTGTAATTTATTTTAGGAGACAGAGTTATGATCTAAGGCACACACACTTATTATTTAGAAAAATGAAAATGAAACAATCTCCCGAAATATTCCTATCATACACTTTTTGAGCCAGGGTAATGAATTCGAATGAAATTAAAATATTTTTCACTTTTTCCCCAGTATGGTCCCCACTATGTTATCATTCTGTAATTTACGAGATTGTGAGAATAAACACAGAGGAAAACATCGAAACCACTTTGGAAGCTGGGATCTAGCCCTACCAACTTCAGAGAGGGATCTCTCTGTAAAATTTATCTATGTTTGAGTGAATTTTAGGCTAGTTATTAATGTATTGGTTGTTTGTTTGATTTGGATTGTTGGTTGATTAAATTTCTTATAATTCCATTGGGCTATGGAGTCTAAAAATTAACCGGATATGCATCAACTTTTGAAAGAGTTTTACAGGGCAAGCTAGGATGCATTAAATGGAAATTTTTAGGATTTTAAGTGAATTATGAGAATAGAAGAAATGTAGAATTCAGTAGAAATCAAAGAGCAGTGAAGTATTCTTCAATTTGACCTCAACAAAAAACATGCAAATTGCAAACATACAGAATAGGGTGCTCTAAATAACATATACTATTAATCAAAGTTTATTTTATTCAATTAAGATTTTCAGATATACAGAGAAAGGAAAACAATGAATAACAAAGTTACAGAAGAAAGAACATCACTAGTGAATACACCACATGAATCTTGCAAAAATGTCCCTGTATTATTGATGCTTCCAGCAACTTGGAAATTACAATACTTATCAGAAATTATCTTCAATAATAAGCCCTGAATACTTCGCCAAGTCAAGTATTTATACTAATTGCAAAAATGATTTTTACAAAATCAATGTCTTCAACCGATAGTGTATTATTAGAGTAATATCAAACAATAAAATCTAAATGTTACAACATAATAGGCTAGGTGGACAATGATCTTGAATGTTGGCAATGCTTTGGAGGAAATAGTTGCTTAATAGACCTATTTCTGGGTTGCACTAGCTCCTGTGATGGCTGATGTGCTGGCCTATGCTGACTATCTCCCAATTACTACTTATTCTTTTAACTCATAGAGTTTATCCCATCGATCTTCATCTAGGATGGTCAACTTAATTACCTTGTGGTAAATCTCATCAACTTTTGTGTATTTATAAAAAAAGTGGGTTTCACAATAAAAATATGATTTACTTCATGTTGGATGAAGAAATAATTACTCATTGCTTCTAAAAACACTCTGATTTTCATGCTACCCTTAATGTTTGCAAATTTGGAACTATCCATGGAACTCTGCTTTGGTTTCTTGACATAATCTTGATGAATAATTAACTTATCATCAATCACAAATAAAGAAGACAGTCCCTTCTATGTTAAAGGTTCAATTCTGGTAAAGAATCCATTAACTGCTATATCTAGACTATGACACTTTTCTTCTATCTGAACAACTACATTCTTCTTAGTAAGAATCCTCTTCACTTCCAAAATAGTTTATGTCCTATCATCTACTCCCAAATCATCCAATTCAAATATGTTTTAGCTTTTATAAACTTGATGATGTTGGTTGTTGTTGTAGGCATTTCTCTCAACTCTTGCTTGATCTCTTTTATAGCATCAATGGCTCTTTTTATTAACTCATTTCGTTCAAAGATAATCTGGATGTAGGGCTATATTTCCTCAATGGAGTTCATGATGTTTGACCAAATGATTTCCTTGGCATGGGCCAAGGTTTGGCCTATTGATGACTCTCTTTTTGACTTTTGTAATATTTCTATCAACTTCTGAGCTCTTTGTGCTTTTTCTGAATGAGAAGCTTCACTCCTTGTCCTCTGGTCTTGTAATACTTTAACTTGGTCCTGCAGCTTCTTAATATATTATGTTTGGATGGAAATATTTTCAACTGCCTTTGTCAACTTCTCAGCACCATTTGCTACCTATGTAGTATGTGGAGTAGTATTTGTAGTTGTAGGAATGGTTGTAAGAGGAACAACATCCAATGGAACCATGGATAGCTTAGAATTCTTCTCTTTTTCCTTGATCATTTTTTCCATCTCAGTCTCCATCCGTCTTATTTGTGCATTTTTTTCCATGGTGAGCTTCATCATGTCAGTCTTATGGGTTTCTATTTCCTCAATATCCTTGGTAACAGGATCTTTAGTAGCTGACATTTTCAGTTGTTTTCTCAATGTTGCTATGTCGGCATTCTTCTTCTTAATTATCTCCTCAACAGCCTTCATATTTGAGGGATCATATCCAATCTTGATCACTAAATATTCTAAGGATTTGATCCTTATATCCTTAGCAAGAGAAGAAATATTTTCCATTTTCAACTGTGACTAGACGTTAGACAAGGAAACCTATAATTTGGAAAGATTCATAGTGGTATTAGTCAAAGTTGAAGAAATCATTTCACTTGTCTTCTTGTGCATCTCCATTTGATCAATGGGATGGATATATTTTATATTGAATTCAAAGGTTGTCTTCTTGTAGTCAGATGTTGACTTCGGTTGTATAATTTGGGCCTTAAGAAAGGCCATCTGCGTCTTACCCTTTTCTGAATCAAATATTGACAACAACCTACTTTAAGAACTGGAAGGTTGCTTCCAAAATTGGGAATAGGTGTTGTTCTTAAGGATTTCATTTTTTAGCTTTATCTCCCTGAACCTATCAAAAACTGTCTTTTCCTTCTCACCTTGGACAACCTTAGTTGTTTGAATAGCTTGCTGCTGATCGTGAGATACTGAATAAGTTGTAGGAGAAGCAGTGGATTGGCCACCTACTTGAGAAGAGGAAGGTGTTTCTTTAGTGACCATAACAACTCCTTGCTTAGATTTTTTATCTATGTCACCTTTAGGATTCAACTTTGTTATTTTTCTATACATTATCTTAAATTCTTTACCTGCATTGTCAGTTACTGAAGGTGACTCTTATTATGTTTGCCTTTTCATTGCTTTTTCCTATGGGATGGGAGTCCGTGAAGTTGATGTTGATACCAACTATTACTCTACCTTCTACAATGTGTTTTCAGCCCATTCTAATTGGGTCATGTGTTTTTCTATTTCAGGCCTCTGGGTATGTATGTAGGGAGTATTTTTATTCTCTACTCTCAGCTTTGAAATGATTCCTAGAGGGTCATAGGACCAAGTGAAGCTCAAGTTGGAATTCATATGTTATAATACCTTATCTTCCTCTTCCCCTGCTAACCTGCTATTGCAAATAAAGGGCCCAATTTGTGTCTTGATCCTGAATTGTGTTTTCTTCTTGGCTAATACAAAGTGGATCTCATCTGAATTCATCATCTATTTGATATACTCCAGAGAAAAAATCCTCATGGGGAGGAATTTTGGGAGTTTATAGGGAGCAAGCTCACACCCATAGATTCTTATCTCAGTATAGTTTTGGTACAAGTACCAATCTCCTATTTTGGCTTGATCTAGCAAATGAAGTATTCTTTTAATATATTCACTTATCCTAGGTTCAGTTGTACTGCTCAAAACACTCATAGTTGGATGAACAAACAATTCAACTAAATCTTTGTAAGAGAATTCCTTATGTTCTTTCATAACCAAAGATGTCCAGAAAATCACTGATTGCTCGTTTCCTTCTTCGTCAAGCTTCTACATTGAAAATTTGAATCTATCTGCCTAATAATACATAAACATATATACTAAAATATAAGAGTATTTAAACACTTCTTCAATCTAAAATTTGATAAATTGATCATGGATGTTGTCTGTCGGGAATTGGCTGAAATTGAATATAATTAATGGTTTGCTATCTATGGAAAATATAAAAATGAAGCCTAAAATGGGTTCATCTACCCATTGATCAGAATAATAGCCAAGGAGGTATGAAATTATTGAGTGCATGAAATGATCAGGGAATGTAGAGGAAGGGTATGGGGGTTTTCCTTTGGCAATTGAGTGTTTTCGGGTAAGAATATGTCAAAGATTTTAGCTCTTTTAGCAAAATTGAGCTTCTGGTATATTTCATTGAGGGCTTCTAAAGAGAAAGGGGTAATATTTTCCATAGGGAGTGTTGTGGATGATTTTGTCACCCTCCTAGAGACAGTCTAGAGTTGCCATAGACCAGTGCCTAGGACATCTTAATATAGTAAGGAGTCCTTTATAGTTTGGGTTGTCAGTCCAAGAACTCACTTACTATCTCTTGTGAAACAAGGAAATAAGTTTTGAATGGGACCAAAATCTCTCAGAAGCTGATACAAAGATAAGAATAATGTAGGAACATCATGTAAACTCCGATACAAAGGCATCAGACAGTTAAGAGACAACTTACTGTAAAGAGGGCCGATTCAAGTGATATATCACATAAATCAAATATCAGAGAGTGAATGCAGTGAGGAAACATAAAGAGGATATTAGTTAACATGAGACTGATACCCAGATACACAACAAAACCACATAAGGGCATACCAATTTATGAATCCTTATATGACAATGGCGTTTTAAAAGCACCCTTCTCATGCAACTAATATAGCAGAAAATATGGAAAAGACGAACATGGAACAGTATATCATGACTAGGCCTATTTAAAGCGCTTGACTAATTCTAGAAAGGGCACCAACAAAGATGAATCCTTACTGCAAACTAGTGAGCCACTCGCATTCTAGAACATGATACAGGAAGATAAATAGCATGAAAGAAGATATTGTATTAACACATAAGAGAAATTACATACTGTGAGATACCAAAGACCAGAATCCTCATTACAGTTATAACTCCTCCTCATTGAGACCCTACGGGCTCTGAACCTTCATACAGAAATATTACAGAATGTATACAAAAGCCTTTTCACTGCACCGTTTGCTGATAGAAATCTGGAACCCTTACAATGTCTTTTCTTTTTGATTTTATAGATGAGATAGATAATTCTAGAGGAGGAGGTAGATAGAAAGCATTTAATAACTTATTTTGAATCAAATGACAGAAAACATTCGCGCCCACACTGTGAAACGACTGAACATAATTGTCTGTACTTTACAATTTATTTCTGGAAATGAATGCTGGGAATGAAAATCTGCCTATACACAAGACATAAATAATAAAATATGTAAACATTTGGCCCTTTTCTGGAGGAGGACGATCTGCGGAAATAAAACCTTGAGGCGCCTATTTCCATGCATGGTACTTTCGATCTTCAGTTCTTGAATTTGAATTTGAAACCTCTTTAGAGCTGGACCCTGAATTCATTGCTTCTTCATTAATAATCTGTTGCTGCATTAATGTTTTCATCCGCCCAAATGCGTCCCTTTTGATTTTTCTCTAGAGAGTTCCATGGATCGAAGTACCCTTCTTTAATGGAGGTCACATCATAGTGACTTCCGGATCTTTTCCGCTAATTTTGTTCCCACCACAAGTTCCTGCAAAACCAAAGCCTGTTGAATAACACTGATGACAGTGATAGTGGACAAAACGAGATTAACAGAAGTGGTGGCATAGATATGAGAGGATGATGGAACGACGCGGTGAGGAGACTTCAAACGAAAACGCTGAGGTGTGACGCATAACCGGAATATGTGAACAATGGAGAAACAGTGAATGACGTGTAGGCATACAACGAAAAATGGCGGAGGAGCGCTGATGGTACAAAAACTTAGAAGATTAACTTTTGGGGGAGTTACAAAGGAAAGACATAACAAAACAACGGAGTAAAGGCTTTAGAGGTGGGACCCGGAGCGCATATCGCAAAATCGCAAGAGGAGAAAATGCGACGGGGGAAAAAATGGAATAACCAAAATTCCGCGCTCTGCGCTATGCGATGGGCGTGGTCAGTCGAGCGCGGATCGCAAAAACGAAAAATGCGATGGCGGGGGATAGTGCGCGCGAGAAACTGCGCTTTTGCGATGAGGCGGACATGCGATGGCGCGATCATGCGACTTGTGTTAAACACTCTAAGGGGCAGTGCTTGGTTACATGGATGAAAGGGGTGCGGAGTTAGGGGAGAAAGAGGGCTAGGCCTTATATGACTTTACAGAGTGGATTTTAGCCCCTCTCCAATGTATTTCCGGTGCGGGAAAGGGCAGTAGTAAAGGGAAAAGAGGAGACTTTAGCCAAAATTCAAATGGAGGGCCTGATTTGTACAACATCGGCTCCAACTGGGGATGACATGTTCATCCTCGGACATGCCGAGAACTCGCAGACCTCAGACCCCTTTGCATTTTCTTCAAAACTTATCAGCTTATTTATATTATTTACATTTCAAAATTGAAATCACACTTGCATACATTATATATACATAAAATACACCAAGCTTGGTCTGCCTGAGTCAGTAATGAAAGTAGTGTTTAAGGAATTGTCCATTCACGGGGGCGTCCAACAGATCACCCTGTAGATTTTCTAACATGAAAGTATTATTTCTCCCTAGGTTCACTATTTTGAATGGACCGAACCACAGCGGGTCAAACTTGGCATGCTTTCCTTTTTCTGCTCTGCGAACATCCCACCTGAGAACCGGGTCTCCTACTTGGAAATTTCTATCTTTTGCATGGCGATCAAAAATATCCTTCATTTTTTCCTGATACTCTATCAGTGTCTCATTCATCTAGTTACACGTCTCTTCCAATAGAGCTGTCCATTGACAATTACATATTTCTGTGATTTCATTCTCACAGCTCCGTATTTTACTTTATCACAACCTGTAGGACAGCTAAGCGTTAAAAGATATTCAGCTATTTCTTTATACCAAGGACTAGTTAGATATTTCACATGTATCTTTTGAGTGGCCATTTCTAGTCCTTGCTGCTCCTCTTCTTTTTCTGATTCTTCATTCGCTACTATGGATAAATTAATGCCAAAAGCTTGATGATTTGATTCAGATAACATCTTGGCAAGTCCCTGTCCTTTAATCAACTTGGTAGGTCTTATATCCAAATCATACTCCTGGATTTTTGCAATCCATCTTCCTCTTCTACCTTCGCTGTCTCCCTGAACCAGAATGTCTTTGACAACAGCTGTGGGGACATATGCAGTAATATGAGATTGAAAAACATAGACTCTAAAAGCTTTAAGGGACTTTACCAGAGCATATGCCTGCTTCTCCAATATATTGTATTTCAATTCAGCATCATAAAGCACTTGACTGAAGAAAGCTATAGGCTGTTCATATCCCTCTTTATTTTTCTGCAATAACACTCCAACAATTGTATGGGGTGAAGCAAATGAGAATATCATAAATGGCTTTTTGTAATCAGGTCCAGCTAGCACAGGAGCTTCGGCGAATGCCTGTTTTATCCTTGTGAATGCATCTCTAGACTCCTGGGACCATTTAACTTCATTCTCCTTTTTCAACATATTAGTTATATGCCTAACTATTTCAGCATAGTTAGGAATAAACCTTCTTAGAAAATTAATTCGGCCCAGAAACACCTGTACTTCCTTTTTATTCCTGGGCAGAGGAATGCTGTTTATTACTTCAACTCTTTTAGGGTCTATTTTCACACCATCCTTCGTTACAATGTGCCCTAAGAGTTTTCCCTCATCTAATGCAAATAAGGACTTTTGAGGATTGAGGGATAGGCCATACCTCCTGCATTTTTCAAAAGTTCTTCTTAAATGCTCAATATGTTCATCATCATTCTTTGAAAACACAGTGATATCATCAAGATACACCACCAAAAACTTGTCCTGTTCTCCCACAAAGGCTATATCCATTGCCCTTTGAAAAGTAGCTCCTGCATTAATTAATCCGAATGGCATCCTGGCATACATAAAGGTTCCCCAAGGCGTGGTGAAGGCAATTTTCTTTTGGTCTTCTGGAAATACAGCCGCCTGATTATAACCAGAAAATCCATCCATCATTGACATTCTGGATGCTCCCACCACTTTTTGCAGGATGTGGTCCATCTTAGGCAGTGGATAATTATCTTTGAGAGATGCTCTATTCAAATTCCTGAAATCTACACATAGCCTTATTTCTCCATTTTTCTTCCGAACAGGAACAAGATTCGCTATCCATTCTGAGTATCTTAATGGCACAATTATCTTGGCCCTCAGTAATTTCTTGACTTCTTTTTCAATGGAGGGAAGCAGCAGAGGATTGATCTGTCTGAGCTTCTGCTTATAAGGTTTTGCGTCTTCCCTCAATGGAATCTTATGCTGCATTATATTTACATCAAAAGTTTTTAGGCCCTGATAGGACCAAGCAAAAACATCTTTATAAGATTGAAATAATTTCAAATATTTTTCTTTATAGTCTTCTGGGACTCTCTTAGATAATTTTACAATTTTGGGATCAGCATAAGTACCCAGATTCAAATCTCCTACTTGATCTTCTTCTGTTACTTTGTTGGGCTGCAATGGAATATCATTTTTGTCATATAATCTTTCTAGGGGCACCAGCCCTCTAGGTATAACATTTCCTTTTAGCTGCAGCACTCTATTTCCTGCTATCTTTTCTTCCCATTTATTTTCTGCAACATTTTCACCTTCTTCCTCCTCGTTATCATCAATTTCTATATTTGCGAATTCTCCCACTGTCTCCATGAATCTCTTCATCTGTTCATCATCTTCGAATACCTACCAATACTTTACATTATCTGGGATAGATGGTCTGTACCGTACCTCCACTTCATATCTTAAAAGTGGGTTATGAGGAGGACGAAATGTACTGGCAGCTACAGCAAGAGAATCTACTATTCTGTTTTGCTCCCGGGGCATGACCTGTATATTAAATGCTAAGAAGAAATTTTCTATCATGTCCCATACTTCGTTTCTATATGCTCTGAGCCGAGGATGCTTAGTTTGGCATTGATTTTTGATCTGCCTCTGTAAATTTTTGTAGATGTTCTATGCTAGGAGCAATTTTACTTTTATCACATCAATCATACAAATAGTTAAGCAAAATGCAGATAGAACATATAAGTGGATCTTACAGAAGACAAATCAGAAACAGGAAAAATGTGGTGGTTCGTTACGGCGGTCAACAGGATGCTTCAACCAGCAAAGTCTCCTTGGTCAGCCAACCCAGCATGTGTCACAATAGTCCTCCAATCAGTAAACGAGTCAACCCAAGTCAACTCCAAAAAAGTCAACGTTGTCCTGAAAAAGTCAACGCAGACGCGACAAGGCTAAAGTCAACACAACGCAATCAGCCAGTTAGTCAACCCCCACAAACTCATATCTGCCAGTAATGCCGGCCTTCGTCAGACTTCCCAGTTTTTGACCCAGTGGACCATGCGTTGACCAAAGTCAACGCTGGTCAAACTTTCTGCAAAACCCTAACTGCAGAAAATCGTCCTTCAACTCAGCCGTACTGTTTTTGTCCTTCTCCTTCACACGTGTGGCTGAACTCGTCCTCCAAGAAGCTCGTACTAAATCAGATGAGAGAAGTTGTTGTGAGTTGTGTTGTGATGAAATGCTCTCCAACTTTTCCTGTATTTATATCCATCATTGGGGCGTGTGACACATCTGCTGGGGGCGTGCAACCTTAAGGCCGACCTGCACATATAATTTATTAAGAATAATAAGTTCAAAATAAATGTTCTGCTCATCGGATTAAGACATATTATATATGGATTTTACACCTCTCCGAAAGAGGATTCCAACAAAAATATTAGCCTCTTAATCTGAGCATCATAACATGGAGTTTGGACCTAGTTGTCCAAATTTAACAACCTCACTACTAGCTCAAAATCTCCCAAGACTTTTAAACATTGGATGCCCATGCTTCTGGCTGTCTGCAATCCCAATAATAGCGCCTCATATTCAGCCACATTGTTGGTAGCCTCATATTCTAGTTTGAAGGACAGTGGCACCCATCTTCCTGTAGGAGAAATCAACAATACCCCAGCTCCGTTACCTTCCCTTGAGTTTGCCCCATCAAAATGCAAAGTCCAAATTTCTGATTCCTGATCCCCTTTAGGCTGCTCAGCTTGAATTTTACCAAAGAGGGGTTCATGAGCATAATTTTGATTTTCTTCTAACATCAAGCATGAGAAATCTCCCTCTTTGCTATAAATTGGAGGGTTCTCTGAGCAGTCAGCTTTAGTTACCATTTTAACGAATCTAGTCTCCTTGTATAACCTCCTTTCTTGACCCCCAAAGACTGGGACAGTAGCATATGTTAAATCCAATTTAATTGATCCCCCAATCTTTGTACCCCAGGACCTTGACAGCAGCATGCCAAAGTGGGCTGGGATATCAGCTACCACAATGTCCATGACCACACTCTTTGCTGGAATTTGGGCCAAATTGACCACTAAATCTTTAATCATCCCCAAGCACTTAACTCTTTTGGAATCAAACGAATATAAATCTTTATATGGTCTTGTAATTTGCAGCCCTAGTTGTTCCATGACAGACAAAGGCATAAGATTATGGGAAGCTCCAGAATCTAACATACAATTGTGTAACAGCAGGTCATGGCTGACTAGGGACACGTAAAAGGGAGGAGTGGAAGGGTCTATCTCCTCGACATGTGGGCCAAAGACTACCATGGGTCTTTCTTCTTGAAGATTTAAACTATCAGGTGTAATTGGTGTTTCAGGAGGAAGCATAAAGGAAGTGACTTGAGACTGATATACAGGCTGTTTCAATAATTCAGTCAGTGGGACAGGAATCTTAATCTTCTCAAGCTCTTTTTGTAAATTGAAAGCAGATGGGGGTTTTTCTACCACAATTTCTTTTGACTCCTTATTTTCAACTGAAGATTTAACTTCTTTTGATGCTGACTCAACGTTAAGAGGACTGACTGTTTTTGAAGAAGAAGGAATCTGAATATTAGACTGTGAGGGAACACTTAGAGGGTTCTTACCTTTTTCCATACTTTTCTTCGTAGCTGATTCCTTCTGAGCAAATGCTTCTTCTTGAGGCGGTTCTCCTTCCTATTCTTGAGTTCGGGTCCTCTTCCTTGAAGATCGGAGGTCATATTTTACGTTGAATTGTGCTTCCATACATCAGCAAATTGCTTACAATAATGGTCGATCTTTGCTTCTTCGTCTTCGTCTTGCAACGGGCAATCCATATCATCATTATTTGAAAAAGCCATATTTGAATCTTCTAATCCATAAGCTGCATCCCCAATGGAGTCATCTGCTGGTCCTTCCATATATAAGGGATGAGGTACCTGGTCTTGTTGTTCTTTTGTCTCTCTCGGCAATATCTGGAGAGGTGGCCTTCTATACTGGGGATTATATCCTCTGTTTGGAACATTATAGAAATTCTTGGGAGCTGCATTTTTAGCTTCTAGTTCAAGCTTGACCATCTTCTTTACCATCTTACTTATTTCATCCAATTTCTCTGGATCTTTTTCTTGACTAGAAGCATAAATCTCTTCTTTGCTTCTCCTCCTAATATCTTGTTTAGTTTTTCCTTTTAGTTTCCCGGTGGAGGCAAAGTTCGCTTCTAATTCTAGAGCATCTGATTGTGCATCATCTAAAGTGGCATGTTTCCTTTCCCTCAAAGAGAAGCCAAAATCAGATTCAAAGGCTGCTATAAAATTATCTTGGCAGCAGCTTCATGGGGCTTCATCTCAGGGGGTAGGCTCAGGTGTAACTTATTGAATCTTTTAATAAAGTCTGAAACCCCTTCATTCTGTTTCTTCTTCATAGTATTAAATTCAGTGAGACATTGACCGTGATATTTCTTTTCTCCCCACTTCCTGAGAAAATTATTCTCCATTTGGTCCCAGGTGGTCACATAATTATTTCCTAGCGTTTTAAACCATTTTCTGGCTTCCCCTTCCAAAGACTGCACAGATAATCTCAAGACCACATCCAGATGTTCAACATTTAAGTTTTCTGCAAAAGAGCAGAAGGTCTCGAGATGTTTCTGAGCATCAGCTCCATTTTCACCATTAAACCTCGGCAGAATCTTTAGATAATCCTGTGGCATATCATTTAACACTTGGGGCAAGGCCAGTGGGGCGTATTTGTTCAAAAGAAATGCAGGAACATTGGCCATTGGAGGAGGTGGGGATTGTACAACAGTCTGAGATACAAATGAAGGGAGAGGAGTAGGAGGAAGTGGAGTATGAATAACGATGGGAATATATTGCACAGAAGCCTGAGGTGTGGATGGGAATAACTCACGGTTAATAGCAACTACTTCTGTGACCTCTTTAATTTCTTCAGCCTCGAAAGCAGGATGAGATTCTTCTTCAATCCAGGCACTTCCTCTACGTGGAAGCTCCGAGTAAAACTCGGGATTTTCTGTTCTAACTTCTTGAGAAGAAGAGGGCGGGTAATCTTCAACGGAATATTCAGAATTTTCAGCACAGGCTGACTTCCTCTCCTTCCAATCTCTTTTATGAATAACCTTCTCTGGGTCAGACACGTAAGATACTTTCGACTGGGATGTATCTGACCTCAAATGTGGCTTACGAGGAGCCAGGACTACCAATAAAATTTATCAAATAATGACCAGTGGAGTCGCCAAGGTGAGAGATATGCAACTCTTCAACTCTCAGCTATACTGATTAGAGTAGAAACATTTAGCAGTAAGACCAGAAATGTGTTCTTGAATTGTCCAAACAGCAGCGCTGAAAGAATGTTGTGGATGATTTGTCACCTCCTAGAAGCAGTCTAGAGTTTGTGTTAGTGCTGGACATCTTAATACTTAGTAAGTGCTTTATAGTTTGGGTTGTGGATCAGGCTCAACACTCTCTTGTGAAACGAGGAAATAAGTTTGAATGGGTTAAACTCTCTAGAAAATGATAAAGATACAAAATAATGTAGACATCATATAAACTCATTACAGGCATTGGTGACGAGTTAAAGTTAACTTTATAAAGGCCGATTCAAGTGATATATCAGAGAAATCAAATATCAGAAAGTGAATGGAGTGAGGAAACATAAGATGTACATGATATTGTTATTTGTATGTATATCTCTACAGTATACATGTGCTTTGCAAATTTATTTAAAATGAATGTTGGGAATGAAAATCTGCTTATATACAAAGCATAAATAATAAAATATGTAAACATTCGGCCTTTTCTGGAGGAGGAAGATCTGCGGCAATAAAACCTTGAGGCGCTTGTTTCCATGCATGGTACTTTCGATCTTCAGTTCTTGAATTTAAATTTGAAACCTTTTTCGAGTTGGACCCTGAATTCATTGCTTCTTCATTAATAATCTGTTGCTGCATTAATGTTTTCATCCGCCCAAATGCGTCCCTTTTGATTTTTCTCTAGAGGTTCCATGGATCGGCCTTCTTTAATGGAGGAGTCACATCATAGTGACTTCCAGGATCTTTTATTAATACAATTACACAAGTTCCTGCCAAAACCAAAGCTTTGTTGAATAAAGCGATGGCGTTGATAGTGGACAAAACGAGATTAACAGAAGTGGTGGCATAGATATGAGAGGATGATGGAACGACGCGGTGAGGAGACTTCAAACGAAAACGCTGAGGTGTGACGCATAACCGGAATATGTGAACAATGGAGAAACAGTGGATGACGTGTAGGCATACAACGAAAAATGGCGGAGGAGCGCTGATGGTACGAAAACTTAGAAGATTAACTTTTGGGGGAGTTACAAAGGAAAGACATAACAAAACAACGGAGTAAAGGCTTTAGAGGTGGGACCCGGAGCGCATATCGCAAAATCGCAAGAGGAGAAAATGCGACGGGGGAAAAAATGGAATAACCAAAATTCCGCGCTCTGCGCTATGCGATGGGCGTGGTCAGTCGAGCGCGGATCGCAAAAACGAAAAATGCGATGGCGGGGGATAGTGCGCGCGAGAAACTGCGCTTTTGCGATGAGGCGAACATGCGATGGCGCGATCATGCGACTTGCGTTGAACACTCTAAGGGGCAGCGCTTGGTTACATGGATGAAAGGGGTGCGGAGTTAGGGGAGAAAGAGGGCTAGGCCTTATATGACTTTACAGAGCGGATTTTAGCCCCTCTCCAATGTATTTCCGGTGCGGGAAAGGGCAACAGTAAAGGGAAAAGAGGAGACTTTAGCCAAAATTCAAATGGAGGGCCTGATTTGTACAACAGGGAGAGCTTGCATCATTTGGTCAATTGATTGGGCAGCGATGGTGAAAAGGATTTCACCAGTGGGGGAAATAATGTCTCTTTGGTTAGGCATGTAAAAAAATTGGCACTTTCAAATAAATTTAGGGGCGTTGAATGTGTGAGGAAAGATATAATGAGGTAAATTGGACTCCAAGAGCCCAATATCATCTGATTTGTCAATGAATTTATCCTCTAACCAGCAATACATCTCAAACAATTCAAATTCACACTGTGTTTCATTGATTTTATAATCCCTATCAACTTGAGGAACATGATCTAAATCTATGGGAGGGTGTACCAATGGATTGAAAGGTTCCTCCTGTTTGTTATTTTTAGGAGGCATATTCAATTGATTTTGAGTAAAATTTAGGATGATCAGGGTTACTGGGAATGCGCAGTAGCTCTGTGATTAGAAGAAGAAGAAAAGGTAATCATTGTCACTTGGTCGCAAGTTAATCAACTGGTAAAACTGGCACACTGTAAACCTGGAAAGTAATTGAATTTGCAAAAAATAAAGCACAATAAAGGTCGAAAGGATGAATATTGCATGGTTTTATAAGAAAACTGGTTTTTCCATTGTACATGGCGTGGATCCATTAATTTAATGGTCATAAGGCTTACTTAAATGTGTTAGCGGATAAAATACTGTGGGATTGGATTTAATTGGAAATGGATAGGTGATGTGGGGTAATGGGAGTAGCAGAGGTAACGGGTAGGGACGATGATTTTTAGAAAGGGGGAAAGGTGGTTTTCGGGGGGGGGGGTTATAAGTGGTTAGCAGTTTTGGAGTAGGGGGGTGCGAACAATGGAGAAGAGGCCATGAGGTAGTGGGTCCGAGCGGTAAAACTACTTTTCTCAAACTCCCCCCCCCCCCACGGCAGTAAAACTAGGATGGAGAGGAGGGGGTGAAGGCTAATGAGGGTCATCAATCGGGGGGCAGGTGAATCGGATGGAAGACAGGTGCAAGTATTTTAATGTCATTTGACATGACAATTTGTTAGATAGTGGTCCATTTACTTGGAGTGAAAAACTTAGGATATAATGTAAAATAGATCAAACATGTCACTCATGGGCCCGATACTTGAAACTTAGGATACAGTGATTTTGTCACTTTTCCCCTTTGTCTACCAAATACATAATGAAATGAGACTTAGGATATTTTTTTTTGTCCCTTTTCCAAGTCCAAAACACCTCTACCTACCTTTCAATCTCACATATTTTTCTAAACTAACAATTTTTATTTCTTCCAGGGTGCATTTAGACTAGCAGACCCATATCCCTTTTCTTATGAAAAATCTATTCTACTCTTTCACTTATTTCTCATATTGATTCGGATTAAACAGTTGAATCAGTGACATTTTCTACCTAGCTAGTGATTTACCAAGATTAGACTGTTTTTTAAATCTTTATTCTCTAACCTAATTTACAAAAATTCAAAATTGTTCAACCATGATTAATTTGTATGATTTATACAAATAACTAGTCCTTGTGGCATTTAAAAAAGTTGCATGCAATTTTATTTCATTTGTCATAAAGAAAACTATCTTACCAGTAGTGGCATTTGAATTTGCAGCACTTTCAGTGTTATTTTCTATATTTTTTTATTTTGTGGGGTTCTGATTTGTTTTTTATTATTTTCAATATTTCTTTCTTTTTCTTGTTTATTAATTTTTTTAGATATACCCTCTCTGCATTTTTCTTTCATCTATATTTTTGGAAATCATTTGGAGATTGAAAATTATTTAAAATATAGATTACTGAGATAAAATACTCAACCTTGAGATCTTATAAATTATAGGACCCTAACAATCACCTCTAAGGATACTACTATAAGTGGATGGGATATTGGTTCATTGTTGGTTAAATGGTAACCCTATCGAAGCTATGGATGACTTCTGGCAACAGTGGCTTTACCTGTGACAAAGAAGTCTATCTAAACATTAAGTTTCAATAGCCCCTTGCTTTATCTTTATAACTGATTAATGATTGGTTTAGATAGCTAAGATTTTCATCTATAACAAGTTCCAAGAGATTTACAATGAAATGAGTCATTTTATTCAGAGTCATCTTTACCAATATAAATTTCAAATTAGTTTTTTCTTTCCAACTTTTTCTTTGATAAATCTTAAATTTCATTATTTATTCTCTCAGAGATAGTTGTTTCTTCCATTAAGTCGCCAATTGTTGTACTACTCAACAACCCCCCCATTGTGGTAAATAGTAGATTTAATAAATAATGAGGACCCTTTAAAATTTTAGTTGAAATCCTTTTAGTGAATAAAATAGGAAATTTTTAGTTTTTTATTATAATTGTTAACGAGAAATAAACCTATCAGGACCCGATATTAAAGTAATGGCTTAAAAGGTAAAAAACACACTTAAAAGGTCCCCTTTATCGCAATCGACACTTGAAAAAGCATTGCGCCTCCGAATGAAATCTTCGAAACCAATTCCCCGATAAAGAAAATGCGATACAATCCTGAAAAGCCTTAAGTAATACCAAATAAAGGTTTGCACACATATAATATATAAGGTCGGCCCCACTGTTACGCCCGTCATGTATCACAATTTTTAGATCGACAATTTCCAATTAACAATATTCTCTTCCCTTCCAATACACTGATATCCAAATATCTTTGATATTTCGATAAAGCCTCCCTCCCAATATCGCAACACCCAATACCGCATCACTTCATCACAAACCCTCCATATTGCAACTTTCAAATAGAAATCCCCGATACAAATTCTCCAATAAAGTCTTCCCACCTTTATGTTATAACTGTTATATAAATAAAAGAGTATTTCGAGAAAAGTTGATATCGCAGGTTTTAAGTTGTGCATCCGAAGGAAACCTCCCATGAAAAACCTATGATAGACACTCACCTAGTGTAATATTCCAAAATGGAAAAGACAGGAATATAGAACATCTATAGCATTCCAAATAAGCAAAATAGGAATATAACACTAAAATCTAGAAAATTCTGGAAAATTGTTGCAAAATCAAGACATTATAACCATGAGCAGAAACAGCTGAGTCAGATCATTATAAAAAACAACAAATATAAAGTACACAATTCTCCAAAGAAGTTGCACTCAAGCCAACAAGAAGTGGCTGAAATACATTAATGAAAACTAGCACTGGAAATGTTGTGCTGCTACGAATGCTGCTGCTGGAAACTGTTGCTACTGGGAAGAAGAATCATGTGCTGGAGGCTGCTAGAGTGCTTAAAATGATCTAGGATTTTTACCATGGATTCTACTCAAAAAATCCAGAAAAACCCATAAATGGTTTGGCCATATTTTCGCTTTGGATTTTCAACCCTTTTTGGGTTGCCCACTGCACCCCTACTGGCTGACTTACGCAATCCTCCTAGGTAACTACTGATATGGGGCTGAATTGCTGATCTAACTGCTGCAATAGCACACAATCAGCTCAATACGTGAATGGTTGGTCCCTTCTCTTAATCTCCAAGCTATAAGCTTGAGATCTAGCTCCTCCTTCCTTTGCTCAAGTTGCAGTTGGACACTGCACAACTGCTGGAATGAACTACACTGTCAAGAGGGTTGAAGTTGTAGCTTGCTGCTAGGTGATGGAATATAGCTCACGGCTGATGGAAATAACCTCTCCAAAGTGAGGGGATGCTCCCTCACAGGATTCCAAGCTGAAATACTTGGAACTTCCTTCCTCCACTAGATCTACCTGGCTCGACTGCACAATTCCTGGAGGAACTGTTGTTGCATGGAGGTATAAAAAAATGACCTGATGTGGGATATCACAATGATGCTCTTGGAAGATTGAAATTGAAGTGCAAGATGAAAGGATGAACCCTCCACCGTTTTCTTAGCTGAAATGCTAATAACTACATTCCTCCTCTCAAACCCTAAGACAAGAATATGTAATTCCTGAAGCTGTATATGAAAAATAGAGGGGCTGAATGTGGAACCAATGTTGGATGATGAATATCTACTCAAAATAACCTTCCCATAGCAGGAACTCGAAGTCCCTCATGGGTAAGGGTGGGATTCTTGCTCGGGAACACTCGTGTGCTAAACAACACAACATACTTAGCTAAATAGCTAAAGCATGCAAAGAATGTCAAATGAAAATACAATATCAAATTCTAGATTGCTTTGCTTTGCTGCCCTCATCTTCCTTATATGGTTGTGAGCCTTCCCTAGCCTTGGCCCACCTCATAATTGCAACGCACATGTTGCCACTAGGCTTCATGAAGAATGCGCTGCCTGTCCATGATCTCCATCATCTCTGCATTTAATCTCCACTCCCTCCATCATGTGTGAATTTAATGCACCACTTCATCCATCATTGTATCATTAATGCTCTATGATCTTACTTTTATTCCTCCAATATCTCCATCATCTTCATCATTAATTCTCTATGACCTCCACTCCTTCTTCATTATTAAGCTACTCCATAATGCTGATCTATTATCCAATTAACCCACATTCACACAACAAAGTGGATTTTATTCATCTATGGGTTTTATGGGTCCCTCCACCCTTTTATTTACTTAACTAATTAAGAAAAGTAAGAAATCTATTATTCCAGTTAAATGGTGGAATATTGGGAATATTACACCTGTAAAAATTCCATGTGAACCCATTTTTATCCATTAATGGCCAAGTGTAATAGAATTTATTTTTCTCAAAGTCGCAAATGATTTGATCGTTGCAATTTCTTGTTAATTGATTATGTTCATAAAGGCATAGATTGTTATCATATGAATCCTTTCCCATAGAAATTTCTCCAATTCATAAATTTTTCTGCTCATTCTTTGTAATTTCTCTTCGCAGATCCTCGATAAAAAAAAAAACTGTAACGAATGTCTAAGGCCGCTAAGAAGAGAAAGAAGCCCACAGCGCAGCCGCATCCATCTCCTACTCTGGAAATCACTTAAATGCCTCTGCTTTTCACAGACACAACATGCACCCTTGATGCTGGAACTTCCTCTTGGGAATCCGTATACAATTTTTTTGAAGATGGGGAACCAAAGGTATTGGAAAGAAAGGAAACAACTGATGATTCTTCATCTACTTCTGAAACCAACTAGGCTAATGTAGCTAATTCTTTTCTACATCGAATTATTGCTTGACCAAATATTTTGCCTTATATAGACATGGTCAAATGGATCATTGATAACTTAAATATATCAGAGAGGACATTTTTGAGCTCGAGGCAAACAATAATTGGGTCATTCATGAGCAAATACTTGAGGAAAATGTACCACCTTTCAGAAACCACAAAATATATATGAAAAAAAGTTTTTCCAAAAGTTTGCGATAGAAAATGAAGACTAGTCAGAGCCAATTAGATAGTAGATAAGAGGCCCTAACAAGCACAAGCGTGAAGACAAGGGTATGTATTCTATTGCCTCCCTTGTTGGCCCATATTTTTTACATTTTCTCTATGATGTGTAGATTGTATGGGTATTAGAATACCCATAAATTATTAAAACAATGGACACCCCTAATTGATGCAACCTCAGATGGTTATATCATGGACTGGGAAACTATTCTATCCAATAGCTTAGCCACATAGATTCCTGCCTATAGAGACAATGTTGGGCGGATAAATCAATCTTGCAGACAAGATCGATCTCCCTAGCACTAAAAAGTAATCTAGCAACAAACAACCAAATATACCTATCTTCCTCTAGACATATGCGATTTAAAAAAGAATACTATAAAGGTGTTAAAGACTTACCATAGATTCAATGCTTGTTCAAAGTAGTTGTCCCTCGACCACTTGAAGGAGTTATCCTTATAGACTTGCAGTCACAAACAAGAAAAAATTAAATAGCACCTGTATAGTAAATATTATAAATCATGCCTATCATGGTGATCAAGGAATCCATGAAATAAATAGTTAATTAACAACTTATTGAGAAAAATGAATTCATTTGTATTAAGTTTGAATAAAGAAAACCTTACAACCTTAGCCTTGATGTTTAACAAGCCTTCCCGGGGTCCGAAGCAGGAATCTCCTCTACTCTGAAAAGCCTTGCACTCTTCCAACTAAGACAAATAGAGGTATGTGATCTCTCCTCACAAAAATCTCAGTTAAATGAGTCTGAATCCCAACAGCACTTAACCTCAAATAATTCTAAAGCTTGAACTCTCCTTGAGGCTACCCAATGCCTCTTTTTATAGTGCAAAAGAGGAGGTTTTAGTTCCAACTATGAAGGGATAGAATCCTCCTTCAAAGGGATAACCTCCTCACATCAAGGGGTTAGATCCTTAAGGTAAGGGATACATGAACCTCAAAAGAGCGGTTCTTCCACTGTAAGATTCCTTCCAGAGGCTTCTAGAATTTACTGAAAGTGAGCTTTTTGAGTTTACTTGCACCTTTTTAATATTTTACAAGGGTCCTCACCCTTAACACAGAGAAAGTGCATTCATGTACGCAGGAGTCATAAACATTAGGTGCGGGACTGCAGGAAAGACAAAGAGAAAGTGTGATACCATAGTTAAAGAGATTTTTGAGAACTTTTCTCTTATTTTTAAGGCTTGACATGAGGAACTGATGTATTAGAGTTGCAAGAGGAAGTATGGTGATAATGAGCTCATACATATCGCAGAATATCGAGGATGACAATTTCGGTGCAACAGTTGCCCCCTAAAGTGAAGAGTACGGAATAGATGAAGCTGAAGTCTGTCATATATGAAGAGTGCAGTACTTTATCATTTCAAGGATCATCCTGTGGACACCCCAGTCGGAACCTGTAAAAACATTCAATGCAAAATATATATATGTAGACATATCATCGCTGAGGTAGACATTCCCATACTCAGATCAAAACTAACTAGAAACTGACTAAAATGTTCTGATACAGGAATGATTTTGCAATACATCAATAGAATAGACATGTGTAGAAACAGTATGGACGCACCCATCTGTTTATGAATATTCCACTGTATAAATGATAACAAAATTCCTCGCAGCATGGATGGTGGAAACTAGATCCAGGGTCTTGATTTCTGCTTCTCGAACTAGTACAATTCTATCCATGTGAATGAATGTGTCGAAGTCGAACATGGTAGAAACCATCTGATTACCAGTCAGTGATGTAAAATATTAACAAGTGTGAGAGTAACCACCAGTAATTTCAATGGCTCTCAAAGTACTCAGTACAATCCATGAGATGTGAATGAATGAGCTGAAGTTGAACATGTCACGGAATCATTCGATCGAAGGTCAATGATGCAACCTGTCATCGAAGGCGAGAAACTTGCCATTGAGGCATGCAGATTTCAAGGTACTGACCATTTCTGGATCAACTTCTTAGATAATGAGCTGTCGTCGATAGAAAGTGATTTGTCGTAGGCAAGCCTACAACACGAAATCATAGATCAAGTTTTGAAGAAATATATTGGCAAGGACTGACTCAGGGATGGTCAAAATGGATGACAGATATTTTGCAGATGAATGGTTTGTTTGAACTGTCCTCTTGAACACATAACAACACTGCAGATGGTTTGGTGAAAATTGCCCAAAGCTAATACCCAGAAACCGGCTGAAGACTTTCAAAATGGTTTGATTAACTGTTAGGAAAAGTATTTCCCAACCCAGGTGAACAAAAGTGTCATGTTCAAGAGTGGTTAACTGTTTTCCGAAAATCAAAATGTAACAAACAAGTTCATTTTTCTCTCTTTTCCCCCACCATTTCTGGCAAGTACCTCTTTATTTTTGACAAGCTTGAGGAGGATAACATTTGCTTGTTTATAAGCTCATCCTTCGGATGAGTCCAACTTCGTTTAAGATTCGAACCCTAAGAAGGAGTGGTTCATTCTTGTTTAAAATTGAACAGGTCCTTTACTGTTAAATTTTAACGAGTCCAGTATAAGAGAAGCTCGGTGTTTTTCAATTTTAGGGAGTCAGAAGAAAAAACTTAAGAAGACTCCATGGGGGTAATTTTTCGTAAATTTAGTCTCTCGAGACTAGAAAATGATAAAATAATGTGGGAGAGAACTCTATTGACCGTAATTAGTCAACATATACCTTTTTCGTAAATAGTCCATTTCAGTTAGTAAAAGGGGTAAACTTATACTGAAGGGACGATCATTCATTTATTTTAATGAGTTCGAATAATCAAGTGCTTGGCAATCTTTTCAATTTTCGAGAGTCTGAAAAAAGCTTAAAAGAGGACTCCAAGTTTTCACTTTTTCATAAATTTTTGAAAGAGTGTGAAAAAGTGATACAAGTATGCTCTTTGTTGAAAAACGATCAATTTTCCTGAAAAATCCAATTTCTGCATAAAAACTCGAAACATTACACATACCTATTTAAGATAAATAAAAATGCTTTCAAAAATAACCTTTTTAAAGTGAAAAATAAATAAATTAAAAATTCATTTATTCGAAAAAACTTATAAAAAGGAATTTTCTAATTTCATTTTTACCATTTGAGTTCAGAGTGAAAAGTAAAAGCTTTTGGATAAAAAAGTTCCTATGAATATTATGGAAAATCCGTCCGGCGAAATCGAGAACCATCAGCTCCAAGTATTCCACGACCTCCTTATCTTGCATTTCATCTGTTTACATTTCATTTTTAGGCTTTAGATTTCGTTTTTAAGGGAAAAATATGTTCAAAAATCGCCCGCGGGGGTCCGCAAGTGCAACACACGGGCCCTGCGGACCCCGAATTTTTTCTACATAGAAAAAATTTGTGGGTCCGCACTTTTCTCACAACGCACGTGCATTCCTACACACTGCGTATGAGAACAAAGTGCGGACCCCGCGCAATTAAATTTCAAACTTAAATTTCTTTAATTCCGCCCAAAATTTTTGAAACTAGATTGTTCTAATATATCTTTTTATGCATTGTAGGATATACAAGATGCTAATTTGGAGAGAACGTGAGCATGAAGACATAGATGACATCGCAATGCTTCATTTTCCTACAATGCAGGCATTAAGAGCATGTGGTTTGTATAAATTTTGGGCCCTTCAGGGCATGAGGGCACAGGTAGACCTCCTAACATGGCTGGTGAACAGATGGAATGTACAGGACTAGTGTTTCATTATTGGCGGCCACCAGCTCGAAATTGAGCTGGAGGATATCTATTTTTTGACTGGTTTGTCCAAGAAGGGCGAACAAATTTCTCTGTTTGGGACTAGGCCAGGTGGCCAGTCTGTCGCTAGTCTTCGACTAGAGTTCTGTAATGATCAAGCAGACCCCTGGGACAAACGGATTGACATAAAAACTATCATGTCTCCAAATCTTAAAGTTATTGCATTTACTGTCACCAGAATATGTGGGAGTGCAGGTTTCATGTGGCTACCAGTTCCCAGATGCGCATTGCTGTAGACTGTTTTTGAGGCACAATTTTCAACTGGTGTGAAGTTGTGTTGGCCAATGTTAAAGGCCAACTAACCAGAGCAAAGAATGGAAAACTAAACAACTTTGGATATGGATCCATTGTAGTCACCTTTTCTCTAGAGAGGATCCCCATGTTAGCTCCGTAGAACATTCCTGTTGATGCTGGTCGACCTCGAGAATCTAGGATGGTTCGTTGGGTTACATTGATGGCCCGTCATGCTGCTAAGGGCATCGAGGTTGTTCGATTTCCTTCTACATATTTTCGTTGGCTGGAACGCCAACTTTTTGTCATAGAGGACTTTCCATACGGCGGGATAGATTTCTGCGGTGATCGAGAGATGGCTCTCCCAGCAGGGGAACAGTGGGATGAATCAGGTAAAAATCATTTTCAAAAATTTCTAAGTTCTAATTTTTTTTGTATTTTAATCATCTCAAAACTAAAAATCAAAAGTTTTAAATGCAGATGTGGGCCCACGGTGACCAACCCATCTCCAGCCTTATGAGAGGAGGCATCCAGTTGCCGCAGCACCAGCCCCAGAGGGCCAATCAACAGATATTCTGTCTGATTTAGAGCATCACCTAGAGCACCTGACTCTAGACATTCCAGAGACCGACATAGATGATATCCCGCTCATATTACAGAGATATGTGATTGGTGTCCCAGAACCTTTTAGGAGGTTCCTATGTAGGGTGGCTCGAGCAGTGGTCTCTTATCGTGATCATCATCAGTGATAGGATGATCGTGTTGTAGACTCATATTTTTGACCTTTTGTATATCATTTTTGCCGATCATAAGGTGTTTTCAATTTATGATCAAAGACGATGTATATTTTTTAAAACAAACTTCTATGCTATGACATATCACTATTACCAGCTATCTGTGTACACGTTATTGAATGCTATTTAATTTATTGTTTTGATTATTGCAAATGTCGATTTATCATACTAGAAGCAACTGCATCTGCTAATGTATTTAAATGTCTTGGAATATGCTAATATTCAATGTAATCAAATTCACGTTCCAAGAGATGAACTCTTACAAATAACCGTAATAACATTGGATTTCTAATGGCATAAACCCTGTTAAGCTGTAATACAACAAGTTCATAATCCAACCTCACAATCAAAATCCGAATTCCAAACGATATGGATTCAGATAATAACTCAATCATTGCACTATACTCTGCAATGTTATTTGTTGTTTTTCCGAGGCTTACCCCATGCATGGATACTAACTCGTCAAAGGGTGGATAGATAACCCAACCTGCGGAAGAAATGTTCCGTGTACTATGATAAACACCATCAGAAAAATCAATGTAGGTTTGAAGAGACATCGACATCTGCAATATCAAGAGTAAAACTCAGATAAGCAGGAATAGTGATAAAAACACACTCTAAACTAGGCACACTTTTCTAATCTAAGACACACTAGCAGTAAAGAAATATAATCTAATAAAAAATCTCCACACCAAATTTAAGCATAATATCTCTTCAGATAAAGCCCGTTTCTGGGTTTATCTAAAGGGACACCATCAAAATCTATCAGCTCATAGGCCCATTTTTCCAGCTTCCACTTAACAATTAAAGGACCATGCCACATGGGCACAAATATCCTGGCCCCTAGCTTATCATTAGCTTGATCGTATACTAAGACTAGGTCTCCTTCTGAAAAATTACTAGGGGTAACACTTCTATCATACCGAGCCTTTATTCGTTTGATGTGAGCCTCATTTGCTATTGCAACATTTCGTCGATTCTCATCTAGCTGAGCCAAGTACAAAAAATGTTTCTCCTCTTCAGACATAGATGGGAGTAATTCTATGGCTAATTTCAATGATGGAATTTCGCATTCAATCGGCAACACGACTTCCAAATCGTAAACTAGTTGAAAGGGAGTGAAACCAGTTGATGTTTTTACTGAGGTCCGATATGCCCAAAGTGCTGAAAATAACATGGAATGCTAATTCGACTTATGAATACCAATAAGTCGTTTAATCATAGTGACTAAAACTTTATTGATAGCTTCAACCAGACCATTGACCTGCGGATAATATGGAGTAGAACTATCGTGGCGCAGACCAAGTTGATTTGTCAGTTCAGTCATCATGATATTTCAAAAATTACTTCCATGATCAGTAATAATGGCTTGAGGAACACCGAATCTAGCAATTATATGATTGAACACGAAAATTGCAGCAGTATTGCCGTCTGCTGAAAATGTAGGCATCGCCTCGGCCCACTTAGTAAGATAATCTACCGCTAGGATAATATATGCATGCCCCTCGGCCGAGTGAGGGTTACATGTAATAAAGTCGATACCCCACTTTGCGAAAGGACCAATAGCAATTATAGGGTGAAGAGGAGAAGGTGGTACACGCATCTTACGATCAAAGAGCTGACAATTATGGCATTTCTGGACTGCATAGATACAATCTTTGAATAACGACAACCAAAAATAACCAGCGTGCAATATCTTTTGGGCTATGGCATATCCAAATATATGACTGCCACATGCTCCAGAATGACAGTCATTTAGAACCTTCTCAGCTTCTTCATGATTAAGACAACGTCGGAAAACAAAATCCGCTCCACGATGATAGAGTGTATCACCAATAATATTGTATTGTTGGGATTGGAAACTTATTTTCTGTCATTGAGATCGTGAGATTTCAGGCTGAAAAGATTGGGTTTGGAGATAAACAATAATATCCCCATACCAAGGATCAAGTGTACTGATAAGAAACAAGGATTCGTCCGCAATGGGCTGCTCCGCCATAGTTTCAGTATCAGTAGAGGGGAAATCACACATCAGTTTGGCAAAAACCAAAGATTTCTTTGCCTTGGATTTTTCAAATTCCAAGTCAAATTCTAGCGGGATAACTATCCATTTGGAATACTTGCCCCCTAGCAATTGTTTGGTCAAGATGCAAATCATAGGGTTACAGTCAGAAATTACTGTGGTTTTGCGTAATAAGATGTAGTGTCGAAATCTTTGGACAACTTGAACAGCTGCCAAGGCCAATTTCTCCACATGTGTGTATTTGATCTCAGTCGGATGCAGATTTCAATTAAGATAGTAAATCACATGTTCATTGTTGAATTCATCTTCCTGAACTAAAACCATCCCAATGGTGGAATGAGAGGCAGTAAGGTACAAAAAATAGTCCTGGTTGTAATTGTGAGGATGCAGTAACGGTGCATGGGTCAACGCGTGTTTGAGTGCATCAAAATATCGATTAGCGATCTCAACCCAAAAGAATGGAATGTTCTGTTTTAACAACCTGGTAAAACTCTTTGTTAACTCGGCGTAGTAAGGAATGAAACGACGTAAAAAGTTTTCTTTCCCCTGCAAACTTTGGAGTTGGCACAGAGTCGAAGGAGGAGGCAGATTAACAATAGCTTCGACCTTCGAATGATCAACGCGAATGCCTTCTTTTGAAACAATAAATCCCAGTAAGCGACCCGATTCTACACAAAAAACACATTTGTGTGGATTCAACCGAATTCGATAATGCCTACATCTCATAAATATTGCTCATAAATGAGTGAGATGGTCGGCCCTACGCGATGAGTGAGCAGGTAAATCATCGATATAAGGCTGCACAATGTGCTTAATGTCATGAAATGCGTAAGACATAGCCCTTTGAAAAGTTGCACCAGCGTTCTTCAATCCAAAAGGTAGTTTGCAATAAGAAAATGTTCCCCACGAACAAATGAAAGCTGTTTTAGGCTGATCAGCAGGGAGTATGTTTATTTGATTTTAACCAGAAAAACCATCCATAAAGGAAAACATTTCACTACCGGCACAATCATCGATAATTTGATCGATATAGGGGGTTGGATAATTGTCTTTAGGACAAGCTCGATTAATATCCCTATAATCGATACATACTCTTATCATTCCTTGTTTTTTGTTAACAGGAATAATATGTGATACCCAATCGGTTAAAGGAATTGGATAAATGAAACCTGCACGAAGTAATTTCTCAACTTCGGCTTTGATAGCAGCAGCTTTTCTCGGATGTATGTAACGTAAACGTTGACAGACAGGTTTGGCATCCGGGTAAGTCTTGATTTCATGTACAACAATTGACGGATCGATCCCTGGCATTTCTTCATATGACCAGGAAAACACGTCATGGAATTCTTGAAATAGGGCTTTATAAATTTGGATTTCATCTTCCATACAACAAGCACCTATATGAATGTTTTCAATTATTCCTCGCTTAACTGAAATGTCAATTGGAATCGTACGAGAGATATTTTCCAAATTTAACTCAGAATCAGGATTTTGCAATGGATCTGCGGTTCTTTGACATATTCAGCAGTAAAAATGAAGCGAAATCATTTTCAAAATGATCTAGCTCAGGTAAAAATGAATATCGGTGATGTAGATCTTCCCATGGTAAATTGTCAACAGACAAAAGTTCACGAATTTACTCATCAGTATGAACAAGATCAGGAAATTTCGTTGTGGCTGAGCTAGATATAGAAAGTGATTCCTCATGGATCCCATTCATTGGATCAATTTCGGTTGAAGAAGGGTCAAAAAGTGTCTGTACAGCCTAATATGCAATTTCAAATGGACTCAAAGGCATCGCGCCATCAAATGAATCTAACTTGGAGTCAGAAGGTACGATCCAAGGATCATCAAACGTAATAGTATTTGATGAAATCATATGAATAGTTGCGATAGAAGGTGATACGTTAGGAGGAGGAAAGGAAAAAGTTCCTAGTAAACTAGAATCTTTAATCAAACCTACTCCAACATCCTTGTAAGGGATAGCCGTTTTACCGACGAGTTGGATTTTTTCTGTAGAGGCTGGATCAGAAGAAAAATAAGTTAACTGATCTATTGTAACGATCCTTCCTTGATTTGGAAACTTGGTAATCTGAAATACCGAAGAAACAACAACAGTCATAGCATAAGACCAACTACGACCAAGGAGAAGGTTGTAATCTAGAGGGGCATCAACCAATTCCACATCTAGATTTACGGTTTTGCTTTCGACCCCTATGGGTAAATCCTGCAAAATACCAAAAGGATGAAAACCTCGGCCATCAAAAGCCTTTAGAATTGTTGGAGACTGATTGAGTGTAGGAGAACCAAGCGATTTCCAACACTGGATCGAAATAATACACGTTGAAGCTCCCTCATCAATCACAGTCCGAAAGATCGGTTTGCTTTTGACTAATATTGGAATCTGGAAAGCCATTTGGTGAGGTAGGCAAGGTGTACTATTCTCTAAATCAAAGATTATTAGGTTCGAGTCCTGAATATCGAAAAATCCTATGGCAGACAAAAGTAATTTACATTGTGTTGGGCACGATTGCAGCACTTCCAAAGCCGACATTGCTGAAGGGGAAATAGCTAAGTCCTCAACAATGTTGTAATTCTGAGCAACTCTCGCATGTAGATTGAAAGCTGATTTATGAAGTACACCTTTAGTAGGTGGTTTGATTACTAATTCTGGATTGGGTTTCTCGATCTGTAGCAAACCAGAAACAGGAGGAGGTGTAGTTGATGTATTTGCACTAGAAGATTCTGCTTCTTTACCATCAACAGGATTCTTACTACCATAATCTTGTGATCGCGTCGCAATCCTGACATGAGACATCATCAGAATAAGTTCTTCTGAGGCATTCGAGGTAGAACCAACCATCTTACTATCTTGAGTGGGAAAAGTATCCTTCAAGATAGCAGGTTGTTGTGAACCTTTAACGAATTTTGAAACCTCTGCTCGATGTGGGCATTCTTTAGTAAAATGATCCTCGTCGCAAATGAAACAAGGATAGCGAGGCTTGTGTTTTTCATCATTAGATTCATTTTTATCAGTTTTATCTTTTGAATTCTTTTTGTTTTTTTATTCTTCCCTTTCTTTTTACCGCCGGATTTATATTTTGACGTAGATGTCTCTACGACATGAATGTCGGCAGAAATTTCAGGGGAAGACTCTCCTTTCGGGGAATCAGGTAAAGTTATAATAGGAGAAGAATTCTTTGAAGATTTCTTCTTTCTTTTAGTATTAATTGTACCAATCATACCATCAGCGGCATGAGACCTTGAAGGAGCTGCAGTTATTTGACCTTGTTTTGGAAGATCGGGGATTTTTTCATATAAATTACCTGACTGCGTATAGACGAGGTCAAGGTATTGAGCTTGAGCAATGACTTGCTCCTCAGTAACAACTCCAGCCTTAGCTACATCTTCAGTGATTTTGGGTAATAATGATTTAACAAACCATTCCGCCAAAATTTGATCTGGAATGTAAACTTTCACCAAACGCCTTCTACGTCGCCATTCATGAATATGATCATAAATATATGTGGATGTGGATTGTTTTAGTGAAGTCAATAGTTCCGTGCCATTGTCGTATCTGATAGGAAACTGAAAATGAGTTAAGAAGGCAGTTGTTAACTGACTGAAATTATTAAAAGAGCCTCGTGGTAACTCAATGTACCATTTGGTGGCAAGACCAATAAGAGTTCTTTGAAAAATATGTAAGCAAATTGAATCATCAATTATCGAATTAGACGCACACCAGAGGTGATAAGTCATAACATGATTTGATGGATCCTCTCCTGACTTACCCTCGAATTTTGGTATATCACTGGGCAACTTATTCAGCATTAGCGGCCAATACAGATGATAGAAAATTGGATCATTCGTAAGGCGTGTCAAATCAAGTAAATCCAAAGTTGCAATAAATGGTAATTGACGGTTAGGGTCGCGAAAAATTTGAGTAACCAAAGTAGTTCTGGGAGGAGGATACCCAGGATAACTGGGAATCGGATTTGCATTAGGAATTGTGTAACCTCCCAGGATTAACCAGACCAAGCTGTGGTTGCTGAGGCTATTGATAAGTATAGCCAGGGTACGGTTGATACTGATAAACTAGGTTTTGTGAAACGAGACCGAATTGATACTGTCCCTGGTACGGTTGATACGTGAATTGCGGTTGACTTGTGACACTTGTACCAGCTTGTCCCGTAGGTATCTGGACCGAAGTTTGAACTGTAGGTCCTGACTGGGGTACAGAGACTTGAGGGATTTGCACGGATGCAAGGATAGAAGAAACCAGAGCTACAGATACTCCAGAGATAGGTGTTATAGGTTGAACAAATGTTGTAGTAGTTGTAGCAGTTTGAGGTGGAGTCTGAGTTGTACTGGGCCCAGACTGCTGAACAGAACTAGGTGCAGGGGTTTGAATAGTAGGTTGGACAGGTTGCTGGGTTGGACCAGAAGCCAAAGGCTGTCTAGGTGGAGTAGAAAACTGCACATTAGGTTGTATATTCTGTTGAATTTGGGACGGATCCCACACCATGTTCATTCCGGGGTATTGTCCCGTAGAAGGTTGAATGTAAGGACCATAGCCTGGTTGAACGTAGGGTTGATAAGTAAGTGATAAATTTCTGGCTCCTTGTACAAATGATTGACGAGAAGGTGGTTGGAAACCTTGAGTTGGGTATTGACCTTCAGGTTGATAACCCTGAGGCGCGTACTGAATCTGGGGTTGATAAGGACCTTAAGGAACATACTGAGTTTGGGGTTGACCTTGGGGTATGTACTGTCCTTGAGGTTGTTCTCCAAAATAATATTGTGCCATAGTTTGTCCTGGGAAAATGTTACCTTGAGGTTGCCCCACAGGTGGTAACTGACTGCCTTGAGGTTGCCCCCTAAGCGGTAATTGACTACCCTAAGGTTGCCCCCTAGGCAGTAACTGACTTCCCTGAAATTGTCACCCAGGCGGCAATTGACTGCCTTGAGGTTGAGGATTCGGAATATTACCAGACATCATAAATATTTGCTCTGTGCTCGACGTTTCATTTTTAATTCCATTAAGACCAGATGATAATACTTTTTCAATTGGTCGAGGAGCTGCTCTTGAGAAAGTACCAGAAAGAGCCTGATACCCCGAAGGAACAAAAGGACCACCGTGTAAAAATGCTTCCGGTGTTTGGGAAAACATAGATGACTCTCCTACCATGATAGAAGAAGGATAATAACCTTTGGGCATAGGATGAAATGGAATTCGAGGTGGAGAAAAAGCAAGACCCGGGTTTTCTAAAAAGTTCGTCAAAGATAGATACCAAGCGTCACTCCGAATAGGGTTGTAGAAAATGCATTCACGTTCCCTAATATTTAAATACTGAGGGGATTCGGGAAGAGATATCTCTTCGTCTGGAATAGCAAGTTCTTCAATAGAAATGAGGCCAGATGGAAGATCTTCAGTAACAATATTTCTTACCCTAGGTGAACCAGGATCGCTAGAAGTTGGTGTAATAAATCCTAAGGATGTTTCCAAAACAGAATGTTCAGTTTCAGGCTCAGAAATTTCAGGTTCGTCAGCTAGTTCACTGGAAGGAGAAATAATACTAGTAACTTCAGAAACTGAAATCGGTTCTTGAATGTGTTCTGTTATGGGTATTTGATGATCAGGATGAACAACTATAGATGAACTTCCAATTTCTGTTGATCTAATTCTACCGCTACTAGATGATACTAGAGCACAAAACCCTTCAAGTTGACTTGGTGTATATTCAGGGGGCTTCCCCTGAAGTCTCCGGGACTGTCTCGGTAATTCTGGCACGATTAAATATTAACCAATCACACGCAAACAAATAATATCTCAATAAAAACACCTAAAGTCTCTAAAGAAAAAAACAACTGAATCACACGCCTAAAAATCTAAGAGTTCAAAACACACACAAACAGTAACTTCCCGTACTAAAAAGACTAGTTGGTGATGAAATCCAACTTAGTAGAAATTTAATACAGAAAGGGTGGTTGGAACAGTTACCCCGACAAACTGCTTAATGAATCAAACTGGCACAAGTTTCTTCACAAAACCATCTCGTGTGAAGAGAATCCCCCAGAGAGTCCAAGTGAGTCTAGTCAACGTCTGTTCCAGGTACAGTGAGATCTTTCCTTCACCGTCACCTTAGGAAATAATCTTAAGCTTATGGACACTAAGGTTACCAACAGTAACAAATACAACTAGGGGAACAGTCTACGATTCGATTCCACCGCAAGGGCAGAGTAACAAAGCTCAATCCTCTTGAAGGATCCTCGACATGGTTAATTCGAGGTTTACCGACAAGTGACCCCAGGCTCCTTGAAAATGGTTAATCCGAGGTTTATCGTTTGTAATGCACGCAGATCTTCTATCTTTCCCAATGAAACATAATTGATTGTCTCAAAGGTTCGGATATGATCTCGTGATTAAATCCTTTAAGAGAAGCTTCCCAGATTGTACCAATTACAATTGGATTTATTTCCTACTGAAAAATTTATCTACTTGTTTGTTTTACTATCTTGGAGAGTTAATTACTCCCTACTCCAAGATACTAGCCTAAGCTATATTGGTGATAAGAGCCCTAGAAATAAAAAGATTACTAGATGAATTTTTAATTAAGCATTGCTTTTATGGGTTGTTCTTTAAGTCAATAGGTATGGAAATGAAACTTTGATGGTGTGAAGACTCGACTTCTAGAAACACTAAAAATGCACCTAAAAATGATAATCAATTCATTTTCTTTCAACGAAATTCTAGCTAAAGAAAGAGTTTGAGAATGCATTTCTTTTTAAGAGACAATTCTTTCTTTGAACATAAAGAATAAATGGAAGAAAATCTTTTTGTATTTTCAACAAGAACTCAAAACAAGACAAATTATCAATGCTCACCATGCAATAAAACCCTTTCATTTTCAAGACTTGAAACTACAAAAAACAACTTTCCTTCAAAAGAGATCTACAAATTTTAAAAGCACTCAAAACTACAAAAAACTAATTTTGAGATCTACAAACTTTAAAAATCTAATTGAATAAAAGCTTTAAATTTTTTTTGAAGAATGTTTTACTTAGTTGTTTAGTAAACTAAGGATTTATTTGTCCAAAATAACAAACAAATCAAAAAACATCCAGATATGTTTCCTTTTATAAAAATGAAATTCAAAACTTATAACAAAGATTTGCAAAGAAACAACTAGATCTATTTCTCAAGAAAGGATGGATTTCACAACCAGGTCAGACTCATCAAGAAGACAAAAATACCAATGTGATCTGAGGTATTTCAAGCTTCCAATATTTGAGTCACTACAGAGATCAAGTGAAAAGCAATCCAAATATGCAAAACTTCTAGAAAATCATCAAAAACACAAATACTGTTGGAACTCACTCATAAGAGGCTTTTGACAGAAAAAATACCAATCTGGGTAGATACTAAAAACTCTAAATCAAATTAAAGATAAATTGGAAAAATAAATCTAGAGTTTTTCCAAAATTTTTACAGGGTCCGCAGACTCCCAGAAGTAACAGGTGCGGTCCCGCACTTGTTACTTAAGGAAAATGTGAAACTGACCGCACTGTGTAAAAGAACAAAGTGCGGTCCCCAGAAAAATTCAAGAAAAACATAAAAGATTTCAAAATTTTCAAAAACAAAGAAAACCTAAGCTAACCAGGCAGATATCCATCAATCAAAAACTAGAAAAATCTTTTCCTCAAATCAAAATAAAGGAAAACCAAAAAACAAGAATCTTTCCTCAGTGGAGTCGCCAATTTGTTGGGCGGATAAATAAATCTTGCAGACAAGATCGATCTCCCTAGTACTAAAAAGTAATATAGCAACAAACAACCAAATAAACTTATCTTCCTCTAGACATATGCGATTTACAAAATAATACTATAAAGGTGTTAAAGACTTACTGTAGATCCAATGCTTGTTCGAAGTAGTTGTCCCTCGATCACTTGAAGGAGTTATCCTTATAGACCTGAAGTCACAAACAAACAAACATTAAATAGCACCTGTATAGTAAATATTATAAATCATGCCTATTATGGTGATTAAGGAATCCATGAAATAAACAGTTACTTAACATCTTATTGAGAAAAATGAATTCATTTGTATTAACTTTGAATAAAGAAAACCTTACAACCTTAGCCTTGATGTTGAACAGTCCTTTCCAGGGTTTGAAGCAGGAATCTCCTCTGCTATGACAAGACTTGCACTCTTCCAACCGAGACAGATAGAGGTATGTGATCTCTCCTCACAAAAATCTCAGTTAAATGAGTCTGAATCCCAACAGCACTTAACCTCAAATAATTCTAAAGCTTGAATTCCCCTTGAGGCTACCCAATGCCTCTTTTTATAGTGCAAAAGAGGAGGTTTCAATTCCAACTATGAAGGGATAGAATCCTCCTTCAAAGGGATAAGCTCCTCACATCAAGGGGTTAGCTCCTTAAGGTAAGGGATACATGAACCTCAAAAGAGCGGTTTTGCCACCGCAAGATTCTTTCTAGAGGCTTCTAGAATTTACTAAAAGTGAGATTTTTGAGTTTACTTGCACCTTTTTAATCTTTTACAGGGGTCCGCACCCATAACACAGAGAAAGTGCATTCAGATATGCAGGAGTCATGAACATTAGGTGCGGGACCACAAGCAAGTTGAAGAGAAAGTGTGATACCAGAGTTAAGGAGATTTTTAAGAACTTTTCTCTTATTTTAAAGGCTTGACATGAAGAACTAATATGTTAGACTTGCAAAGGAGGAAGTATGAGTGATAATGAGCTCACACATATAGCAGAATGTCAGGATGACAATTTTCAGTGCAACAAACAAACACAAATTTTCTAGTAATATTGTGCCCCCTTTCTATATGAACGCATACATCATGGATGCCGTCTAATTTAATTCCGACTTCACATCAATGGGTTGGAAATGGACTATTGAAAACCCTATACCCATCCATATTTACCATGATATACGATGGGAAACCAAGTTTGAGCCCCATTTTTATAAAAAATTTCATGAAGTTATGTTTCCCATTTACCAGGATGTTTTCAATGAAAAATCCCCCACTTTCCAAAGAAGCTCATAATGATCTAATATCTATACAAATATGATTTGGAGAGGATTATTTTACCTATATTCAGGTTTTCAGCAGTTTGGCCAACCCACATGTACTACCATTATATGTTCCCGGTAAGCTTCTATCTCGAAAAATCGCTTACCATACTATCATAAATGGCATATCCAAAGTTCTAAAGGATTCCAAGAAATCAATGTGGCCATTGTTTCCTATTCAATGTGGAGTTTATGCCCTGGATAATTTCAACCATGTTGCACTTGAAATTGAAAAAATTCAATGCCTGAAATTCCCAACTATCCCTAATAGACAGTTTGATCCAAACGACACAACAAATAATTTCACTGCACTGGTCAAGATTATACAATTCACTCATGATCCATATGCATATGATGATTTATTTGAATTGTCCCAGACTTATGCACAAGTGGAGAAACTAGCGACAACTAAACCTTCTCCCGAATAATTTAAGAAATTCATACAATACAAAAATAAGATAACAAATCTACCTCTGGATTTGTTAATGATTTCTCATCTAAGTACTCAACAAGACAAAGCCTTGACAATTTCGTCAAAAGAAATCAATGCAACACAAGTAAAGGAAAAAGCCTCATCATCAACTAATAAGGCCAAAGAATTACAACAAGGAAATGATCTAGATGAAATTTGGGATCAGTTCAGTAAGGCCATTAAGAATACAGGATCTTAGGAGTTCAAAACTCCAGTTCACAAATGATTTTATTAGACTCCTGAAACTACTGGGAATACCTCGCTCACTACTGGGGCTTCCGACAAAGTAGTCAATACTGATTATTTGAAAATCATCCTATCATTCCAAATTTCTGAATTTGTTCTAATAATTGAAAAGACACCCCCTCTGGATTTGTTTTACAGTCCCAAGCACTAGGTTATCATGAGCAGAAAAAGAAAAAGGATAAGGGTAGAGAAGAACCAGGCTTTAGTCCCTAGAAATGTATGATGTTTTTTGGAAATATCCCCCAAAAAATCCCTCTGAAGACATCATAATGATATCTCAATTTGTAGGAAGATATGCCACAACTACAATAGATAAAGCCTCAGAGTTACAACAATTTATTAAAGAGAAGGATGACAGAGCATTAAACATCAATGGCAGTCCCGGCTCGAAGAGCTCCCAAAGAGAATTAATGAATTAAAGCTTCAATATGAAGGTGACATGAGAAGCAAAGACACTCAGATATAGGAACTGTAACACATGATTAATAAATTAAAATATAATCCATAAATTAAAGAGTTTAGGAAAGAAGCAGGAGACCTCAATACTCTCCTTGCTCAACAACAAGTAATATTTTTCCAAAAGCTGGAAATAATTAATAATTTGTTCCAATCAAGAAACTCACTTATGAATCAATTGTTTGATCTAGGGACATACTATGATGAAATTGAGGAAAAAATTTCTGATTACATTACTTGGCAAGATAACGCAAAGGGGAGATCATCCAGTCTACCAATAATAGAAGAATCACAAAAGGAACTCGTTTTTCAGACACTAGGATTTTAAGCTCAAACAAGCAGAAATGGCCATCTTTAGTGCCAAGAATATTGCAAATGACCTCACTGATTATGTCAGTGAGAATATTTTTACATGCTAATCTAATTCAGGAATTCCAAGAAGGAGGCTTACTAGATTTCAAAGTGTTAACAAAGTCATAGTAGGATTGGTCCAATAAGGAAGCTGAAAACATTAAAAAGTTATCAAAAGTAAATCTAAAAGTCATTGCAAACATTTGGTCAAACCTCATAGCCAATGGATCATGTTAATATGTCTTTCCAATACTACCATACATCTTCTTCCAATGCTCTCCGATGCAATTTTCACGGGAAATATGCACATCAAGCCAGCCGATCTTCTTGAATTAAAGTCAATTTGGGATATATACGAACTACGATAAGAAAAGGGAGAACATTCAACTTCTGGTTCTTCAATATCTTGTTGAAACATAAGTTATTGTTGTCCTTTAGATTTATTTTAAGGTTGGTTTGTTTAAGCCACCTCAACATTTTATCTATTTACTATTATTTTAGTTCAAGCCTCAAGTATAAAATCCCCTTTATGTCAATGAAGAGGGGGTTCTCAATGTTTGTAAAGATAACTTTAAAATTTTGAACTGTTGTAACTCTTGAGTAATCTGAATAGAAAATTTGAACTAGAGTGGTTTTCTCATGAGCAGAGTATTAATATATCAGGTACTACTTGTTGAGCCCTAAATTTCTTCACTTTTACAAACCTTCACTTCATTTCATCATTATTTTATCACTTCATAAGCCTAAAATCAATGAAGAATGATTATGATTGCTTAAAGGTTACATGCAATTGATTAACATATTGTATTTTCATGGTTTTCTTCTGTTTTAATAATTTTGTGCAAAATAACTACATAGTGTACAAAATTCTCTTTAACATACGATCTACGAAAGCATTTAAACTCGGCAAAACATTTTTATGCAGGAAAATATTTACGGACGTTCGTAGCCGATCGGGCGTTCAGCGACTATTTTGGTGTTTAAAAACAGGTTACAGGTGTCATCTAAGGGAAAGATATATATGGTTAGACTCCAAAACTCTCCTGCATCATTCCCTGTCCTCCACGAGGGCTGAGCACAAATCTGGCAGTGGTTATGCACGTGGACAAAGCCAAAACCAAGAAGAAGACTTCTACAAGGATAAGGAATCTTGAGGTGTCTTCAGCAGAATACGAGTCCTCAACATGTTTTCTAGTTCGATTTTGATTATAAAAGACACCTATGCCTATTTCTACTCAATGACAGTTATGTATTTGCTTATAAAAATAACTCGGTGAACCGAGAAACAATTAGTTGCTGTTTTGTTGTTAGTTTTCAAAAACTGTGATACTCTGTTTTTTAGCGTTTTCTTCTAATGAAAGAAGTATAAATTTGATGCATGATCTGAAGCAATTTTAAGGAGATAAGGATTCGTGTGCCAATCTGATGGTAGAGGGCCCCTACTATCTGAAAAGGCTTTTGCATATTTTCTAGATAAGTGATCTTTAACTCTGTTTTGTTCTTAACTTAGGCAGTTTTCTGAGTTTATCCTCTTGCATCATGTTTTATGTCATTTACTTACATTGAATATTACAATCAATCTTGTTCTCATAAGCTGTTCCAATATATCACTAATACGTGAATGAGATCTAGCTGTAGTACTCTGAGTTAATTGCATTTCAGTTCTGTTAGTTAATTGCATTTCAGTCCTGTTAGTTAGATTTAGAAGACCCTCATTATTTTATAGGCTTCTCTTGTTCTCAATTTCTTCTAACACATCACTATTATAAGAACAAGAATTAGTTATATTATTTTGAGTTCTTGACTGTTCTGCAATTATGTAAGAGATTCTCATGATTTTACAAACAAGTATTTTTCCCAAGTTGTTCCAAGAAATCTCTAATCCTTGAATAAGGCTTAAAAGTAACATTGTGAGTTGCAGAATGAGTTAATTTTAGTGTCATAAGTTATTTTAGCACATGATTCTTTACTATGTTGCAGATGATATTTTTCTCAAAATGTTCCAATAGACTTCTAACCACGAATAAGATTTCTCTGTGATGTTTTAAGTTGTTGTTTACTAAAGAGAACCTCATTACATCAAAACTAATCCTTTTCTCAGTTTGTTCCAATATATCTCTAATGAAGCGAATTGGACTAAGTTTAATGTTATGAGTTACTTTATTAGCAGTTTTACAATCTGTGGATTAGCATTCTCTGTTCTTTTTATCATTCCTAGTTTAGAGTAGATCTTATTTTGTTTTAGTGCATTCGGTAACTTTTCTTTGCTATTAATTTAGTTTTTCACCTTAGCATAAAATAACAGTAAACATAAAACCAAAAACATTAGAAAAACATTGAACACAACGAAGTAGGAAGAGGTTACTTAGGCACATATGGTGCACTTCACTTCAACAGTTTACTAGCCCTAGTTGACAATTTATGTTATCAATTTAGGAACACTAAAATTGATTAAACATTTTGGCGTCGTTGTCAAGGAAGTGTAACTAGGTAACCTTATTTCTTACATAAAAAAAAAACAAAAAAACAAAAACAAAAACTTCAATCACCTACCACACCCACTATATCATGTGGTGCAGTAAGAGCCACACATCCACATCATGAATTCATATTTTTGCAGGTAGAAGAAGAGGTGACAAAGGAGGTTGAAGAAATGGATGGAGATGATGATAATGAGGAAGATCCTTTTGGATTTCCCATTCAAGAAACTGATATCAACGTTCAAATGAAGAACATCCATCCATATGTACTTCCTAACTTCAAAGGTATGAGATCAGAAGACCTGGAAACCTTTCTTTTTGAATTTGAAATAATTTGTAGATCTTATGGCTACTCATTGCACATGAAAAAATTGAATTTGTTTCCAGCAACATTGAAGGATAGAGCTCTTAGATGGTTCATGACTTTAGGAACAAATTCTATAAGGACATGGGATGATATGAAAAGAGTATTTTTGGAAAAATATAAAGGTTATTGCATGCACCATGACCTTAGAAATGAAGTCTTTAAGATGAACCAAAAAGAGGATGAAAGCCTAGAATATTTAGTGGAGAGATTTACTTATAATATCAAAAGATATAAATTGCATAATTTAGGATCAGATGCATTAAAAACTCTCCTACTAAATGCTATAAAGGATGAATGGATTTATCTTCTTAATCTTGTGGGAAAATGAGATGTCTATCGATTGTCATTTCAAGAAATTTGTGAACTATGCAAGAACATATCAAGAGGAAAAGAAAAGTGTGTAAGATCCCCTCAAGATCCATTTATGGCAAGAGTAAGTAAGTCAGCATCAAGATTGGTAAGTCAAACTGAACCTAACAATTTGCTAAACATTCTTGGTAATTTAAATGACCAAACTGACATGCTAAGAATGCAAAACAAGCAAAAAGTTGCTTCATTTATATTTTTCCCTAAATGTAGAAAGAAACATGCTTTGCATGAATGTCCACTTGATAACATTAAAATGCGTAAAATTTGTGCAGGATCACATACTACTGAAGATTTCCCATCATTACCAGAGTTGAAGGAAATTTACCAGAAGGATAATGGAGCAAATCAAGCACAAGAGCAACTTTCTTATGTAGCTCCAAGAGGACTATGGCAGCCTCATCAACCCAATACGATGCAATATCCTTATGAACAGTATTAAGGTTATGCACAACAATCTCAAGGTAATTGGAAAACACCCTTGCCTTGGAAACCTTGGCCACCTCAAAACCAACCTCAAAACCAACCTTGGAAACCTTGGCCATCTCAATTCCAACCTCAAAACCAATCTTGGCAACAAAGTTGGCACAGGCCCTATAAAGGAAATCCACCATATCCTCAATCTTTCCCTCTTTATCCTCAATACCATCATCAATTTTATTCATACCATTCGCCTCCACCACAACATCAATATCACTCTCATTTGACCTCAATTCAACCTTTCCCATTATCATCCACACAAGCACCCCAAAAATTCATTCCCACTCCACTACCTCCACAACCATTTCATATCCCCAATAATAAAACACCTCAATCAACTTACAATTTTGAGGTATTGCAAAATGATTCACCAACTATCATTGAAGAACAACAACCAGAAGAAGAAGACTCATATAAGGTCCAAGAATCATGGATGTCTATTGATAAAGAGAAGATATTGGAACCAGAGATTGAAAAGTCTCATGCATGCCTATCACCAGATTCTATGAATGAAGATCACATCTCTGAAGACTTGCATTTCATGATAGAGGAAAGACAAGGAAGACAAGATTACATTGAATCTTGGTTCAAGTCAGTCATCGGATCCCAATGCTCAATTATTCAATATCTTCTGACATCATCTAAATCAAGACAATTGGCATCTCATATACTGGTACATATCAAAGAGTATCTTTCAAACCTACATATGAGTTTATCTATCATCTTGTTACAAACATGGTTCCATTGGAAGTATTCATATACTTGAACACGATTTTCTTTTTCAAGTAGAGTAGGACACACACACACACACACACACACACACACATATATATATATATAAGGTAAAGAGAAAAATAAGTCCTATTGTGAAAACCAGCTTGCTGGCGCAATTAGACATGAGCTTTGCTTGAAAACCAGGAAACTGGCGAGCAAAGTTCACAATAAGTTCTGTAATTTCATGATGGTTTCAATCTTTTATGGTTCTTCAAATCATTTTTGGTTCTATGCTCGAGTTGGATGATGTGGAATTCCTTAAGGTCCACCTTCCAACAGATCTTGTCCCATCGACCTCAACACTTTATCTGGGATCAAGATTAGAGATTATTTGGAGTGCCTTGGAGCTTGCATTCATCAATGGCAAGCCTCCTCGTTGATAACAATGGGAATATAACAATGTCTCTTGATTGTCAAATCTTGCAGGCGACTCGACTTCGACACATTCATTCGTCCCTATCAAGATGCACTGAGGTACCTTGACACTCATTTACATTATCGGTGAGTTGTATCGCATTGGTTAACGATTTTCATTATTGATCGGTAATCCAATGATTTCTTCCCATGCTCGACTTCGACACATTTATTCGCATGGTAAGAATTGTACCATGAATGTTGGCTTTGATGAAGACTAATGGTTTTATGGAATCAAAAACAACTTGCAGCAGTACATTTTATTAGTTTCTTGTAGCAGCATGTTCATCTTTTTTTCAATTCAACAACAACTGCGGAAAGTGGTAGTTTCTACAGCTATTGCTGTAGCAGCCTGTTTTTGTTTTTTGCAACTTTTTCCAGAGGTAGTTTTGGCACAAATATTGCAAGAGATTGGAGTAGAAATAAAAAAATTTGAGCTTCTGGGTTTTCTTAGAATATGATAAATTGAGTAAGATGCGGACATAATTTGAAAAAAAACAATTTTTAAGGGCATTTCAAATGGGTTTTTAAGGCAGATTTTCATTTTTCAGCATTATGGACAGGTTAGGACAGATTTCAGTATTTTTGCACAGAGTGCTTTTTCTTCATCAAAATGAAATTCTAAAAGCATGTGGCAGTAGAAAAGGTAAAAATACACATTTTCCCTTTTGAATCACTCAATTCGGCCTTAAAATGAGTTCGTGGCGTATTTTTTTATTGCAACATTGGGCAGAATGAAGGGTGAAACAGGGCAGAAATTGATTTTATCATAACTTTCAAACTGTACATCCGTTGGTCCTAAAATTTTTATGGTAAATGCATTGAGGTAGGTTGAATAAACACAGAAAATTTCAGAAAATTTCAGCGTGTATTATTCAAGAAATTGGCCACTTTTACCTACAGCCATTTCTCATTTTTCGGGAGATCCGTGCAACCAATGGCTGAGATTTTTCGTCGGAAGATGCATAATAATATTGGTAACAACCTCAGAAAATTTCAGGGAAATATGATGCACCATTTGAGAGAAATCGCAAAATTCATTTCATTTTACAATTCCACTCCATCTCACCCCACTTTCATTCCATTTCATAAGTCATATTCCACTATCACTCCATTACATTTCACATCCATATTCCATAGCCATACTTCATTTATTTTTACAGATTTCATGTTGCAGCCACATCTTATTCAGCAGTTTTGACACAATTGTACAACCTACAAAGAGATGATGATTACAGGAAATTGAAGGATTCTGTTTTGAAGACTGACATGCTAAAAGAGGACCAAAGGAACAACATCAAGCACAACAATTAACAAGGTCAAAATTCTGAGGTAAATTGTGAAAATTATTTTAATAGCAAAAAGTTAAAACATGAAATAGATACAATGTGTATAATCATATGTTTCCTAAACAACCTATCATTCGAATTGATTAACATATCTTGGCGATATCCCTTATCCAACATTCCATAACGGTCCTCATTAAAACCTTGATTAATGACTAACGGTCATAATCACAAACGTAACCTACTAGTCCACATCTCCTTAAGATTGTATCATTCATTTATTTCACCACAAGTTCATCATAAATTCTCCATCAGATCCATAGCCACTTCATTTTCCCTTATAGCTTAATTACCTCCATCCATTCACCTCCATTATAGTTTGGAGCCAATCCATCTTTAAGTACAGAGAGGTAATTCTGAGGGTGAAGCATCATTCTACAGCTAATCCATCTTCAGACACATAGATATAGTTTCAAAAATAAAGCATTAGACTCTATTAGTCAATCTAGCTTCAAGCATAGAAAAGTAATTGTGAAAGGAAGATAATTTGCACAGAGAAGGAATGTGGCTAATTGTTAGGACAAAACCAGTTGGAGTCAAGTATTTGGAAGGATATACACAAGTCAAGGAGCTACTACAACAAGCAGGGAGATTAAATTTTATAGAAAAATTTGATGGCTTCCATAAGGAGATTACAAAATCGTTTGCCAAATCTTTTGACTCAACAACAAATTTATGATTATGTGGAATCTTTGGAAAGAAAGGCCTCAGAGAATTAAGAAAGATCCCTCAGTCCACAAGAACCTCTAATAGAAGCCCTGAAGAAAGATAATTATGAATTGGAGATATTGAACAGACACATTAAGAATGAGAATGAAATCTTGAGAGAACAAGTTAAATTGAAGAATGCTATGAATAATACTCTCACTCTGCAAATGGGGACACTGCACAAAGAAAACATGAAGCTAAAGAAAAGGAATAAGAAATTGAATAGAACCCTCATAAATCTCAGGTTTAAATTACTCATAAAGAAACCCAGAATGACACTAACCAACAAAAGAAGCAGAAATATAAGGTTGGATGTTCTAACAGAGGTTTCAGAGCACATGGAATAAGTTTTGATAAAATTGCATGAGGACATGCAATAGTTTTGCAGTGGGGGTATGTTGAGCCCTAGAATTGCCTTCACTTTTACAAACCTTCACTTCATTTCATAATTCTTTTATCACTTCATAAGCCTAAAATCAATGAAGAATGATTAGGATTTCTGAAAGGTTACATGAAATTGATTAACATATTGTATTTTCATGGTTTTTTCTATTTTAATAATTTTGTGCAAAATAGCTACAGAATACAGACGTTCCGTAGCCGATCAGGCGTTCCGCAGCTATTTTAGTGTTTAAACATGTTACATGTGTCGTCTAAGGGAAAGACGTATATGTTTAGACTCCAAAACTCTCTTGCATCATTCCTTGTCCTCCACGAGGGCTGAGCAAAAATCTGGAAGTGGTTATGCACGTGGACAAAGCCAAAACCAAGAAGTAGACTTCTATAAGGTAAAGGACTCTTGAGGTGTCTTCAGCAAAATACGAGTCCTCAACATGAGTTTTAGTTCGATTTTGATTATAAAAGACACCCATTCCTATTTCTACTCAATTTCAGTTATGTATTTGCTTATAACAGTAACTCGGTGAACCGAGAAACAGTTAGTTGATGTTTTTTTGTTAGTTTTCAAAGACTGTGATACTCTGTTTCTGAAGCGTTTTCTTTTAATAAAAGATGTATAACTTTGATGCATGTCCTGAAGCAACTGTAAGGATTTAAGGATTCGTGTGCCAATATGATGGTAGAGGGCCCCTACTATCCAAAAAGGCTTTTGCATATTTTCTAGATAAGTGACCTTTAACTCTGTTTTGTTCTTAACTTAGGCAGTTTTCTGAGTTTATCCTCTTGCATCATGTCTTATGTCATTTACTTACATCGAATATTACAGTCAATCTTGTTCTCATGAGCTGTTCCAATATATCACTAATACGTGAATAAGATCTAGTTGTAGTACTTTGAGTTAATTGTATTTTAGTTCCGTTCATTGCATTTCAGTCCTGTTAATTAGATTTAAAAGACCCTCATTATTTTATAAGTTGCTCTTGTTCTCAACTTCTTCTAACACATCACTATTATAAGAACAAGAATTAGTAATATTATTTTGAGTTCTTGACTGTTCTGCAGTTATGTAAGAGATTCTCATGATTTTACAAACAAGTCTTTTTCCCAAGTTGTTCCAAGAAATCTCTAATCTTTGAATGAGGCTTAATAGTAACATTATGAGTGGCAGAATGAGTTAATTTTAGTGTCATAAGTTATTTTAGCACAAGATTCTTTACTATGTTGCAGATGATTTTTTTCTCAAAATGTTCCAACAGACTTCTAACCATGAATAAGATTTCTCTGTGATGTTTTAAGTTGTTGTTTACTAAAGAGAACCTCATTACATCAAAACTAATCCTTTTCTTAGTTTGTTCCAATATATCTCTAATGAAGCGAATTGGACTAAGTTTAATGTTATGAGTTACTTTATTAGCAGCTTTACAATCTGTGGATTAGCATTCTCTGTTATTTTTATCATTCCTAGTTTAGAGTAGATCTTATTTTGTTTTAGTGCATTCAGTAACTTTTCTTTGCTATTAATTTAGTTTTCCACCTTAGCATAAAATAACAGTAAACATAAAACCAAAAACATTAGAAAAACATTGAACACAACGAAGTAGGAAGAGGTTACTTAGGCACATATGGTGCACTTCACTTCAACAGTTTAATAGCCCTGGTTGACAATTTATGTTATCAATTTAGGAACACTAAAATTGATTAAACACTACTATCTATATATTGTTGCCATGTTTCAATGAGATAACTAGTGATATTGAATTTTTTTCCATTATATATGTGTTTTATATACAATCAAGCATTTGTTCACTATTGATGTGTGATATTGTAATCTTTCAAGATATATGAGAAACAACGAGATCTTTTATGTGATGTGTTTTAATCAAATAATTTAATTGCATATTTGATTAAATTATCTATCCTTATATGTTTTCACTTCATTAGTATTTGATGATATATATTGTATTATATGATATGAAATCCACTAAAATTCACATATAAAGAAAAAGTTCATCATCATATATATATATATATGTCTATTTCAATTTTTAGTTACATTATCCTCATTCATGTCATTAATTTCACAATATATATCCATCCATTTATATTTTTCAAGGGAAACTGATAGCATTATCCCTAGTCAGAGCCACCACTCAAAACGGAAAATGAGCTTCTTTAAGTTCTCGTCTGGGTGGTTTTCCTTGATGTTGAGCCAAATATTTTTGATTCTTCAATAGGTCCTTGAAAAAGAAATACATGGCCCTTTGAAAAGTAGACTCTACATTGAGTAAATCAAAAGGGATCCTAAGGTACATGTGAGTTCCCCAAGGTGTGGTGAAGACAATTTTCAATCGATCTTCGTCTTTTTCAATGACTTGATTGTATCCAGAAAAACCATCCAAAAATGACATCATTTGTGACCCAGTTACTCTTTGCATTACATTTTCCATGTTGGGAAATGTGTAATTATACTTTAGGCACCTTTGGCTGAGATCCCTAAAATCAATGCACATTCTAATGTTTCTAGTCTATATGCGAGTGATCACAGGGTTGGAAATCCAGAATGAATTTCATATAGGAGCAATAATTCTAGCATCAGCCATTTTCTGGAGTTATTCCTTAACCAAGGGGGCAAGTTTGGGGTTCATTTGCCTTAAGTTTTTCCTAAAAGGTTTTACCCCTTGCTTGAGAGAGATGGTATGTTGAATAATATCGGGGCTTGTTGATGACCCAAAATGACCATTAAACATTATAAGGGAGATTACCATTACAAAGCAACTCCAAGGAAGTATTTTAAGTGGAGCCATAGTAATAAGATAAAATCTTAAAGCACAAAATATTCAAATAAAATAATTTACAACCCTCTTTATAATGCCAAAAATGTTAATGGCCCAAAACAACCATTCAACATTATAAGGCAGACCACCTAGTTGGGAACTTAAAGAAGCTTCTTTTCCATTTGGAATGGTGGTGCCAACTAGTTAAAGTAGGTCCATTTACCTTCTCTCTGTCTTTGCTGGCTTAAATTATGTCTTTTTCTAACCAATATAGAAGAGACATCAGATCAACCTTCTTGCTGAGCTCAGGTAATAAAGTGATCCTTAAGCTGATGTATGGCACAACCAAACCACAAATTTAGTTCTGCCCCTGTATGAGGGGACTTATAGAGTGTATAAATTAAAATTTATGCTAGAATGCAAGAAAAAGGAAAGAAATACTAAGCCTATATCAATTAGGAAGATGCAGATCTAACCCAACCGAGAGAAAAATAATTAAATGATTGGGATTTTAACATGCCAGATTTTAGGTGAATATCTAGCTAATGAAATAGTTCTACTAGCTGATATTGTAATTACCAAAATATGCTCTATTAATAGACCAATTAATGATGAATTATTAACCAATAACAGTAGGAAATAGTTTACTTAAAGTCAATGGTAATTAAATCAAATTTAGATAACATATTTTTGAGTAAATATTTACTCAGAAATATGATTTGAGTATAAGAGAAAAATAGAAAATTAACAAATCTACGAAGCTAATGAAAGAGATAACTCATTCAAAATTCCTTCATCTTTACATTAAAAAATATTGCTCAACATGAAAGACATTTTACATAGATCCGTCATTAAAAAAAAAAAAATTGCATTAAAATATAAATTGATTAAAACCTGGTCTCTTTCTATGTTCCTTGATTTGATCTCCAACAATCTTTCTCAAATCATAAGCCTCACCATTAAAAGAAAGAGTTGCAATAGTGCAAACTGGGCTCCCAATACAAATTCTAGAATTGAAAAAGACAAATGCCAACAACCCGGCTATGAGTTTTATGCCCTCATCTATAGCTAAAAATACCTTACAATAGTGCTTCATAATTCCTTAGGTGAAGAGAAGAGGAACCCCTTGTTCCTTTCACAAAATCATATTTATAATTACAAAAATTAATTCCAAATAGGAGAGTTGTTGAAGAACAAATATGCTCCAAAAATTTGCATTGGTCAATATTTTTTCTTCTCTTGTTGGTCTTTTTCCATTGCTATAAATATTCCTTTCCTCATCTTCCCAACCGCTTTTCTGTCAACAACCAATCAAAAGTAAATTAAATTGAAAATCAAAATCAAAATTATCAAATTTGGGAAAACAAACATCTCCAATCAAAATTTACTTAAATAAATAAATAAATAAAAATAAATATGAGATTCCCGTTGATCTTTGTGAATATATTGTTAATAAAAGAGAAAAAAAATAAATGGATGTGCAATAGCTAGAAGCTTTGGGTAAATGAAAATGCAAAAAACTAAACTCAAAAAATTAGTTTTGGTTACAGATTCAGCTAAATTTTTAGACTCAATTAATGAACGAATCTGCTCATGCAACCACTTCAGAAATATTCTACATGATTTTATATATTTAACGAGCCGTCCTGGGCCTCATTTGTCTAAGCAAAACTCAACTTATGAGCCTCCAGAGTTGAATTGTCAAAAATTTCATGGTTCTGGAAAAATGTCTGCCTAGGCTAAAATTAGGAAAATTAAATTAAAAGTCTAATTCTGATTAACTAAAATTTAATACAAATAAATTACAGTTATTAATTGTATATTAATTAATTACAAATTAATTTCATTACAACTTAATGAAAAATTAAATTGTTAGATCTAAGACTTTTGTGATCCATAATTTAGATAAATGTCTTTCAAATTAATCACATCAGTAGGATTTGGTCTACGTTTCGAACCATCTAATGTGGTTCATCCTTAGGACAAGGTGAAAAATATGATCAATCTTAATGAATAAATAGTGTGCATGCATCTCGCACATGAGCTCTTGCGGAACATGCGGAAAAATCGTGTCACAATGTATGCATTGAGGACTACAAAATAATTGCTAGGGTTGATCACTTCGACCATAGGAAGCTCAGGGAAGCTATTGAGATTGAGAGGCATGCTAAGAATCTCAACGAGAATGATGGGTGGAAATTGAGTAAGAGCTGGACTTCGATTCTCTCTAGGTGATTTTCTCCCCCTTGTCTTGAGACATCGGTCGCATTTGGTCTTGATTGTTTTCTTCTTTTTTGGTTTTATTTCCCTTGCCCTTGTTTTTAAAATTTTACTTTAATTTTATTCTTAGTATCTCTTTTTATTTAGTTATAATATATTATCCAATAATTTATTATTAAAATAAATTAAAAATTTTAAACCTTTTATTTAAATAAATATTTATTATTAATTCTTTTAGTCTTACCTTTATTCTTTTCTCAATATTACCCTCTTATAATATTAATAAATTTTTTAATCATTTTATTAACATATTCATTAAAAATACTATGTTATTATTCATTAACCCTCCTTTTTAATAAAAATTCTTAACATATAATATTTTATTATTCCCTAACAACTAACTAATAACAACTAGTTTTTGACATCTAGTTTTCAACAACTATCTCTGGGCAATGATGCATCCACACTATTTATTCATTAAGATCGATTATCTTTTTCACCTTGTCCTGAGGATGAACCACAATAGATGGTTCTAAACGTCTACCAAATCCTAATGATGTGATTAATCTGAAAGATGTTGGGTGTGGAGCCTGATTTTCATCCTAATTCAGAGATCCTTGTTTTAGCTGGATGTATACCCTAGGAAAAATGTACACCCTTACAGCGGGGGGGTGTGGGGGGGACTTGTCCCCCCCGCGGGGTCTGGGGGGGTTAACCCCCCGGTTGGGGGGTCCGAGGGCTAGCGGTCCCCCGGCGGGGGTTTCGGGGGCAGCGTTCCCAAAGCTAAAAACAGATGTAAAATTGCATTGTAAAAGTATAGTAATTTCTAGTCAACCTGGGCTATTCATTAGGCAGATGATTTGATGGTAGAAGTTATGTTTAGTTTAGGGTTTTTTTCCCTATAAGGCAACCCCTCTCTTTGTATGAGGGTATTGCATTTCGGCTGTGTATTATATGTGTATTCTCTGAGCGAGAAATAGATAGGGAGACTGTGAGAGAGAACATAGGATATTACAGTGGATCTGTTGTAGGTTTTGTCTCTTCATTTTGTTGGATAATAGAAAGGAAGGACTGAATGTTCGGGGTGGACGTAGCCCAAACTGGGTGAACCACGTATATCTGTGTCTCTCTGGTTTTAAGTGTTCTGTGTGCTTGTATTTTCTGCATATTTTATGTGTTGCATTGCTTTGTGATATATATATAATTTTCTAACAACTGGTATCAGAGCCAAAGGTATATTTGGCTGATAAACTCGTAGGAAAGAAGGGTTCCTGGTTCGAGTGGGAGCAATGGTGGAAGATGGTAAGTTTAGGGTTGAGAAATTTAACAGCCAAAACTTCCTGCTATGGAAGATGTATATGGAAGATTATCTTTATCAGAAAGATCTGTACCTACCATTGAGTGGAAAAACAAAGAAGCCGGCGGCCATGACAGATGCGGAATGGAACATTCTCGATAGAAAGGCACTTGGAACAGTACGATTGTGCCTTGCGGTGTCAGTCACCTTCAATATTTCGAAGGAAACAACAACAGAGGGTTTGATGCAGACGTTGGTGAAACTATATGAAAAACCCTCGGCCTCAAACAAGGTATTTCTTATGAAATGATTATTTAATATGAAGATGTCGGAAGGTGGATCTGTTGCAAACCATTTAAATGATTTTAATACAGTTACCAGTCAATTAAGTTCTGTAGGGGTAAAATTTGATGATGAAGTTAGAGCTCTGTTATTCTTGTGCTCATTGCCAGAGATTTGGAATGGTTTAGTAATGGCCATTAGTAACTCTGTCTCTGGATCTAGTACTTTAAAGTTTGATGATGTTGTCGGTGCTATCCTTAGCGAGGAAGTGCGATGGAAAAGCTCCGGTGAGACATCGGGTAATGCTTTGAGTGCAGACTATAGGGGAAGGAGAATGGAAAGAGGAAAGAGCTCAGGATATCCCAGTAAATCAAGAAAAGGGAGATCCAAGTCCAGATTGGGGATAGTGTGCTAGAAATGTGAAAGAAAGGATACCTAAAGAAAGACTGTAGATCTCGAAAGGGAAAAGAAGGAGATGCGCAACAATAAAACAATCATGAAGCAAATGTGACAGGTGATGTGTTACAAGATGCTTTGATTCTTTCTTTCGAAAATGTTACTGATTCCTGGGTAGTATATTTAGGGGCCTCATTCCATGCCACACCTGATAAGAAATATTTTCATGACCATGTTCAAGGAGATTTTGGACAAGTCCGTTTGGGTGATGATAAACCCTGTAAAATTGTTGGAATGGGTAAGGTTCTTGTAAAATAGCATAATGGAAACTAATGGCTATTAAAGGAGGTAAGGCATGTTCCAGACCTAAAGAAAAATCTGATTTCAACAGGGCAGTTAGGCGGTGAAGGTTGTGTGACAACTTTCACAGATAAAGCTTGGAAAGTCACCAAAGGAGCCCTGGTAATAGCAAAAGGCGAAAAGGTTGGTACATTGTATTTATGCAATGGTATTTCTAACTCTGTTAATGCTTTAACTTCCAAAGGAGTAGATGCAACATTATGGCATCATAGGCTCGGACACATGAGTGAGAAGGGGATGAAGATTCTTCACTCAAGAAATTTGTTGCCAGGTTTGAAGAATGTTGATTTGGATTTATGTGAAAATTGCATTTATGGAAAACAAAAGAGAGTCATATTTCTCAGATTTGGGAAAGAAAAGAAGAGTGAAAAATTGGAGCTTGTGCATACAGATGTATGGGGACCTGCTCAGTTATCATCTCTCGGTGGCTCTTACTGTTATGTTACGTTTATTGATGATGCAACTAGAAAAACTTGGATTTATTGTATTCAAAATAAATCTGATGTATTTGATACTTTCAAGAAATGGAAAGCTTTGGTTGAGATTGAGATATGAAAGAAGTTGAAGTGTCTCAGGTCAGACAATGGAGGTGAATATTGCAGCAAAGAGTTTGATAGGGACTGTCTAGAGGATGGAATTCGTAGAGAGAAGACAGTTCCAAGAACACCACAAGAAAATGGTGTGTCAGAAAGGATGAACAGAACAATCATGGAGCGTGCAAGGTGCAAGAGATTGCATGCAAGATTTCCTTTACAATTTTGGGAAGATGCTGTAGATACTGTTGTTTATCTAATAAACAGAGGGCCTTCAAGTTCCTTAGATGGTGGTATTCCAGAGGAAGCATCGACAGGTAAAAAGGTGAACTACTCCTTTTTAAAGCCTTTTGGTTGTGAGGCCTTTGTCCATATTAATAAAGAAAATAGAACAAAGCTTGAGGAAAAATCAAAGAAATGTACCTTTATTGGATATGGTGTTAATGATTTTGGTTATCGCTTATATGATTATGAAAATAAAAAAATCATTAGGAGAAGAGATGTAATATTCAATGAAAAGGTCTTGTATAAGAATCAGTTGCAGGAAAAGAAACAGGAAAAAGAAAGCAAGGAATACGTGGTTCTTGATGAGATAACTGAAAAAGTAAAGGTGCCTGAAAATAATAATAATCAACAACCACAGCAGCAGCAACCACCACAACAGCAACGGGCACCTCAAACACCTGAAAGTGGTGTTAGAAGATCTACCAGGATAAGTAGACCCCCTGAACGATACTCTCCTTCATTATATTATTTATTGTTGACTGATTCTGGTGAACCTGAATGTTATGAAGAAGCAATGCAGGTTAAAAGCAGGAAGAAGTGGGAGCTAGCCATGGAAGAAGAGATGGACTCCTTAATGCATAACCAAACTTGGGACTTAGTCAGGTTGCCTACAGGTAAAACTGCATTGCAGAATAAATGGGTTTACAGGCTGAAGGAAGAAGATGGAGGAAAACAAAGGTACAAAGCTAGACTTGTGGTGAAGGGGTTTGCACAGAAGAAAGGTATTGATTTTGATGAAATATTTTCTCTTGTTGTTAAGATGACTTCAATCAAAACTATCTTAAGTCTTGTAGCAGCGGAAGATTTACATCTTGAATAGTTAGATGTAAAGAAAACATTTCTCCATGGATATTTGGAGGAAGAGATATACATGCAACAACCAGAAGGATATGAGGTCAAAAGGAAAGAAAAATTGGTGTGCAGGTTAAAGAAGAGCTTGTATGGCTTAAAACAGGCTCCAAGGCAGTGGTATCTAAAATTTGACAAGTTTATGTCTGAACAAGGTTATACTAGATGTCACTCTGATCATTGTGTTTATATGAAAAATCAAAATGATGGCAGCTATATTATCTTGTTATTGTATGTAGATGACATGCTTGTTGCAGGGTCTAACATGCAGGAAATAAATGTGCTCAAACAAAAATTGGAAAATTCATTTGCAATGAAGGATTTGGGAGCTGCAAAATATATCCTTGGTATGAGAATAACCAGAGATAGGAAAAATCGAAAATTAACACTGTCTCAGAATGAGTACATACAAAAGGTGTTGAAAAGATTTAATATGCACAATGCAAAACCAGTTAGTACACCTTTTGCTAGCCATTTCAAACTTAGTTAGGAGATGTGCCCAAAGACCCAAGAAGACATGGATTATATGTCTAAAGTTCCATATGCATCAGCAGTTGCAAGCTTAATGTAGGCAATGGTTTGCACAAGGCCTGATATTGCACATGCAGTGGGAGTTGTAAGCAGGTACATGAATAATCCAGGAAAAGAACATTGGATGGCAGTAAAATGGATTCTCAGATATTTGAGAGGTACCACAAATCAAGCATTATGCTTTGGTGGTTCAAACATTGCTCTACGGGGATATGTTGATGCAGATATGGCAGGTGACAGAGATAACAGGAGGAGCACTACAGGATATGTATTTACTGTAGGTGGAACAGCTGTCAGTTGGGTTTCAAAAATCCAAAGTGTTTTTGCACTTTCAACAACAGAAGCAGAGTATGTTGCTGCTACAGAGGCTAGTAAGGAAATGATTTGGTTACAAAGGTTTATGGATGAATTGGGTAAGAAGCATGATATGGGCACGTTATATAGTGATAGCCAAAGTGCCATTCATCTTGCAAAGAACTCAACATTTCATTCCAGGACTAAACACATACATCTCAAGTACCATTTCATACGGTCAGTATTGGAAGATGGAGAGTTGAAGCTCGAAAAGATACACACTAGCCAGAATCCTGCAGATATGCTAACAAAAGTTGTAACCAGGGAGAAACTGAGAATGTGCTCAATTTCAATTGGTCTTCAAGGATGATGATGAAGATGAGAAACAGCCAGGTCCAAAGAGGAGTCATTGTCTAGCAAATGAAGTAGCGGTGGATTTGCTACAATCAGTCTCCAAGTGGGAGATTGTTGGGTGTGGAGCCTGATTTTCATCCTGATTCAGAGATCCTTGTTTTCGCTGGATGTATACCCCAAGAAAACTGTACACTCTTGCATTGGGGGGTTGCGGGGGGTACTTGTCCCCCCCCGTGGGCTCCGGGGGGGCTGACCCCCGGCTGGGTGGTCCGGGGGCTATCAGTCCCCCGGCGGGGGTTTCGAGGGCAGCGCCCCCGAAGATAAAAATAGATGTAAAATTGCCTTGTAAAAGTATAGTAATTTCTAGTCAATCTGGGCCGTTCATTAGGCAGATGATCTAACGGTAGAAGTTATGTTTAGTTTAGGTTTTTTTCCCTATAAGGCAACCCCTCTCTTTATATGAGGGTATTGTATTGTGGCTGTGTATTATATGTGTATTGTTGAGATTGCAACAAGATGATGAGCTTAGTGGAAAGAAGTCACCTTCACTAAGTGGGCCTGCAAGCTATTTTTGGCGCAAAGTGTATTTTTAGACATGTCGATCATATTCTATGAGTTGCAGGATGCTATTTGTGGATGGTTGGTCAAGTTGGAAAAATATATGGACTTCTATTTTTAGACATATTGGGCGGGATCTATTTTTAGATTGCCAGTCTAAAAATAGATATGTCGAATATTATTAGCTCTTAATAATATTTGGACTACAAACATTATCTTATTCTCTAGGAGCACTTCAGTTAAGTGCACAGATGTGGCACAGGAGCTGAGAGAAGGAATTACGCTATTCCTAAGGGTTAAGTGGAGCTATTGCATGGATACTTCAGTTAGAACTCATGTGAGAGAGTTTGGTGGAGTTGATTGAGGAAGTTAATGGAGTTGTGTTCAGTTTAACTAAGCTAAACATATTTGAGCTAGTTGTATCTAGTCTAACTGATTGATACACTAGTGAGAGTGGTGTGAATTAATTATTAATTAATTCACTAATTATAAACTCATTAATCAACTAAATAATACATCAGTTAACTTCAGTGCATGGACAGTTTCAGTGGAGACTAGTGAAGAGATAGGTGAAAGAGCAGTGTGACTATCAGTTGTGACTATACGGTTGTATGATTTGCAACAACCAGTGATTGGATATGCCAATGAGGATTGCGCAGTACAAGCTAGGTGGTTCGAATTTATTTATGAGCCATTCTTCAGCATTGATTACGCAGTAGAGGCAGGCTATCAGGTGGCAGAGATTGGAGCATGTGTTTTGCTAGATCTAACTTGATTAGTGTGTAGCAATTGGAGATTGTACTGAGAGCTTGTGAGGAGATTTGTATGGTGATTGTTACATGATCTCTATGACATATAATATACAAATAGTTGGGGGTTTTCAGCTTTAAGCTTTCCCATAAATTACTGTGTTCATATGTGTGACTGTTTATGGTTTTAATGTGTGCATGCAATTGATTTTATTTCTGCAATTAATGATCAATGGTAGAAGAGATTTTGTATTGTGAATGAAGTTAAAATAGTGTGTGATCAGGAGAATCTCGGTGTATAACTTATCATTTATTCAAATTTCTACATGGTATCAGAGCGATATTGATCATTGGAGCAATTGAAAAACATTGAAGCGGTTGAGTTTTGAGCTGGTGGAATTCGAATTTGCAGCAGTGTTTTCTTGGTGTCGAAGTTGAGATGTCTTTAAATGGATTGCGATTGGAGTATACCCTTGAGGGCAGCTCAAATTACATTGCATGGAAGGACAGGATGGAGGTGGTGCTGGATGACAATGGGTTGAAGGAGTTCATAGATGCAGAAATTCCAAAACCTACTTCTAGGGATGTTGTTGTACTTGACGCATGGCAAAAGAAGACATAAAAGTGTTGAAGGATTCTGTTGGAAGGTGTGAAGGATCACATAGTGTCCAGCCTTCATGGTAAAGCTTCTCCATTTTTGATGTGGAAAGCTTTGACAGATTTATTTCAAAGCAAGAGCGACCAGAGGAAGTTGGCGCTCAAGGATAAACTCAGGAACATAAAAATGGAGAAAGGCGACAGTATGCCCAAGTACCTCACGAATTTCATCCAATGCAGGGATGAGCTGGGAAGTGTGGGGGTGACTGTAGATGACGAGGACTTGGTGAGCTTGGCTCTCCTTGGGCTTCCGAAGAGTTGGCATTCCTATCAGGACTCTGTCAATGGTCGGGAGAAATTGCCATGATGGGAGCGACTTTGGTCGGATCTTGTGCAAGAGGAGATAAGGCGAAGTACCAGGGACGGATCTTCATCAAAGAACTCTGATGAAGAGAATTGCGCTTTGGCTGCCAAAGCAAAGAAGGGGAAGAGCAAGAAAGCTTCTCATTCCGGTGCGAAAGGCAAGAAGGAGGACATGTCCAAGGTGAAGTGCTTTCACTGTCACCAACACGGACATTATGCCACAAATTGTCCGCAGAAGAAGAAAAATAAGCAGGCTGCTGGATCTGCAGCTGGAGAGGCCTTAGCCTCGCAGTTTGAGCTGGATTTTTCATTGATCGCATGCTTGGTCTCAAGTGTGATTGGTTTAGTGTGGTTTACGTATGTATATTTTATTAATTATTGGTTAGATATAGTTATCTTAGGTTTTATTAAGTGAAAGGGCATGATCAAAGATCATGCCTCTTCACCAAGGGACACCATGAGGCTATATTTAAAGTCTCGGTGATTCCCCATTGTAATCATATCTCATATCTCATCTTTTATCAATAATAATATATATTTATTCAAGTTTACCAGAGTTTTTACACTCCATTGGTATCGGAGCCATCGCTCTTAGGGATCTGTGTGATCACCCAGAATTACGGAATTACAAGAAAATTCCAAAATTGCAGATTTTTTTTTAAAAACCAAGTGCTTGTGGGTAGCAACATTTGTTTTTTAAAAAAGGAGAAGGAAGAAATATATATATATATATATATATATATATATATATATATATATATATTAATAAAATCAAAATGAGAAGGAGAAGTTAACATAAAGGGAAATAAACTAAAAGAAAAAAGAAAAGTAAAAAGAGAGATATACGTACATGTGAAGACAAAGTAAAATTAAAAAGGAGAAGAGTAGTCTTGTGGTTTACAAGCTCGTAGTTTTGGGCCCATGGTATTAAAAACCCATTTCCCCTTTTCAAAAACAAAGTGACTTTTAAAAACAATATTATATATATATATAATTCAAATAATAAAATAATAATAATAATAATAATTATTATTATTTAATATATATATATTATAATAATAATAATAGAAATTATTATTATTATTTCAAAAAAAATTTAATTTAATTAATTAATTAAAAAAAAAGGGGAAAAAACTGGCAGAAAAATATTCCCCACCTCATACACGTTCAATGTCTTCATCGATGTCAATGGCCGAATTCCAGAAGAAATTGGTGGATGTCAAGAAACAGATCAATAATAATTCCGAAGAATTCAGAAAAAGATTAGTCGATCTTGAAAGTACAGTTGCAGGACATTCCAACGACATCAAAAAGGTTCATGATACGACAAATCGAATAGAAAGAAAAATGTGGCTAAATCATCACGAGGCCACAGAAAAGCAAAGTGAAGCAATGAAAAATATGACAGAACTCTTCAATAAGCTGAATGATAAGATAGATAAGTTAAGTCAAACACAATTCCCAATATCTCCTAACATGGAACAAAATCAACAAGAAACAATTAAAAATGATTCGGGGAACTCGAGAAGAGCATCGGGAAAAAATCGATTCCCCACATCATCAAGAAGATAGTAATGCGATTTTTCAAATAAGCGGTTTCAGAATGCATTTGCTAATCAATATCCCTTCTTGTTCCACCATGAGCATATCAGTGAAAAGCCAAAATCGAGCTACCCAAATTTGATGGTAATGAAAAAAATAGCGTTGCATGGCTTAATAAAGCGGAAGAATATTTTGAGATTTATGACAATACTAGTGATGACAAAAAAATTAAACATGCTTCCATGAAAATGGAAGGAGAAGCATATACTTGGCATATGTGGTGGGAAAAGACAACGCTTGCTATCAGTTGGAGGAAATTTAAGGATGCATTCTTCAAAAGGTTTCAAGGCATAAAAGAAGAAAAGTTTTTTTCAACGTTCATCAAATTATGCCAAAAAGGAGATGTGGATGAGTACACTCGAGAATGGGAGACCTTGGCAACACGAGTATCGGGATTGTCAGAATCTCGTCTAATCCAGTCTTTCATCTCAGGACTTAAAATCCATATACAAGAAGAGCTCGAACTTCATGAAATTACATCCGTAGAACTAGCAAGGCAAAAAGCAAAAGCTGCTGAAAAGAAATTTGAAAGGTTATCGTGGTCAAAATCAGACAGAGTATATTCGAGACAAAGATTTCCTCAATCTGAAAATGTAGATGACAAAATATGTCCCACCCCATTTTCGTGAAGAAGAAAAATCTAATGTGGAAAAACAAAGAATGAGAGAGGGCAAGTGCAAACGTTGCGGTGAAAAGTGAGACCCTAAGCATAGGTGCACGAAAAGAAACGAGACAAAGAATCTATATAACTGTGAAGCAACTAATGACGCTAACAATAATGATTCATATATAGAAGGATTAGAAGACACCATCGAGTTCTCTCCAGAAGTGGATGACAAAACCATTCCGCAAGTGTCATTATCCTAAGCTTAAGAGGGCATATCAAGAACAACAACGTAATGGTTCTCATCGACACTGGCAGTACCCACAATTTTCTAGATTCAACCATGGCGAAAATATTTAACATCTTTACCTTCCCCATGCCTAATATGAAGGTAATGGTGGCCAATGGTAAGCAAATTCAGCAAGTAGGGAAATGCCATAAGGTCAAACTACAGATAAAATACTTTAATTTAGAATCTCCATTCTACACCTTCCCATTACGAGGAGGAGATGTGGTCTTAAAAATTCAATGGCTACAAACTTTAGGTACTTATTCTGCCAACCATCAGAAGCAGTTTATAAGCTTTAAGTGGGAAGGGCATAAACACAAGTTGTATGGATTCCAAGCCCCAGAAAATCAAATCGTATCTTCATCTCCGATGCCGAAGATGATTAGAAAAGGAGCGCCAGCATCTACAGTACAATGTCATCAGTTATAAATTTTATCTACAAAAAGGAACCATGAAGAGTCACCAGAAGAACAAGGAATAGTTCGGAAACACGAAAAAGTATTCCAAGATTTACCCATGAAAGTGCCTCCCGATAGGAAAATCAAACATCCAATAGAAGTCAAGACAGGATCCGACCCTGTCAATATCAGATCTGGTCACTATCCACATCAACAAAAGATTGAACTCGAGAAGATGCTCCACGATCTTTTTAAAATGTGGGAAGCAAGAGCCCACCGCTCAGAAAACCCAGGTGTTCGTCAACATTGTCCATCATTATGTATGCTTTGAGGACAAAGCATCTTTAAGAGAGGGGCAAAGTTATGTATATTTTATTAATTATTAGTTAGATATAGTTATCTTAGGTTTATTAATGTGGAAGAGCATGATCAAATATCATGCCTCTTCGCCAAGGGACACCCTAAGGCTATATTTAAAGCCTTGGTGATTCCCCATTATAATCATCTTTCATCTCTCATCTTTTATCAATAATAATATATACTTATTCAAGTTTGCGAGCTTTTACACTCGAGTTTCTTGACAGTGGTGCGTCTTTTCATATGACCGGAGACAAAGATTTGTTTACGTACGGATGAGAAAGATCTTGGAGTGCACAACGAGATGGGCGATGATGGTAGATATAGTGCGACCGGTATCGGTACCATTTCCTTTGAGAGGGAGTCTGGTAAACCCTTCGTATTGAATGAAGTGATGCATGTTCTAGGATTGAGGAAGAATCTTATCTCTGTGGCAATGTTAGAAGACAAGGGATATGATGTTGTCTTTAGAGAGGGAAAGGATTTTCTGCGCAGTAAGGAAACTGGTGAGACCCGGAGGATAGGGGTTCGAGTTAAGAACCTTTATCAGTTGCAGGTAGATGGTTGCACAGCAATGGTAGGCAAGGCAAAAGGAGTGGTGAGCCGGGATGATGGCGAGATGTGGCATAGGAGATTGGGCCACCTTCACCATGGAGCTTTGAAAATTTTGCAGCAGATTTCTACCGGGCTTCCCAAAGGTACACTTGCACAGTCAGATTAGTGCAAGGGATGTACTTTGGGAAAATTTGTGAAAGCCACCTTTCACAAGAAGGATAGTCGCGCCACGACGATCCTTGAGAGAATTCACATAGACATGTGTGGACCTTTCTCAATAGCTTCGACAACAAAGCACAGGTACTATGTGATCTTTGTTGATGATTTTTCTCGGAAGTGTTGGATCTTCTTCATGCAGATGAAGAGCGAGACATACTCAAAGTTCTGTGAGTTCAAGGCACTGGTTGAGAAAGAATCGGGAAAGCAGGTGAAGGCTCTTAGGAGTGAAAATGGTGGTGAATTAATCTCTGGCGAATTCAAGGACTTTTGCAGCGCAGAAGGAATTCGAAGAGAGCTCATAGCGCCTCATAACCCACATCAGAATGGGGTCGCGGAGCGAAAGAACAGAACGATCATGGGTGCTACACGGGCGATGTTGCATGATTAGGGCCTTCCCATACACTTGTGGGCTGAGGCATGCAATACTGCGGTTTATGTGAAAAACCGTTGTCCTCACAGGATACTTGGCATGAGTACACCCGAGGAGGCGTTTTCTGGTAAGAAGCCTGATATTTCCCATTTGAGGATTTTTGGTTCACATGTTTACATTCATGTGATGAAGGATGCCAGGAAGAATATAGAGCCAACTACAGAGGTTGGGATATTTGTGGGGTACATTGATACACCCCACAACTATCGTGTGTATTTTCCAAACAGTCGCAAGACTGTTGTGCGATGGGATATCAAATTTCATGAGCAGAAAGCCATGAAGTGTTCACTTGAGAGGGAGCCACACTTGCATGCAGATGAGGAGCTATCAGTTCCTAAGGATGAGTCTCTGGATGTGGATCAGCCACAAGAGGAGGTTCATGGAGTGGAAGAAACCACTCATGCAGCGCCAACCATCAGAGGGCGGAAGTGCACTACGAGCGATCGGCGCGCTTCAAGATGCAGAGAAGGTTGTAGGAGCACCTACATCACAGCGCAGACAGAGACAGTCACCTGACTGGTACACTAGATACATGGCTCTTATGAGCAAGTGTATCGTGACAGAGCCATCCTCTTTCGAGGAAGATGTGGAGGATCCTTCATGGGTAGATGCCATGGTGGAAGAGTATGATTCGATTGTCAGAAACAGTGCATGGGAGATTGTCCCAAGGCCGGAAGGGAAATTAGTGGTGGGTTCAAGATGGATCTACAAAGTGAAGCAAGCAACTGACGGGAGTGTGGAGAATTACAAGGCAAGATTTGTTGCTCGAGGCTTTTCACAGATTGAGGGGATCGATTATGAGGAGACCTTTGCACCTATCGCAAGGTATTATTCCATACGGATGATTCTTTCTCTCTCAGTGCAGATGGGGTGGCACATTCATCAGATGGATGTGAAGACTACGTTCCTCAAAAAAGTGATTGAGGATGAGGTGTACATAGAGAAGACCGAAGGTTTCGAGATCTTCAGCAGCGAGTCACATGTGTGCAGGCTCAAGGGAGCGCTGTATGGGTTGAAACAAGCACCTCGTGCTTGGTATACACAGATAGACGCAGTTATTTCATCGGACTTGGATTCTCCAAGAGTGAGGCGGATCCTAACCTATACCAGATTGTGGTGGAGGGTAAGTTGCTGATCATTGTACTTTATGTAGATGATTTGATTTCGACAGGTGATGAACTGTTGATACACTCATGTAAGGCTGATCTTGCAAAGGAGTTTGAGATGAAGGACTTGGGCCTCTTTCATTATTTCCTGGGATTGGAAATTTGGTAGTGCAATGATGGACTGTTTTTTTCTCAAGGCAAGTATGCCCGGGAGATACTAGAGATGTTCAACATGCATGGCTGCAAGCCTGTTGATACTCCTCTTCCTGGTGGATGGAGGAAGGAGGATGCTACTTCAGCGGAGGTAGTGGATGCCACTGTTTATCGACATTTGGTGGGGTCGCTTATGTATCTGGTAAATACACGACCCGACATATGCTATCTTGTTAACCCGGCTTTCACAAGATATGGTTAAGCCTACCAAGCTCTTTTGGAAGGCGAGGCAAGCATGTATTGAGATATCTTACGGGCACATCTGTATCTTACGGGCACATCGGGATATGGGTTATGGTACAAACGATCGGACATATAAATTTCATGTGGCTTCATGGATGCAGATTGGTTAGGGAGCCAAATGGACAGAAAGAGCACATCTGGAGGGATTTTTAGTATCGGGTCGACAACAGTTTCTTGGTACAGCAGGAAGCGAAGATCCGTGGCACTCAGTTCAGCAGAGGCCGAGTATATGGCAACGAGTTTGGTTGCATGCGAGGCTATATGGATGAGAAGGATCCTGATCGGGTTTTTCGGTTCACACTTAGATCTTACTGTGATATATTGTGATAATCAGAGTTGCATCAAAATCTCGGTTAATCCAGTATTTCATGATAGATCTAAACACATTGAAATCCGGTAACATCATATCAGATATTGTGTGCAGCGGAAGATCATGTTACTTTCATACATTCCTACGGAGGATCAGGATGCTGGTATCTTGACGAAGGCGCTCACCAGGAAGAAATTCGAATACCACAGGGGCAGGATAGGGGTGGAATATAATCCTTATCTTGTTGAGAGGGAGTGTTGAGATTGCAACAAGATGATGAGCTTAGTGGAAATAAGTCGCCTTCACTAAGTGGGCCCGCAGGCTATTTTTGGCGCAAGTCTATTTTTAGACTATGTCTATTTTTAGACATGTCGATCATATTCTATGAGTTGCAGGATGCTATTTGTGGATGGTTGGTCAAGTTGGAAATATAGATGGACTTCTATTTTTAGACATATTGGGCGGAATCTATTTTTAGATTGCCAGTCTAAAAATAGATATGTCGAATATTATTAGCTCTTAATAATATTTGGACTATAAACATTATCTTATTCTCTTGGAGCACTTCAGTTAAGTGCATAGATGTGGCACAGGAGTTGAGAGAAGGAATTATGCTATTCCTAAGGGTTAGGTGGAGCTATTGCATGGATACTTCAGTTAGAACTCATGTGAGAGAGTTTGGTGGAGTTGATTGAGGAAGTTAATGGAGTTGTGTTAAGTTTAACTAAGCTAAACATACTTGAGCTAGTTGTATCTAGTCTAACTAATTGATACACTAGTGACAGTGGTGTGAATTAATTATTAATTAATTCACTAATTATAAAATCATTAATCAAATAAAGAATACATCAATTAACTTCAGTGCATAGACAGTTTCAGTGGAGACCAGTGAAGAGATAGGTGAAAGAGTAGTGTGACTATCAGTTGTGACTATACGATTGTATGATTTGCAACAACCAGTGATTGGAGATGCCAATGAGGACTGCGCAGTACAAGACAGGTGGTTTGAATTTATTTATGAGCCATTCTTCAGCATTGATTACACAGTAGAGGCAGGCTATCAGGTGGCAGAGATTGGAGCATGTGTTTTGCTAGATCTAGCTTGATTAGTGTGTAGCAATTGGAGATTGTACTAAGAGCTTGTGGGGAGCTTTGTATGGTGATTTTTAAATGATCTCTATGACATATAATATACAGATAGTTGGAGGTTTTTAGCTTTAAGCTTTCCCATAAATTACTGTGTTCATATGTGTAATTGTTTATGGTTTTAAAGTGTGCATGCAATTGATTTTATTTCCACAATTAATGATCAATGGTAGAAAAGATTTTGTATTGTGCATGAAGTTAAAATAGTGTGTGATCAGGAGAATATCGGTGTATAACTTATCAGTTATTCAAATTTCTACATATTCTCTGAGCGGAGACTGTGAGAGAGAACAAAGGATATTATAGTGGATCTGCTGTAGGTTTTGTCTCTTCATTTTGCTGGATAATAGAAAGGAAGGACTGGCTGTTTGGGGTGGACCTACCTCAAACACTTGTGACATGGTACAATTAGGCTCCTCCATGCTTGTGACAACCTTCTATAGGGTCTACACACATTTTTTATCCCTCAAAAAAATCCTCCCTAACCTTGACCCTCTAACAAGGTACCTCATTCCTCCTTCCAGCACTTCAGACTTCTGAAATCAGCCTCAAACAACCCTCTCCTCATTTTTTGGTAGCCTCCTTGTTGTAGCTAAAAAAAGGGTAGCCTCCTCTACAAGCTGCACACTTGTGATGTGTTGCACAGTTGGAGGAGGATAAGTGTCCTCCATCACCTTCCTTTTATACACATAGGAAGGGCTTCTTCCAACATCCTCCATGGGCTTGACAATTGTTAAGATGATTATTTGCACCAAGCCAGCCCTAACTCATTTGTGAAAAACCCAATCATAACCTTCAAAAATTCATATCTCCATTTCTACAACTCAAAATCAGATGATACTTATTGCGTTGAATTCTTCTCGCTAAGAGCTATCATCCTTATCCATCACATGTTGAAATGTACTCATGGTTTTGGCCCAAATCATGATGGGTGAAAAACCCCTACCTTCAGTTCCAAGCCCACAAATTACTCTTGTGGCATTTTTCCCTCTATTCCCCGAACCTTAGGGCTTGGAGTACCTCCCAAGCTACTAAAAAATAAACACTCCCTCTTAGTGAGGGATGTACTTCCAAGACTAGGAAGTAACTCATCATCATCATCACTACTCACAACATTTGTCTAACTCTTGGCAGTAACTACTGTAAAATCCCTAAAGCATGAACTACACCTCTCTTGGAAGTGTTGCTATCACTAGAAGCATCCTTCTTCTTTTTCTTCTCATGTATCACTTTCCAATCTCTCCATTATTCCTTCTTGGAAGTTTTAGGAGCACCCTTTGTCCCCACTGACCACGTGCTCTTCTTGGGCTACAAATTATCCCTTTGAATCTTCAAGCTCCTGCTAGAACTCGACTCCCCCTAAGCCTCTAGAACCTAGAAATTCCTCATTGGAACCTGTACCTACCCCTCTAAAGCCTACACCTACACCTACTTCTCTAGAACCTGCACCTATTCCACTTGCTTCTTTTCCCATGATCCACATGTTTTCCCGTCAACCTGTAGAGACCATGCTCTTAACTCCAAGTACAATCTCATTTGAGCTAGAGCCTATAGGTTTGATTCTTTCCTTCCCATCATGGAATAAGACCTCAAACCCATTATTATCGATCATCGAGACAAAAATCATGCAATATTCGAGTCCTAGTACAAATAGTACATCCTCGACCCACATCACTCATCATGTCTCCATCCTAAATGGCACAACACTTGATCCTAAGATCTCCAACTGACTCTTGTCACCAAACACCATGTGCAAATTCAATTCCCATTCATTTAGAGTCTCAAAAATCTCCTGTGACCCTGTCATATGTTTCGTCGCACCACTGTCCACATACCAACCATCATCATTAATAGTACCCTGCATGAAATGAGGGATCATAGAAAAGTCATCCTCCTCCAATCTGCTGATGAGATCATCTATCTCAGCTGAAGTGGCAACACCGACGACTTGCCTTGCTTTCCTCTTCTCATCATATCCCTTCTTCTTCATCGAACATCTCAATGAAAAATGACCCATCTTGCCACAATTGAAACACTTTATATTACTCAAGTCCTTCTTCTTCTTACCATTCATTCATGCTGCAAGTAACACATCATCATTTTCCCTATTCTATGGATGAAGATCCTCGTCTCACAACTATTCCTGAATGAAGTCATCCCACAGCCTATTCCAGTCTAGCAATTTTCTCTCTGGCAATGATCCATTTGATGAAGGGATTCCATTCCTTGATAAACCCTTCCAAGGGAATCCTTACCATATCACTATCTGAAATAGTCACATTGACGAAAACAAGCTCATCTCTGACCTGAGAAAATATCGCCATATACAAAGTCACTCCTTCACCCTTTATCATCTCGATGGACTTCAAATTATCCTCCAATACCAGTACTTGGTTCTCATTCTTATTGTGGAACAAATTCTGAAGATCCATCCACATCTCATGTGCAGTGTTCTTCCTAGAAAAATGAGGTAGGGGATCCTTCACACCATCTAGGATGATCAATCTCACCCCCATATCCAAAATATTCAAGCACTTCCAGCTCCTTTGGTTTAGTTGGATTCTTGATGGTTTTTTTGGCTTACTCCCATATCGAGCTGACCTGTAAGACCAAATTGATCCTTTCCTTCCATGGAATATACTTGGAAAACCCCTCCAACCTGTCCTCATACCAGAGACCTTCCTGCCACTTCGACATTGTCACCTAAAATGTGACCAACTCCCTCTTAAGATGTACTTCCCTGTGCACAACTCGGATTCACTGTCTTCCAAATTAGTTCAAACATGCTCTGATACCATGTTGAATTTACATGATCTTGGGTCCAAGTTAAAATCTTAGAATCATTGATGCTACCAAAATAATAATATCAACAAGAACTACTTTGCACAGCATAAAATATAAAGTAGTAAATCACACATGCACAAGTGTAGACAATTTTTAACAAATATTGTACAATAATGTACAACCCAATCTTCGCTATATTAAATAAAACTGAATAATACAATATTCTATAGAATATAAGATACAATGATAATCATGATGCACAAACTCTATGTCATATCTTGTCCTGCTAGTCCTTCGCTTTTGTATTGCTCTCTAGCTTCCCTTTAGTCCCTCAAAGGACAACACATAGAGACTCTAGGAGGGATGTTAGGGCTGCCACGTAACACTGTTGTAAGTCACTTTTTTTGCATGTACACGGGCTGATCCAATCTTCTCTCTAGGTTGGCTGATACTAGAGATCCAATCTACCTTCTAGTAGCCTCTTTCGTCCATCAAAGAGCTACTCATAAGGAAACAAACTTCACCCAACCTTTAGCTCCTCTTCGTCACTTCAAGACTGCTAGTCTAGGGCTACTTTGGGTAGCCAACACATTTCCCTCCACCATATCAATGGCACCAAATAATTCACTGGAAGTTATGCTCCTTGGATAGACTTTTAACCTCCACGAAAAGTACTCCAAATAACACCCACATTCTACTAAACAATTTAATCCAATGATCGACAAAACATGGATCCAACACTTAAAAGATGCACCAAAATGTACAACTTCAGCTCATTGTTTTGAGGTATGATTTATTTGCTGCAAACAAGGCCCAGTTAGGACATACCACAGTCCCTTTTCCAGCCTTCTCCGCCCAAATTTTCTCCTATTTGATGCGGTTGCCCTTACTTGAGGGTCTGAGGAGGGATAATCTGATTCTGGGTTGTCCCAGCCCTCAACCAAACCTCGACCTACCTATAAACACCTGTGACATGCTATATTTGGGTGTTTTAGGGCTTGCTACATCCTTATATAGGGTTTACACACATTTATTATCCCTCAAAATAGATCTCCCTAGGCTCGACCCTCCAGCAAGGTACCTCAGCCCTCCTTCCAACACTTCGGACTTCTCAAATGAGCATAAACCAACCCTCTTCTCCTTCATTGGTAGTCTCCTTCTTGTTGCGGCCAAAATAGAAGGAACCTCATCCTCTACGAGCTACACACTTGTGATGTGTTGCACAATTGGATGAGGATAATTTTCCTCCATCACCTTCCTTTTATACACATAGAAAGGGATTCTTCCAACATTCTCCATGGGCTTGAAAACTGTTAAGAGGCTTATTTGCATCAATCAGACCTTAAATAATTTGTGCAAAACCCAATCATAACCTTCAAAAATTCATATCTCCATTTCTACAACTCAGAATCAGATGATTCTTGTTGCGTTGAATTCGTCTCTCCGAGAGCTATCATCCTCATCCATCACATGTGAAAATGCACTTTTGGTTTTAGCCCAAATAATGATGGGTGAAAAACCCCTACCTTGGGTTCCAAGCCCACAAGTGACTCTTGTGGCACTTTTTCCTCCACTCCCCAACCCTAGGGCTTGGAGTACCTCCCAACCTACTCAAAAATCAACATTGGTCAAGCTTAATATGTGAAAATCCCCATGTAACAATCTTAACAAAAAAAATCTTTTATTAAAATCCCATATTACAGATACACCAATGTTTTATAATAAGCTATTAGAGTGTTTAATATATCGGGACATCGTAGGTTTCTTCAAAAATCCCTGCTATTGTATTTTCCGAGGTTTCTATTATAAGAAATTTTGAATCATAACCATCAGAGGCGTGAAAAAAGGTTATTAGGGATTTTTAAATGAGAGTTACGATAAATTCATTTTCCAAGGTTTCAATATTATAATAAGTGAGGAGGTTTTATCATATGCAAAGGAATGGGTTTTATGAACCAACACTTGCTTAATGTATATTAAAGGGATCCATTTGTTAGTCATCATTATTTTTTCCTATTTTGATGACTAGATCCCTTGTGTAGGTTTTCTAGAAACCAATCTCGATCAGTCAATTTGTCAGCTAGAAAACCCCTCAAACAATTTTTTGTCTCCTACCCCTCTCTTTCATACTGTGATGAAAGTGGTCTTTAGTTTTCAGTCCTGGCCTAAATCAGCAAAACCTCCCTGTCTATAGCTGTCACAAGCCTTGTATCTCTGAATATTCAAAATCCCTTGTTTCCACAGAGCTCACTATCAAACATTGGACAAGTTGTCTACCCCTCTCTCACTGATTATTTTGTCATATGATGACCTGATTATGCCTGAGAAACTCTTCAAAATCTATGACAAAATCTCTAAGTCTAGGTGGTGGTGTTTAGGGCAAATACCTTGACAAAACTGTCTCTAAGCCAAAAACCTTGTTTTCAACATCAATCAACCTTCATTTCTCATTTTCTGGAAAAACAAATCCTTTGTCTATCCATAAATTATACACCACTAAAATAGTCATTGTATATTGTTTCAGCAGAGCTCAGAAAGGTTCAAATCAGGGAAAAGAGAAAGAAATTCCATGTCTGAAGAAAAATGATCATTTCAAGCATGATCTTCATGATACATCAAGAAAGCTCTCCAAAGATCAAAGACATCTATCAATGCATCTCTGTAGAGGTATAGTGAGTGATGACAGTAAGAAAAGTGTGAGCCAAAGAATACTTCAGGAAAGTTTTCATGTTGTGGCAGTTTACTTTGGGAAATCAGAGAAAATGCAGATGGTGAAGAAAGAAGACCTACAGGATTCAAACTCAAAAGCACCAAAAAGTCAGAAATCCTCCATTATGGAAAATGAACACAAAGACTGAGTAATGTATACCTCCCAGCGCTCCATGTTAACTCAAAGGGAATTTTGCATTAGTTCTTAAACAGGTGAGCCAACTTTACAAATCAGTCTTATCCAACCAACAATGACAGTCTTGGGCAAAAAAGGGGCTCTCTAGGAACTAGGAAATCAAAATGAAAATGTAAGAGGAACAACTGCCTTTTACCTTACTTTAAGCCTAGGCCCTTAAAAGCATTCAAAGACAATTTCAACACCAAAAGAGCTATAGCTGTTACAAAGAAATTTTATCTCCATGGCCAACACAACAGACATTCATAAGTTGCAAATGCATTACCATGCTCACGATTTTCATTAAGAGTTCTACAAGAAGTCACATCTCAAAAACAAAGCAGAGGGCCCACTTACCACTCGTTCAAGAGGCTTCCTTCACGATAAGTAGAGGGCCTAAACAGTGGTTTTGAAAAACCTAGGTAGTTGCATTGTACATTGCCTCCTCCAAAAGATGAGCAGAGGGAAAATCACCAAGGGTTAATATTTTGTTTGAGAAAATTTTCAATGCTAGACAGAGATGAGAAAAAATGAGTTTAGAAGAGATCATTTAATGATAAACAAAGGCTAAACAGAGTTTTTGTGACATTCTCCCTTAAATGGCTAAGCAAAGGGCATACACATTTCTATTTGCATTTCATCCTTTAGTGCTAAAGATACTCCGGACACAATTTCACTTTTCAAGAAGGTTTTCCTCCCAAGGTTCAATAGGGAAAAAGCACAAGTTTTCAAGAAGCCTCTTCTAGAAATGAGCAGAGGGCACTCTTCTTGTTTCAAGCCCACACAGTCTTCAAGAAACTATCCCTACAGAGAGAAATGAAACACATACAGTTTTTCTATGACCTTCTTCAAAAAACAAAGAAAGGACACAGTGTTTAATGGGAAATGGCCTCCTTCCAAAGACTAATACAATCAAGAACGAAGACACTGTTGTTTTTTAGCCTCCATAAATAATGAAAAAAATGGAATAAAGCATAATTTGTTTAAAAGGTGTCAAGATGTTGCTTTATTAAAAGACAAAAATGGGTGTCAAATCACCAAGGGAGGGAAAACCATGATTCAAAAATTTCAAATGACTCTAAAAACCTCAAAGGGTATCTTTCCAAGGCACATTTTATTTGGCGAAGAGGTTTTTCATTTTTTTTAGGTTCTGGGCAGCCATCGTGCAAAAAGGAAGGTCACGACGCGCCTGTAGCATCTGCCTGAAGAGATTTGTACATGGCGCAACATGCCTAGAGTCACGCCCGACGTGCAACATATTTCCACCCGGTGCCTGGCCCGTCACTTACCGCCCACCTCACCCAGCTCCACACAGGCCCTTACCTACACTACATGCAGTCTTCGGCACATCTATCACCTCCTCGCCTTGGCCCTTAAACATTCTGTCTGGCAGCTCTACATGACACTCTTGCACTCATATTTAGCTCAAGCCATCTGCCATCTTTCGGCCCATCACCCATCCTGCCCGGCCCGGCGTGTAGAAGGCGCCTGGGCGCTCACAGTAGTATGCCCAAAGGTGCCTAAAATCCAGTTTTTGCACAGTAAGGAGTTTTTCACATAGCAAAGGCATTGTTAAGGTATTCCTAATCCTCTTTATGCCTTATTTTTTTCAGGTCTTTGAGCACTTGAAAACTAAATTTAGAGGAGAAAGACAGTGTTAGAGGAAGGAAATCCTATTTTCATTTTGGAAATTTGTTACTGAGGCTACAAAGAAGAGTGAGACCAAGATGCGTCCAAAGAAGGAAAAGGATAAGAAGGCAGGCCAGCACAATAGGTTTGACCCCACTACTATTAAGGAGATCACTGCATCCTCTTCAACCTTTTCCTATTTTCAAGAAGTGGGTTGCCTTTACTTTTGCAATAAAATCCAAGAGGTCACTAGTTTCCCTCTCCTGACTGAGCTATTTTCCCTGAGATTAGATGGAAAGCAGGTTCACATTGCAGGTTTTGACTTTGTGCTCACCCCTAAAGTTGTGTCAAAGGCAACCAAGACTCCCTATATCGGAGAAAGATGGTTCAAACAAGCATACCTAGACCTAAATATCTATAAGCCATTTCTAAAGCCAACCCATCGGGATGAGTGCCAAGCTATCTTTCCTTTTTCTCACTTATTGAGAAATTATGCCGCCCTTATGAAAACCATCATGAAGTATTTCACATGTGAGGGGAGATATTCTCGAGTTTATTCCTATCGTGTCAAACTTCTGATGCATTTCACTCGAACTCAGCTGCTAAACTTGTCTTTCTTCCTATGCAAGAGCATAGACAAGATGTCCTCCTTTGTTCAAAAGAAGCCTCTGGCTTAGTAGAGGACCAGTCTATTCCATCATTCTCTCATCAAAGTCCTCATCCTTCACCAGCTGAAACAAAAATGAGTCTCTTGGGAAACTTTCATTTCTCATCCAGACCTCATTGCTGCATCTTCATCCCAAGGCCCCTCTCATGCACCTTCCTCACCCTCCACTCATTATGTTTCCTCTTCTTCTCATGAATCTAATCCTCAAAGGCAAGCATCACCCATAATTGATAGTGAGAAAGAAGAAAGTAGCAAAACCAAGCAAGGAGGTGATGAGGAACAAAACAGTCCTCAGACAAACAATGAAGAGGGTAAGGAGAGAAAAAGAGGCACTTCATAGCAAAGCAGTGATCATGAAGACAGTGACAGTAAACAAAAAAATGAGGACAGTGAAGAAGGCATCCCACACACAGCTAGTGAAGACACTCCTCAAGAGACAAGTAAGGAAAACGGTGAAGATAGTGATAGCATGCAGAGAAAAAAGAAGGCGCTCATGATGAAGACATCCCACCACAAACTAAAATCACTATTCATAAAGGTGAGGGCAGCTTGCATGAAGGACTTCAAAATAGTAATCAAGATGAAGACAGCCCTCACTCAACTCAAAACAGTGAAAGTGGCAATCAGCAGAAAAATGAAGACAGTGGCAGTCAAGCTCAAAGTAGTGAGGAGGGTAAAAAAGGCAGTCCTAAAGACAGTCATGACAAAATCAGAGGCAGTGAACAAGGCAACCCTAACAAAGAAGACAAAAACAATGATAAGGGTAAAGGTGGCAAAGCCTAAAATCACCAAGTCTACAAAGAAGAAAACCATTCAAGCAGTGACTATTAATGTCACTAGGGCGCTAAGGAGTAGAGGAAAATTGCCTAAGTAAGCTATCGTTGAATTTCCAAAGAGAACAAGAGAAAAGAAACCTATTCAAGCCAAGGGCAAAGTAAAGATTGAACAACAAGAAAGCAGCCATGAGCATGAAAGGGAATTTAACATAATACAGGTAGATAGTGATGATGAAGGTGATTAAATCAGAATTCTCAAGTCCCTTTTGCAGAACAGGGAAGCTCAAATTGAGGACTTAGAAACTGACCTAGAAAGGTCAAAGGACCTCATTCACTTTCTAAAAATGCAAAATAGACAAATGAGTGGGAAAATGGCCATCTATGAGGCCCGAGCACTCAAATATCAAATAAAGGCACATAAAGCATAGGTGAAGCTTGATGAGTACATGGACGAATTTGCTGATGATAAATAAGAGGAAGGACCAATAAGGAAAAGGCCTAGGACCATGGGTCTTAGGAAAGCATTGAAGAAGCAAAGGGAGGAAGAATCAACCCTTGCTCAACAGTATCCTCTCACACACCTACTTGCCCAAGAGATAGAAAAGGACAAGTAGTCTTGGCTTGAAAGAGTAAATAACATTTGGAAACCAAATTGAACAAGGCCAACAAATATTTGGACCTGCAAATGAGAGTGACTGGGCATTACAATAAATTGAATCAATTTTCCCGAAAGAAACTAAGAATTGCCCAAGCCAAGCTCAAAACTGCCCAAAAGAGATGCCTAGTGGAAAAAAGAGGAAAAAGAAAATCTCAGCTTGGAATCTTGGCTCAAGCTTCCATACATGTTTCTAGAAACCCTTAAGGGGTTCACTCACCAAAATTGGGCAATTTTGGACATAATCTTGTTTTTTGTGATTTTTGGGCCTAATTGCATAAATTCATGGGCGCTGCCATTTTTTCTTGGAGCATCATCAGTTGATGGAAGTTAAATTTTTTGATGCATTAAATTTGAGGGAGTATACTTAGAAATTTTTAGAACAAATGAAGATGTTTTGGTCCCTCAAAAAGGCCAAAAACAGTCATTTTTCAACATTCTGCGCCTTATATCAGCAAGTGTTACACTCCTGGGTTTTTTCACTCTTTCTACTTTTTGACAGAGTTCCTGGCATCATTTTGGAAAAAATCAAGTAGTTTTGGAAAGAATACATCTAGGGCTTTCCAACGAGCCATCACGGGCCTCATTTAAACATCGGGAAGTCCCTCAAAAATCCTCTGCAAGACAAACTTTTTTTTGGTGCTATGCTCCTGTAGTTTTTGCTAAAAAAGTAGTTTTCTAAGTGTGACTAGCCAAATGTGCGTTAGGCAAGTTTATTTCATGTGTCAGGCTTCAAAATTGATTCCTTTTTTTTATTTTGGTCCAAAAATATATTTTAGAGGACATTTTGTGCCTTGGACCTTGTTAGGCCTCAAGGATAGTTTTAGATATTTATTTCTGGCCAATGGCCTTCTAGTTGCTCTAGGTGGGTTTCCTCCTCCTTGGCCTATATAATCCAAGAGGATTCATTGTAACTAGGGGGGAGAACTTGAGTTATAGAGAGCAATACATAGCACTATGAGCTTTGAAGAAATACTTGTTTTATGAAGTGGATGATCTCTTGCTTGGCTTGATGGTGGAGGAGCATTGTGTGTAGAATTCCATGGCTTGGTGAATGGTATTGTGTTTCTTATTTATTATGTTTTCTTATTTTCTCATACATTTTTTCATGCTTCTTGCTTTCTGTAGTTCAGTAAAGAATAATTTTGAGATATTCCCATGGAGGCACCTCAAATTTCCTGTTTCATTGCAACTTAAATGCTTTCATCTTTCTTGGTCATGTCAAAGAATTCTTAATTGCTCTTTGGTTCCCTAAGAACTTGTTATCAGTTTCATTAATGGTTATTATGTATGATGTCTAGTATGATTCACGGTATGTCCCGCTTACTCATAGCTAATCAAAACTCCATTTCTGAAATCTCTCTCTGAATTATTGGTTGTTTTAGTTAAGTCAAAGAGGTCATGTTTCGATCTTGCCCTTTGTCCATGCTTTGCAGTCTTATTTCAAAGTTCCCTATAGCTCAAGATATGATGTTTAGGATTTCCATATTTATATATTGAGTTGTTTGTTAATATTATTTGTTTTCCCAAAAGTCTAAAGGTGATTTTCCCAAAGTTAGAGGGTCTTATACTTCTATGTATCACTGGATTTAATTTATTTTCTACATCTATCAGTTTGAGTTTCGTTCATAGAGATTTATGGTCAACCCTAACTCATGAATGCTTGATGTTTAACTATCTATGCTTAAAATCTCTTTTTCTTTCACAAACTTAATGTCCATCTCATTTCACTTTCACCCAAAGAATCCATTTACCTTGACTAAATCGGCCCTGCAGTAATACCTTGTCCATCATTAAGACAATCTTGACCTTATCTGACCCCATAGCCCAATTGATTTGACGAAATCCATATCTATTTGTCCTTTTAATCAGTTCCCCTCAAAAAACTCAAAACAAACCAAAACATACTTAACAACTAGCCTAAAATCAAATATACAAAAGCAAACAAATTTACATCATTTGCATAATAGCAAGAGCCCTCTCTGAGTCCAAGAAGGCTAGTTCATAGGGCGCCATTATAGCATCATTTCTCACCTTCATATGATTCATGATTTCTTTTATGGATTTGGGCACCCATTCCTACAGACTTGGACAAATTCACTAAAAAACAATGTAAAAATCCCCATACGCGGTTATGCCCAGAATTTTCCGCGTGTATAAGCGAGTCCACATGCACTTTTCCGCGTATGCCATTAAAATAATTAAAAAATATATAAAAATTCCCTATTTTTGGGTTGGGTTGATGGTTACTCTGGTAGTTCAACCACCCCAGCACGTGGCCAACTGTTTCCAACTGTTGAAACTACTTTGAGGGAGTATAAAAGCCCCTCATGTGTATGGCCTATGGGAGAGAGATAATTTATTGATATTATACTACCTTGGAATTCCCTATCAATCCCCGATTCCCGATACCTCCTGCACTTTCCCGGTTCATTATAGGAAACCCTTGTTTCCTTGAGATGCTCATCTCTATATCATACGTATGCACCGGTTTGGAAGGAATCTTGGTGAGGCAAGGCGGGACGGATCGGACGACGGTGCGCTCGAGAAGATCGTGGAAGGATTCGGTGATCTCTCCACTTCGTTACTTTTCTACATGCTATTTATAATACAGAAGTACCATCTTGTTCCCGAAATATACGTGTTAGTGTCTGCTTACATATATGAGAAAATTGTTATTTAAGCATTCATTATGGTTTATTTAATGTTTTATATGGATTTCACTAACATTTAGAGTAGATATACGCTGTACAACCAGTTCTTCGTGCTTGTTTCTTCTTGTCTTTCAGGTTAAGAAGGAAGGACGGTTGCTGGGGGTTTGGACCCCGCGGGATCTGCTTCAACCGTAGGACCTATGGGCAACTTCCTCGATCTACTCTATTTGGTTTTTCATGAACATGTATGGTTGTGTGAGTCCTTCTTAAGTAGCATGCCCCTGCTTTGTGGAGGTTGTAACCCAACAAACCTCTAGGGTGATTTTCCCCGAAACAGGCTCCAAAGCTTGGTCTGATGTTACCTTGTAATTTAGTCTACTAATTTTCCAAATTACGGGACACTAACATAATGGTGATCACGGTGGGACTTTTCTGAGTTCATGACAATCTGAATATCTTTCAAGACTCACGGAAAACCCCTGTCAAATTGAGCATGCTATCCTATTGATCCATCCCACCGCTCTCTAACATAATGGTGATCACGGTGGGACCTTGAGTCAAAAAATCCTAGGTATCCCTTAGGATCTCTCAAAGTCTCAGTCAAACTTATAAAACTTAAGTGTTGTCCGAAGAGTAGAAACTAGCTCTTTCACCATCTTGGAAAAATGATGATTCAGCTATAGGAAACTCTTACAAACCTTAGGGCTACATATAGGAACTCAGAAAACCCCAAAAACATCCTTAGATTGGTTTTTTATCAGTTATTGGTGGTGGACCATAAAAACTTATCTCTAAAAACAACAAAACACATCCACCTGGCGACTCCACTAGCCTCTAGTAGGCCTATTACTCCACTAGTCCTTATAAAATCCCCTGGGAATGCATTGAGCAATCCCAATTATGCTGATGGTGGACAAAAAAGTTCAAATCTTCCACTTGGCGACTCCACAACCCTCATTAGACCAAAATACTCCACTGTAGAGAACTTTAGACTGGTTGAAAAGACATAGTGATCCTTTCTGATTAACAAAGATGGATCCAAGGATACAAAAGAGATATTCTCTGATGAGTAGAGAACATATCCCTGGATTCCCACACAAAATACCTAAAATAAATTGGATGAAAAACCTACCTATCTTTCGAGATGAAAAGTTTGATGACCCCTTGTTACACCTCATAAAATTTCATATACACATATGGATGTTAAAGGTTGAATGGCACGAGGACTGCCTCATGAAAATGTTTATGGGAACATTAGAAGATAAAGCGAGAAATTGGTATGAAAGGCTAGAACCTGGCATCTTGTTTTCTTTGAAGGATTTCCACAAAGTATTTTATAAACACTATATAGGGCATTGTCCATCTCTATCATTGGCTGAAAATTTTTGTGATCAATTTGAAGACCTCATACAACACCTTGTAAACATTGATGAAGACTTAGGAAATTGGCATCCTGAGGATCTTTTAGAGGAGGTTCATACTTTTCATACCCAAGATAAATATCTTGACAGCCAAGAAGTATTGGTTGAGGATGAAATCAAATCTGAAATGGAAGAAGAATCAAAACCTTTAGGATCTCTACCTTTGTGCTTTGATTCATTTTAGATTATACAAGCAAACTAGCCACCTGAGAATCTATCAAAGGCAACTCATGAATCCCATGCTTATTGTCCCGAAGATAAAGAAGAGTTGGTTGAGGATGAAACCAATCAAGAAATGAAATAGAACCCACATGATCTCTCTAAAGGCACAAGTGATGATTCATCATCTCTCTTAGGTGAGGCCCAAAAAGACATTCATCCTCTAAATCAATTTTCCCAAGAAAAAGAGGATTATTGTAGCTATATCCAAGGAAAGATAAAAATGCCTCCCTTTTTAACCAAAGAGGAGATAGATCAACTCATAAACATACAGTTAGCCTCTATTTATTTGTCTCATGATCTTAACTATCACATATCAAAAAATGGATTTATAGATAAATTCAAAGAAAAAAAATCTGATAGTCCAATATGCGTGGCTGGTGACATTACTTATATTAATGATTCTCCAAGGTTTGATCAATATGCTGATGATTATGATATTCAATTAGAAAATAAACTTGCATAGAAATCAATAGTTGATTTGTGGGACAAAGTTCACTATCATCAGGTTAAAAAAAGTAAGCAGCCAATACAGGTCACCTATGACACTGATGAGGAAAGCCTTGAGAGTTTACAAGTAAGTGAGGAGTCTCTGACTCTTTGCTCTACTTCACTTCAGTCCATCAGAAATAATTTTCACATGATTGGAAATCAACAGTCTTTCAGCTTTGATGATGAGGTTGAGGAGGATGATGAAATTCTTAAGCAAGTTGTCAATGAGAAACCTTTTCCTGAAATAGTTGAGGAAATCATTTTGGACATGGAATCCTCCTTAACTCCAGATTTTCAGCCACCAAGTTCCATTGAGTTACAAATTGCAGATGAAGAAATAGAAGTTGATAATCACATGAGAGTTGTCTCACTACCCTCTCAAGAGGATTTGCTGCCAAAGAGTATCCCTGATCATCAAAATAATGACCTTCACGCAGTTTTCAGCCCACTAAATCAGAACACATCAGTTTGGCAAGAGGACTACACTGCAATATGTGATGAGTCTGACAGTTCAAGTGATCATGAAGAAGGGGAAGAGTTTCTTCCCCAAAAGAGCCTCAAGCATAGCCAAGTGGAAGAAAGAGTAGTCCTGAATGAAGCTTATATATCAAATCCTATAGATCAGGTATTATTCCAAGATCCATTTGTTGTTTTCCTTGGGAAATCTGAAGGAGTAGTGTGTTCCGATACACCACTAAAATAGTCATTGTATATTGTTTCAGCAGAGCTCAGAAAGGTTCAAATTAGGGAAAAGAGAAAGAAATTCCATGTCTGAAGAAAAATGATCATTTCAAGCATGATCTTCATGATACATCAAGAAAGCTCTCCAAATATCAAAGACATCTATCAATGCATATTTGTAGAGGTATAGTGAGTGATGACAGTAAGCAAAGTGCGAGCCAAAGAATACTTCAGGAAAGTTTTCACGCTGTGGTAGCTTACTTTGGGAAATAAGAGAAAATGCAGATGGTGAAGAAAGAAGACCTACATGATTCAAACTCAAAAGCACCAAAATGTCAGAAATCCTCCATTATGGCAAATGAACACAAATACTGAGTAATGTATACCTCCCAACGCTCCATGTTAACTCAAAGGGAATTTTGCATTAGTTCCTAAACAGGTGAGCCAACTTTACAAATCAGGCTTATCCAACCAACAGTGACAGTCTTGGGAAAAAAAAGGACTCTCTAGCAACTAGGCAATCAAAATGAAAATGTAAGAGGAACCACTGTCTTTTACCTTACTTTAAGCCTAGGCCCTTAAAAGAATTCAAAGACAATTTCAACACCAAAAGAGCTATAGTTGTTACAAAGAAAGGTTATCTCCATGGCCAACATAGCAGACATTCATCAGTTGCAAATGCATTACCATGCTCATGATTTTCATTAAGAGTTCTGCAAGAAGTCACATCTCAAAAAAAATGCAGACACAGGGCACAGATTTTAAGAAGGGTATCCTTCATGACAAGCAGAGGGCCCACTTACCACTTGTTCAAGAGGCTTCCTTCATGATGAGTAGAGGGCCTACACAGTGGTTTTGAAAAACCTAGGTAGTTGCATTGTACATTGCCTCCCCCAAAAGACGAGCAGAGGGAAAATCACCAGGGGTTAATATTTTGTTTGAGAAAATTTTCAATGGTAGACAGAGATGAGAAAAAATGAGTTTAGAAGAGATCATTTAATGATAAACAAAGGCTAAACACAGTTTTTGTGACATGTTCCCTTAAATGGCTAAGCAAAGGGCATACACATTTCTGTTTTCATTTCATCCTTTAGTGTTGAAGATACTCCGGACACAATTTCACTTTTCAAGAAGGTTTTCCTCCCAAGGATAAATAGGGAAAAAGAAAAAGTTTTCAAGAAGCCTTCGCCAGAAATGAGCAGAGGGCACTCATCTTGTTTAAAGCCCACACAGTCTTCAAGAAACTGTCCCTACAGAGAGAAGTGAAACACATACAGTTTTTCTATGACCTTCTTCAAAAAACAGAGAAAGGACACAGTGTTTAATGGGAAATGGCCTCCTTCCAAAGACTAATACAATGAAGAACGAAGACACTGTTGTTTGTTAGCCTCCGTTAATAATAAAAAAAAGAGAATAAAGCATAATTTGTTTAAAAGGTGTCAAGATGTTGCTTTATTAAAAGACAAAAATAGGTGTCAAATCACCAAGGGAGGGAAAACTATGATTCAAACATTTCAAATGACTTTAAAAACCTGAAAGGGTATCTTTCCAAGGCACATTGTATTTGGCGAAGAGGTTTTTCATTTTTTTTAGGTTTTGGGCGGCCGTCGTGCAAAAAGGAAGGTCGTGATGTGCCTGGAAAACGACGCGACGCGCTTGGAGCATCTACCTGAAGACATTTGTACACGGCGTGACATGCCTATAGGGTGGTGCGACACACCTGGAGTCATGCCCGACGTGCAACATATTTCCACCCGGTGCCCGGCCAGTCACTTACCTCCCGCCTCGCCCAGCTCCACATGGGACCTTGCCTACACTGCACGCAGTCTTCGGCACATCTATCACCTCCTCGCCCGGGCCCTTAAACAATATGCCTGATAGCTCTACACAGCATTGTTGCACTCATATTCAGTCCGGGCCATCTGCCATCTTCCGACCCATCGCCCATCCTACCCGGACTGACGTGCAGAAGGCGCCTGGGCGCTCACAACAGTGTGCCCAAACGTGCCCAAAATCCATTTTTTGCACAGTAAGGAGTTTTTCACACATCAAATACATTATTAAGGTATTCCTAATCCTCTTTATGCCTTATTTTTCTCGGGTCTTTGAGCACTTGAAAACTAAATTTAAAGGAGAAAGACAGTGTTATAAGAAGGAAAGCCTATTTTCATTTTGAAAACCTGTCACTAAGGGTACAAAGAAGAGTGAGACCAAGATGCCTCCAAAGAAGGAAAAGGCTAAGAAGGCAAGCCAACACAATAGGTTTGAACCCATTACTATTAAGGAGATCACTACATCCCCTTCAACCTTGTCCTATTTTCAAGAAGTGGGTTGCCTTTACTTTTGCAATAAAATCCAAGAGGTCACTAGTTGCCCTCTCCTGACTGAGCTATTTTCCCTAAGATTAGATGGAGAGCAAGTTCACATTGCAAGTTTTTACTTTGTGCTCACCCCTAAAGCTGTGTCAAAGGCAACCAAGATTCCCTATATCGGAGAAAGATGGTTCAAACAAGCATACCTAGACCTAAATCTCTATAAGCCCTTTCTAAAGCCATCCCATCAGGATGAGTGCCAAGCTATATTTCCTTTTTCTCACTTATTGAGCAATTATGCCCCCCTTATGAAAACCATCATGAAGTATTTCACATGTGAGGGGAGATATTCTTGAGTTTATCCCTATCATGTCAGACTTCTGATGCATTTCACTCAGACTCAGCTGCTAAACTTGCCTTTCTTCCTATGCAAGAGCATAGAAAAGATGTCCTCCTTTGTTCAAAATAAGCCTCCGGCTCAGCAAAAGGCCAGTCTATTCCATCATTCTCTCATCAAATTCCTCATCCTTCACCAGCTGAAACAAAAAGGATTCTCTTAGGAAACTTTAATTTCTCATCCAGACCTCATTGCTGCATATTCATCCCAAGGCCCCTCTCATGCACCTTCCTCACCCTCCACTCATTATGTTTCCCCTTCTTCTCATGAATCTACTCCTCAAAGGCAAGTATCACCCATAATTGATAGTGAGAAAGAAGAAAGTGGAAAAAGCAAGCAAGGAGGTGATGAGGAACAAAACAGTCCTCAGACAGAAAGTGAAGAGGGTAAGGAGAGCAAAGGAGGCACTTCTCAGAAAAGTAGTGATCATGAAGACAGTGACAGTAAACAAAACAATGAGGACAGTGAAGAAGGCAGCCCACACACAGCTAGTGAAGACACTCCTCAAGAGACAAGTAAGGAAAACAGGGAAGATAGTGATAACATGTAGAGAACAAAAGAAGGCGCTCATGATGAAGACATCCCACCACAAACTGAAATCAATATTCATAAAGGTGAGGGCAGCTTGCATGAAGGACTTCAAAACAGTAAGCAAGATGAATACAACCCTCACTCAACTCAAAACAGTGAAAGTGGCAATCAACAGAAAAATGAAGACAGTGGCAGTCAAGCTCAAAGCAGTGAGGAGGGTAAAAAATACAGTCCTAAAGACAGTCATGACAAAATTAGAGGCAGTGAACAAGGCAACCCTAAAAAAGAAGACAAAAACAATGATAAAGGTAAAGGTGGAAAAACCTAAAATCACTAAGTCTACAAAGAAGAAAACCATTCAAGCAGTGACTACTAATGTCACTAGGGTGCTAAGGAGTAGAGGCAAATTGCCTAAGCAAGCTATTGTTGAATTTCCAAAGATAACAAGAGCAAAGAAACCTATTCAAGCCAAAGGCAAAGAAAATATTGAACAACAAGAAAGCAGCCATGAGCATGAAAGGGAATTTAGCATAATACAGGTAGATAGTGATGATGAAGGCGATCAAATCAGAATTCTCAAGTCCCTTTTGCAGAACAGGGAAGCTCAAATTGAGGACTTAGAAACTGACCTAGAAAGGTCAAAGGACCTCATTAACTTTCTACAAATGCAAAATAGACAAATGAGCGGGAAAATGGCCATCTATGAGGCCCGAGCACTCAAATATCAAAGAAAGGCACATAAAGCATAGGCGAATCTTGATGAGTACATGGGTGAATTTGCTGATGATGAAGAAGAGAAAGGACCAGTAAGGAAAGGCCTAGGACCATGGGCCTTCGGAAAGCATTGAAGAAGCAAAGGGAGGAAGAATCAATCCTTGCTCAGCAGTATCCTCTCATACACCTACTTGCCCAAGAGATAGAAAATGACAAGGAGTCTTGGCTTGAAAGAGAAAATAAACATTTGGAAACCAAATTGAACAAGGCCAACAAAGATTTGGACCTGCAAAGGAGAATAACCGGGCATTACAAGAAATTGAATAATTTTTCTTGAAAGAAACTAAGAATTGCCCAAGCCAAGCTCAAAACTGCCCAAAAGAGGCGCCCGGTGGAAAAAAGAGGAAAAAGCCAATCTCGGCTTGGAATCTTGGCTCAAGATTCCATGCATGTTTTTAGAAACCCTTAAGGGGTTCACTCACCAAAATTGGGCAATTTTGGACATAATCTTGTTTTTTGTGATTTTTGGGCCTAATTGCATAAATTCATGGGCGCTGCCATTTTTGCTTGGAGCATCATCAGTTGATGGAAGTTACATTTTTGGATGCATTAAATTTGAGGGAGTATACTCATAAATTTTCAGAACAAATGAGGCTATTTTGGTCCCTCAAAAAGGCCAAAAATAATCATTTTTCAACATTCTGCCCCTTATATCAGCAAGTGCTACACTCCTGGGTTTTTTCACTCTTTCTACCTTTTATATACTTCTCAGCATCAGTTTGGAAAAACTCAAGTATTTTTGGAAATTATACATCTAGGGCTTTCCAACGAACCATCATGGGCCTCATTTTGACATCGGGAAGTCCCTCAAAACTCATCTGCAAGACATAATTTTTTCTGGTGCTACGCTCCTGTAGTTTTTGCTAAAAAAGCAGTTTTCTGAGTGTGACTGGCCAAATGTGCGTTAGGCAAGTTTATTTCATGTGTCAGGCCTCAAAAGTGATTCATTTTTTCTATTTTGGTCTGAAAAGATATTTTTAGAGGATATTTTGTGCCTTGGACCTTGCTAGGCCTCAAGGACAGTTTTAGATAGTTATTTTTGGCCAATGGCCTTCTAGTTGTTCTAGGTGGGTTTCCTCCTCCTTGGCCTATATAATCCAAGAGGATTCATTATAACCAGAGGGCAGAACTTGATGTTATAGAGAGCAATACATAACACTATGAGCTTTGAAGAAATACTTGTCTTATGAAGTGGATGATCTCTTTCTTGAATTTGATGGTGGAGGAGGATTGTATGTAGCATTCCATGGCTTGGTGAATGGTATTGTGTTCCTTATTTGTTATGTTTTCTTAGTTTCTCATATATGTTTTCATGCTTCTTACTTGCTGTAGTTCAGTAAAGAATAAGTTTGAGATATGCCCATGGAGGCACATCAAATTTCCTGATTCATTGCAGCTTAAATGTTTTCATCTTTCTTGGTCATGTCAAAGAATTATTAATTGCTCTTTGGTCACTAAGAACTTGTTACTTGTTTCATTAATGGTTATATGCATGTTGTCTAGTACGATTCACGGTACGCCCTGAAATCTCTCTCTAAATTATTGATTGTTTTAGTTAAGTCAAAGAGGTCTTGTTTCGATCTTGCCCTTTGCCCATGCTTTGCAGTATTATTTCAAAGTTCCCAATAGCCCGAGATATGATGTTTAGGAGTTCCCTCTTCATTAATAAATTTTTTAGTTTATCTTAGTTGTTTTCCCAAAAATCTGAAGGTGATTTTCCCAAAGTTAGAGGGTCTTATACTTCTATGCATCACTAGATTGTTTATTTTCTGCATTTATTGGTTTGAGTTTCGTTCATAGAGATTAATGGTTAGCCCTAACTCATGAATTCTTGTTGGTTAACTATTTATGCTTAAAATATCTTTGTCTTTCACAAACTTAATGTTCACCTCATTTCATTTTCACTCAAAGAATCCATTTATTTCGACTAAATCAGCCCTGCAGTAATGCCTTGTCCATCATTGAGACAGTCTTGACCTTATTCGACCCCATAGCCCAGTCGATTTGACGAACTTTTTATCTATTTATCCTTTGATTGGTTCCCCTCAAAAACCCAAAAAAAACTAAAAACATACTTAAACAACTAGCCTAAAATCAAATATACAAAAGCGAACAAATTCACATCCTTCACATAATAGAGAGAGCCCTCTCTGAGTCCAGGAAGGCTAGGTCCTAGGGCTCCAAGGCTTGGTCTGATGTTACCCTGTCATTTGGTCTACCAATCTGCCAAATTACGAGACAATAACACCATTACGTAACTTGTCTAAATGGATGTTCCAAAATATTTTGAGGCTCTGATATTATCATGTGTCAAGGAATTTATCGATAGCATTAACAATCAGAGATAAGTGAACCATGTCGTATCAGAAGCCATTGGAAGAAAATATCGGAGGTTATTAAATATCGTTAGAATTATGGGGAGACATTTACAATGTTACGATATTGAATAGTTTCGATATCAAATGGAATGAGGGAGAGGAAGACCACATGGAGTGGGACCTGCCCACAAACTACGACCACTTTGTAATTTAAAAATCTGACAAAATGAACCACAACCACTTTGTAATTTTGGGATTTCAAATCCTCATAATTTTTGAAATTGGCATTTGTTATAAACTACTGAGATCCATAAAACACATAATTTTAACTATTCTGCAATTTGGCTACAAAATTTTTGTAGGACCGTTAGTGAAAAATGAATCAATTAGTAAAAATTAACTAGGAATCAATATTTAGAATCAATTAATAATTTATTTACAAAAATTAAAATAATATACACTTTGTACATTGTTTAGCTCTAGCAATGAAAAAATCATCGAACTTCAGATGAGCACCATTTTCAAACTATTCATCCAAATGAGATGAAATGAGAACTGATAGAAAGCTATCAAAAAATCACACACAATGAAGCAATTAGAAGAGAAATCCGAGGAAAAATAAATTATGGTGTTTCTATAGGACACTTAACTAAAAGAAAATATTAAAAAGGAGATTTAGCAAAAATTTATGAAAAGGGTCCCTATTATTTGAAATAAATAAGTAAAAAATGGGGGGGGGGTTGATTTTTCACCTCAACAATGGTGATATACAGGCAAGAACCAATTATCTTTGGTTAAAAGTGATGAACTTCACTTTACCCACCGGTTAAAAATGTGGAATTTATAAAGTCATCAAACAATAAAACATTTCGCATGGGAAGCACACTAATGAATTAAGAAATATAAGTTTAAAAATATAAGTACTCAAAGCATACTGAGTAAAAATCATGAATCCAAATTTTGAGAAAATTTATTTAAGACTACCTCATATGAAAAATAGAAGAAGATACAGATAGGAATAATTTGATAAATCATATATCCATTGATATGAATGGTCTCTCACATTGTTTTGTTGTCAGCAAGCCTTAACAATACCCCAACAAAGTTTTATTTTATGCCATATAAGTACAGCCCCATTGCTAGTGAGTGTCCATAGCCCCGACGAGTTTACTTGTATTTCCCATGCTTCCCCTTTTGATCACCCTTTTGATAAGCACATTTGTGAGCTTGGTTTCTAATGTACCTAATTGAAAGAGGTGGGATGGTAATAAATACATTTTTTAATGGATATAATACTTCCATAATGTTGACTCCAAAATATTTCCTCGTGACTATCAATCAAAGGTTTTTATAAAGTGGAGGGATGGAAGGATCCATTGAGTTAAACATAGGTCAATTCTTTCCTTTAAAATGTGAACTATATCACTTAGAAATGATACCTGTTCCTCCATGGAAAATATTTAAAGCAAGAGGGATTTAAGATTCCATAAAGATATACCTGTAATGGTAAATGAAACTCATGAAATTGTCAGAGTAAAATTTTCCCATGTATGCCAACCAATGTGGGTGAGGAAAATGCCTTCCACATAAATATTGGTGGAGTCACCAAAATCAAATATTGAGCAATGGAAAAAGTGAAAAAGAAATTGAAACTAAAATGAAATAGGAAAGCAACAACTCCAAACATGTCAAAATAAGAAAGGAAAAGTTGAAAGAAAAGCCCAAATAAAATACAAACCCAACAAGAATAACTATACAAATGTCTCAAAAAAAGAGTAAAAGAAGATAATTGTGTGTGTGTGTTCATTTTATGTTGAGAATCTAATGAATTTTATCATGCAATGTTACAAGAAATTAGGCTATGAAACTAAAAAGGTGAAAAAAAATCATGAGGTAAAATTATACCCAAATGAGAAGTCTTTGCCTACTGCAAATTTTCTTGTTTCAAAGAAAATCATGCATAAAAGAATCTTAACAATTTTTATAAAATGAATGCTGAATAAATAGACTAAAGGCTCAAAAACTCCCCAATTTAGCTGATTTGATGAGGATTATTATTGCTTCTCAAAAAATTTGAAAGCACATAAAACAAAGGAGACTGAACACCAAATCTGAGCCAACAGGGGTGTGAAAAACAATTCTTGAGGTCCCCCAAAACAAATATATATATCAAGAAAACTAAAAACAAAACTGAAACTAAATGTAAAGAAAAGGAAATGAAAGGAAAACTGAAACAAAATATGGAGTGATATATTAAAAATTTAAACAAAAGAGAATTCAAACAAAAGAGAATTCAAACATGAATTAACCATGATCCATTCTTTATCTGTTCCAAATTCCTTACCATCTAGTTGCACCATCATAGTGCCTGCTCAACAATTCCTTGAAAACATAAAAGTATGCATATTATAAAACAAAAGAAAAATATATGGACATCCAATAGCATAATCAAGCCATAGGTGATGAAATTTTCATGAGCGAGGAGGATTGCTGAGAAGAGTAAAAAGAGGGGCCCATGTGTAGACACCATGAAGAATGTATATCCGCAAATTCGTGTATATCCCAAAAGTCACAAAGTCATCATGAGGAATGAACACTTGGATGTTAGACTAAATTATAATTAAAAATACATCCAAGTTTTGAAACATCATGATAACCTGATAAATCAAACTATATAGTAATGGATGGATTGATAAGAGTCCAACAATATTATATAATCTGATATCTCACTTGTTTGAAAAATTAAGAGGCTCAAAATAGAGAGAAATGGAAATCTCAGAAGAATGAATAGCAGAACATAGGGATTCTAAGAGTTACCAGTTGAAGGCTCTGAGTCATTTCAGTAGAAAGAAATGTGACTAAAGCGGATGAGTGCAGTGCAAAGGTTTAACTCAACTAGAAACTGTAAGGTTCATAATGGGAAAAGATGGATAGGAGCACTTTGTAACTTGTTGCAATATTATTTGTGTGATTTTCATTTGCTTGTGGGCTTTCTTTAATTTAACATTTAAACTTCGAGAATTTGTAGACCCATAAAAAAATTGAGCAAGAAGGAGTCAAGAATTTCATTTTAGCTGCATCAATGAAAGACAAAATATGATTAAAGATTCATCTTACTAAATAAATAAAGGAAAATATAAATTACCAAAAATTCTAATAAGAAAACATGTACTTCCCTAAACATGTTGAGCATTTGAAAAGACTATTTTCTCACTTATTTATTAAGCTAATTAATAAAAATCAAGTCTCTGTATCAAGCCAATAAGACCTACAAAAGAACCAAAACATAAATAATAAATAAACTATGAAAAAGAGAAAACTAACAACAGATGAAGATGAACATATTTAGGCATACCTGGAAGAGTCGAATTGTAAGAGTACCTGATAAATCTTGGCATTATCCCATGCATTATCTTCAAATTTTCATACATTCAAACACCGTCTACTTATTCAATTTAAATTAACTATTAATTAATGAGTAATTTTCATCTACTTCCCATTTAAATTGAGGAAATTGTGGTAAGAGTGACCATAAATAAAAGCTTGTGAGTTTGGGGAGATTGATATGCTCAGTTGTAATGACTCTTTGAAATTTCATCATTCATGATTTTGTTGGAGAAAAACAATTTCAATCTTATGATGAATTTTTTTTATGAAGGATAATCAAGAGCATCACACATGTGTATGATCCAAATCTCCCTAAGTCATTTTTTCTAAAAAAATGGATAACAAAGGAAACATTTGGGCCTATTACTTGTTTATTAAAAATTAGCAAATTAAACTGAAAATGGGAAAGAGAAAAATAACTAAACTAATATTATTCCTAATCTAAATTACTAAGAAAACATATGACTAAATATACTCATACTTCCAAAGAAGCCACTCACTCAGTTTTATTTATGCACTAATAAAAAGGTAAAAAATCAACAAAAATAAAACTTTAGCTAAATTATTAAAAGAAAAATTCAACCTACTATGTACATCTAACAAGTTCGATGAAATAAACTTATTTAAAAAATTCTTACCTTCAAATTCTTCCAACCATATACCTATAGGGTCGTAAAAATCAACATGTATTTCAATGAATGATTGGAAGAAGTTCAAAGGAAGAGAAAACATCAGGCCTGAATTGGATGATAAATTTTTAAATATTGAAACCTGTTGAACACAGGAAAATTCAAAAATATTTGTAAGTAGTGGAACTTCCATATGTTTTTCAAATGGGTCAATAAAGAATGGATAAATATTTAAAAGATTTCTAGAAGTGTTTCATTGTTAATCAAAATGTAATGATGCACTCTCAAGTGAAAAAATTTGTGAAGAACTCATTTGAAAATCAGACATAAATAGGCCAAGCATGAATAAAAAAAAAATTCTAAATAGAAAGAAGCCGATGTCCATGCTTGAAATTATGGAATTGATTTTCATATAAGATTATTAGCGCGCCTGATGAGTGTTGAGAGTTTGAATGCTCAAAATGCCAGTACAATGCATTAATAAATTCAAAAATGAAATCTAAAAGAAAAATAAACTCAAACTGAGGAAACTAAAAATGAAGCAAATTGAAATTTACATTAATGTTACAAATAATGGTAGAACATGGATGGAATACATTTGCAAATATTTTTTCCCATAAGCATCAATATAAATTATAAAGTTAAACTCATTGTTTGCATTATTTTGCAAGAATGGGAAGATTTCAATCTAATGATCTAAAAAGGGAATTCCATCATTGTAGGAATCGAAAATTGGGACAAGTTCGTGAATACCAAAATCACCATAATGATTACATGTTTGAAAATTAGAACGAACCAGAATAATTGCATGATTAAAGTTATCTTTATCTTCAAAAATAGATTCATCTAAGGAATTAAGAATATGAGAGTACAAAAAACCACTTCCGAAGAACAAAGAGGTTGAATATTTTCATTTTCCAAGTCACCATCATAAATAACTTCATTAATGTTATTTTCCTCTTAATTGAAGAAATCAGAACTAGGAAAGAAATTGAATACCAAATTAAGATAATCTTCAGGATTATTGATTAAATTTTCTCTACCAATATTAGAAATTAATAATTCATTATTAATATTAGTTCCTATGTTTTATAGAATTAAATTTTTATTCAAAGGGCCTATTGATTGATTATGAATTATATTTCCGCTGCTAAAGATATCAAGGTAGAGAGAAAAATAGGAAGTTGAAGATATATACCAGAAGGTTTCTCTATGCACGGGTGATTGCTGACTTTCCAAAATAGACAATTCATATTCTTTGAGCACTTGATCGAAATGTAAATTTTTGCTGACCTACTCCATAACTTTCAATTTATTATCAACAGATTGAATTAATTTTAGTAGTATACTGTGTGTTCCTGAAATTTTCTGGTTGATTTAATTGTTGTTGATTGTTACTAATAGATTATGCATTTTTTTGAATTTCTACTTGATTAATATTATGTAAATTTGGAGAATCTCTGGCATAATTATTAGCATTTCTAATTTCAATTTGTAAAGAATTAGAGTTTTCATTTTGAGCAATTGAATCATTATCAACGATGGATGTACTTTCTAGTTTTTTATAGTTATCACAAGACAAAGACACTAAATGTTTGAACCATCCAATTAATTGGAACTGAGGAGGCAAATATTTGGACCGAAATTGCATTAAATTAAATTGAAATCAAATATAAAACATATCCAAATTCTCACCTTCCATATTACACAATTCTTATAACTGATCACACACATTTTCATGATCATATTCCTAAAAATAATGAAGGAAAATCTTTGAAAATTTGTCCTAGATATGTACAGAGGAAACTGGAAATGATAAGCACCAATCCTTGGATTTCTTTGTCAAAGTAAGAGTGAGTATCCTGCAAATAATGTCTTCATCAATACTAAAATTATTGAAACTTAAAATAAATTGAAGGAGATGAATAAAAGCATATGTCTTACCATTATATTTTACCCGAGATAGGGCCTGGACTACCTTTATCGGAGTGGTTTTCGGATGAGGTCCAATAAAACAACTCCAAGGAAGTCTTTTAAGTGGAACCATAGTAATAAGGTAAAATTTTAAAGCTAAAAATATTCAAAGAAAATAATTTACAACCACTACTACATTTGGCAGAAATTCCGACACTTGGTTCCGATGCTTTTGACCAAATGTCGGAAATTTCCCCAATTTTTTTCCATCCTGCCCGAAACCGTCGCTATACCAACGTTTACAGAAAAGTGTTGCAATATCGACACTTAGAAAAGTGTCGTAATTGCGACGTTTGGAGGAAGACGTCGCAATTGCGACACTATGGCCCAAAGCGTCGGTATTGCGATGACTGCCTCCAAACGTCGCAAGTGCGACACAATGTCTAAGTGTCGCAATTGCAACGTTTGGAGGCCTTCGCCGCAATAGTGACGCCTTTTCCGCCGTCGGTATAACGACACTTATGTGTGCGCTAAATAAAAATACAAAACTTATATGCGCGCTACATAAAAATTATTTTATTGATTCGTATCCGTCGCAATAGCTACATTAACGTCTGATATCACGCCCGCATTCACCCTCCGCTCTTGCAGAACATCATTCACCCTCATCATTCGCCCTCAGCTCTTGCAGAACATAATTTTCCCTCAGCATTCGCCCTCAGCGTTCACCCTCAGCTCTTGCAGAACAGCATTCACCCTCAGCTCTTGCAAAATGGTAAGTTCTTACTGCAGGCCCTTCCTCCTATAGTAGGGTTGACTCTATTTGGGTTTTTTTGGTCAATTCCATTGGATTGTGTTGGGCTGTAGGGTTCTCTCTAGATGTCAAGAATCAAGATTCAATACCCTCTATTATCTTCATCACCCAATACAAGATTTAAATTTTTCCCAAAGAAACGCTTATTAATTTGGCAGCCATTATTTCTCCCTGCTTCAAAAACCCTACATTTAAATGAAAACAAGCATTGCATTTCAACTACAAAAATCTATTAGTGTTCAAATGTACATGTGTGCTACATTAACGTCTGATATCACGCGCGCATTCTCCCTCCGCTCTTGCAGAACACCATTCGCCCTCAGCATTCGCCCTCAGCTCTTGCAGAACAGCATTCGCCTTCAGCATTCGCCCTGAGCTCTTGCAGAACAGCATTCGCCCTCAACATTCGCCCTGAGCTCTTGCAGAACAGCATTCACCCTGGATTCGCCCTCAGCTCTTTCAGAACAGCATTCGCCCTGCATTCGCCCTCAGCTCTTGCAGAACAGCCTTTGCCCTCAGCATTCGCCCTCAGCTCTTGCAGAACAACATTCGCCCTCAGCTCTTGCAAAATGGTAAGTTCTTACTGCATGCCCTTCCTCCTATAGTAGGGTTGACTCTATTTGGGTTTTTTTGGTCAATTCCATTAGATTGTGTTAGGCTGTAGGGTTCTCTCTAGATGTCAAGAATCAAGATTCAATACCCTCTATTATCTTCATCACCCAATACAAGATTTAATTTTTTCCCAAAGAAATGCTTATTAATTTGGCAGCCATTATTTCTCCCTGCTTTAAAAATCCTACATTTAAATGAAAACAAGCATTGCATTTCAACTAAGTGTTAAAATGTACATGTGTGCATCACTTGTGTAGGGTATTCCTTTTCCACTTTCACATTATCCAAGAATGTGTGCAGTATAGTTCATATTTTTTGTGATTTAGATTATCTTGAAAAGGAAAGGTAAATTATTTCCCATGGAAAAAGAAGGTTTTCCCTTTTTACTACTGGAAATGGTACAACAAAGTTCCATTTCTACCCGAAACTCCTATGAAACAGGAAACAAATAAAGGCCATGTCCTCAATGGACATCATTTGGCTTTGAAAATGGCCATTGCACCGTGTTGTTTCTTATATTACATCACGATAGTTTCTTAGGTCATTTCTTGTTTCTTGAGATGAAAAACAACCAAGGAAATTGTGAAGATCCTTTCAAGAAATAAATTACCATTTCTCAATCATATCTCAACTATTTTTTATTTTATTCAGTGGTTGCTTACTTTGAGAGAAATTTGACACTTTTATAAGGAATATAACATAAAAACACAAAATGGGAAGGAATTGATGAGGTAGATGACCTTTAGTTGTTGTCGATTAAGAATTGATAATACACGATGCATGTTCTGTACTACAAACTAGATTCCTTCCTGGAGTTAGGACACAGAGTATTGAATCAAAGTTTTAGTTTCTAACTTCTTGTATTGGTTCATCAATCTTGAAATTCAGACATTGCATGTCTTCATTGCTTCATGTTTGAATAATTTGCATCATATCGTACAATATGAAATTAGGAATTATGATTATTATTACTTTATGGATATGTTAAGTTACTTTTAAGTTTGCATGGTTTAGTGTGAAATTATTCTAGTGTGCCCCTAGGCCCAGGTGAAGGAATGCCGAGGACTGAGAACCCTAGTTTTTAAATGGTATTGTTTCTTATACCCAAAAACCCCTCAACATCACTTCTTATTAGTTCTTAACAATAGTGTTGTAAGCAATTTGAGAATTGATATAGAAAAATCTCGCACTTCTCAAGATAAAGTCCTAAAGCTAAAGTGTGATACCATGTGTAATTCAATAGCCCCATTGTCACCTCACCAACCTCTTTTCACTTCGGGCTTGCTCTCCTCCAACTCAAGGGGGGTTCTCCCTAGTAGATGTTAGGGATCTAATGGCCCAACCAAACCAATTCAAGAGCCCCCTAACTCTCTATGTTTACTACTATCAATCAAAATATTGAACAATAGGGTCAGACATGCATCCTGAAGATAAAATTGCCAGGGTATTTTTGGGTAATTTCAAAGGGAAAGTCCCCAAACACATATAATCAAGGAATTATAACATGATTTCAAACGTTAAATATCAACAAAATTGTTTAAAGGATATTGAAAGGAAAAAGGTGATGGAAGATAGAAAGTGCCTTACTTAAATGCTCTAAGGATTTTTCAATAGTTGCTCCAAAAGCTTCACTTCAAGGCCCTTCAAGATCGTCTCCAAAAATGCTATACCATCAGCTTCAACAATGTTGCTCCAAAAATGTCCTCAAGGTCTTCACAACAATTTTACTAGAAGTTGCTCCAACAATATATTCAATAAGGTCTTCATTGTCAACTCATCTCTTGTTTGGGTGCCTTAATATGCAATGACATGTTTCCAGGACTGAATTCAATGCAAGGCATATTTGAAACTCTAACTCTATCTTCCGGTGTCTTATTAGAAATTATTTCAGTTTTAATTTTGTGTTTTCAAGTTAGATATTGTTTTCAAGTTTTTACATTTATAATTTTATTGCAATGTGGCAGACTGATCAGAGCAGTGCAGGAACAACCCCGAGACGGGATGATCGCGGAAAGAGGCCAGCGGAAGAACATGTAAAGTGCCAGCATTTCTCTATCTTCGGGTATTTTAGTTATTTACATAATTGAAATAATATTAATTTTGTTCAAATATGCAGACACCTAGCCATGGTACGCCTGATGATTCCCTCTTTGAGGAAAAGCTTTCTTCATCCCTATCTCCAGTGTTCTTGTTGCGAAAAAAGGCACGAGATGCAAGGTCGGAATTTAATACTTTGATAGATGCGCCTCAAACACCTGAAACAGAAGAGAGGATAAAACAACTTATGAGCCAGCTAGAAACATATCAAGTAATAATAAAAATTCAAAAGGATATTTTTTTTGTTCTGCATGAGATGAATTGTGATAGTTTGATTTTTAATTTTTACATTGACTAAACTAACAAAAATTTCTTTTGTATGTAGCTTTTTCTGGCACTTGCTGAATCCGGTGTTGGTGGTAGTGGGACACAAGGAAAATATATTGCCCAACAACCCTCTCGTACACCTTCTACTCCTTTAGTAGCCAACCAAGAAACACACCCTGCCCAAGCAGACACCCAACCAACCGCTGAACGTGTTGGCAATGATGAGGCTGATATGGCCAACTACATTATTGCGTTTCCTGGAGCTACACGTGTCAGCTCCACAGGGACCATTAATGGCACGTTGTTGGTGAACGATGAAGGTGTCCCTATAAAGCATGTACAAATCCCAGGTAAATTTTAATATTTTAACTATTTCATGTACTTTATCTAAAACATATTTATCATGATTTTTATTTTTAAATTAATGATAATATCTTTTTTTTTCTATGTAGGAAACAATGAGTTCTACAGGTTTTTGGAGAGCCATGCGTTGGTAATTTTTGGCCCAACCATACACATAGGGTGGAATTCCCAGAATTCCAACCTGAAAAAAGAACTTCTAGATTATCTAGAAGCCCTTTTTGGGGTCGGCACATTTGACAGAACAACGGTGGCTCAGGTAGTCGGCAAATATTTGAAATATACCAGGGACACCTATAGGACGCAATTGCAATTTAACCCTAGATATGAGCGTCCTCTCGCAGTTTCAGAGAGTGAGTGGAGAGCACTCATCCATGACGGAAAAGAGAAAAGGGCAAAGAAAGAAGGAAAAATACCAACTGGACCCGCAAGGTAAATTACAACTTTAATTCAATAGCTTTAATTTTCTCTATGTCTAAAATAAAAGTGTGCTACATCATATCTGACTTTAATCTTTTGATGCTAGGTTGCCTGACACCTCAAAGGCAACCAAATCTAGGATTGAAAAAAAGGGCCATCACAAGCTAGGCCAGGGTGGCTACTTGAAATTGGCCGCAAGAATTGTAATTAAGTAGCTAAACATATTATAATTAATTGTATCACCTTCCAACGTTTTTGTAATCCTATCAAATATGATTAAAAATACACAATCATATGTAATGTAGGGTGATGAATTCGGAACAAAAACTATAGAGGAAGATAAAAATATCGCTTTCCATTTCGGCTATCAAGCCGTAGTTGAACGTCGCAGAAGCTTAGGGCAGGTCCCAAGATCCAGAATGCCTGATAAGATAAAACATTAACCTTTCAATATGTTTGTTTTCATCCATAAATTTAATTTATAACAACTTTGTTTAAATCAGGGGAGCAGCACTACCGATGAAGCAAATAACCCAGTTTTAGAGCCAGATGTAGATGATCCTCATGTGCAACCTGATCATTGTAGTGGGGACCAGGCTGACAATGCTACTATCAGTGAGGGCCATGACGGTAATTAATTTCCACTTATAATTTTTTCTAATTATACCTTGATGGTTGTCCTTATAATGTTTTTTGTTTAAATGACAGAGAATTTTTCCCTTGAGGATCTTACCACCAGAGAGGAAGACAGGGCAACAGTCCCAACGACGACAACTGGTGCACCAGGTAAATAATCTCATTGCAATTTTTTTTATTAATATTGCCGAACTAGTTCAATGATATTTAAAAACTGATAATTAAAATTTAATATTATCTGTTTTTGTAGGCGATGCCCCGTCACTGGATGAGACCAGACATCGTGACTACGCAACTAGGTTAGCGGCGACAACTGGTGCACCAGGTAAATAATCTCATTGCAATTTTTTTTATTAATATTACCGAACTAGTTCAATGATATTTAAAAAAAGACAATTAAAATTTAATATTATCTGTTTTTGTAGGCGATGCCCCGTCACTGGATGAGACCAGACATCGTGACTACGCAACTAGGTCAGCGGCGACAACTGGTGCACCAGGTAAATAATCTCATTGCAATTTTTTTTTATTAATATTACCGAACTAGTTCAATGATATTTAAAAACCGACAATTAAAATTTAATATTATCTGTTTTTGTAGGCGATGCCCCGTCACTGGATGAGACCAGACATCGTGACTACGCAACTAGGTCAGCGGCGACAACTGGTGCACCAGGTAAATAATCTCATTACAATTTTTTTTATTAATATTACCAAACTAGTTCAATGATATTTAAAAACTGACAATTAAAATTTAATATTATCTGTTTTTGTAGGCGATGCCCCATCACTGGATGAGACCAAACATCGTGACTACGCAACTAGGTCAGCGGCGACAACTGGTGCACCAGGTAAATAATCTCATTTCAATTTTTTTTTATTAATATTACCGAACTAGTTCAATGATATTTAAAAACTGACAATTAAAATTTAATATTATCTATTTTTGTAGGCGATGCCCCGTCACTGGATGAGACCAGACATCGTGACTACGCAACTAGGTCAGCAGTGTGGGTCGAAAGGCACGAAACAGGAGCAGAGCATGATGATATTGATGATGTAATTAGGAGCTTTAGAAATAGGAATAAGAAAAAGAAAATTTGATAATGTAAAATATTGTATTATTATAAGACAAACGTTACCATACTTGGAACGTTTTTTGCGTTATATAAAAAACTCATTTATCATACTATTTTTATGTCAAGCATTAATTTCAATGTTTCCTTGTGTACTTTTTGTTGAATTGTTTTTTTATTAGTTATTGAATTTTTTTTTTTATGCTCATGAAAGTAAAAAATGAAATATAGATTGGGTATTGGGGAATTGAGAGTGATGTGAGGGGGGGGGAGGGGCCATAAGAGCTTCCACCTTCACGTGGTTGGCCCTTTTTAGTAGAGAATAATTTATTGGAGCGATTTAATCTTGGAGCAAACCTCCCTTGATCCAGCGTAGCAACAAAAAAGTCACTGTTGACTTAGTTGCTACTCTTTCAGATCGTGGGAGGCATGTTCCAAGTTCATGCGACTCCAATAAATTGTTCTTGAAACGAAGAGGAGCTTATTCAGGTATGTTTTGACATTTTCAACATATGTTCTAACATTATCATAAGAATGCATCTTAGAGTAAAAAATACTACATCAATTACTTGTATTTATGTATAGATAATGATGGATTTTGATTGACTTGGCAGTGCAGGTACAAATCCTCTTGCATCATGAGCAATACAACTTGTCAACCAGGGTCATGTCCAGGATATTTTTGCTTGTGCGCTTGACCAGGTTCGTAATGTCACATTTTGTAAGTTCCTTTACGGTTCATAATTCAATATTAAGCTTGTTCATGATTATTATCTAGGTTTTTTGTATGTTTTTTTTCATCTATTTGATTGTAAGCAACTCTGCATGTTTCCTGTTGTTCACTATGATTTCTCCCATTACCACTCCCAGGATGAATCCGACTTTATTGTTAAATAGGTTACTTTATTGTTACTATGATTTCTCCATTTACGATTTCATAGGTTACATCATGTAAAGTTGTCAATCTCAGGTTGGTGATGAGCTTTAGTTCTCCATATTTGGGGCTTTTCTGATATTTTCTCCCTCATGTCATTCCTGCATCACCTCGTTGTTTGAGCATGCCAATTTTCTACCACTTGTACCAATTGGCACATGTCAATCTCTAAGTGGTGCCACATTTCACCTATTTTCGGTGAGAGTTTAGGGTTTCTCTAACATAGCTTCAGAAATCCGATTCAGTGCCTGCTTGAATATCGTCACATAATACTCATGGTTTGGATTGATGAGCATGTTCTGAATGGTTGGTTGATTCATAAGAACCACCCATATAGTCATCTTGAGATATTTCAGAATTTTTCTCGGGTTTCCTTTTTCACTGTTTCTAGTGGGTGGGATGGTGTGGGGTGATCCATCAATACTGGTGCTCTTGTAGTAGGGAATTTGTTTTTGGGGATATAAAGGAGCATTTGATGTAGATATCCATTGGATGCATTCATAGATGGGCACGAGAGGTCAAGAATTTAAATTAAAAATATGCAACCTCTAGCATGGCAACCTGAAGGCCACGAGAGACACTGGTTAAAGATTGTTTTGTGCTGGCCTTAATATAGTCATGATTTCTTTCTATTATCTTAATGCAAATATATAGTCCGGTCTCATTAAAATGAGGATTGTGGTTGTATTTATCTTTGGTTGTTTCTCTCTTAATGCTCCAGAAGTTGCCAAAAGTTGCGATAGTTGTTTAGTTTGCATGTTACAACTTAAAAGTGGTTTTTAGCAATGGGAGTCATGTTTTTTAAGGTTCATACTAATATGAAGATCTTGTAATTCTATATTCAGCATAAGAGAAGATGGCCTCTACTTTGGGCAATATGACAACAATTGCGACATCTACCTCATTGGGTAACAATGGAAAGGGGAAGAAGTTGGGTGCAATGTTTGATAATAATGGCAGACAATTGTCTTCTCTTTTAGTTTTTTCACCCATTTCCTTTAATTGCTCAAGCAGAAGAGGGACTCTGAGATTACGCGACAGAGAGAAGGTAGTTAATACAAGAGCTATGGAAAAGGAGTTGTACTTCAACAAGGATGGCTCAGTGACAAAAAAATTGCAGGTCAGAGAAAAAATTATGTTTGAAGGAAGGTCACCTGCACGTGAAACTTCACTGCGGTGGATCTTTCCTTGTCCACTTATATTCGATTTTAATGTGTTATTTTAATTTTTCATGGAGGGTTGTTTTGGCATATGGTCTGGCATTCAATTGCACACTTACTGAAAGCATTGTCAATTTGTCTTGCGGGCGGTGTGAACAAACTTGCTGATCTTGTTGGAGTCACCCTTGGGGCGAAGGGAAAAATGTTGTCTTGGAGAGCAAGCATGGTTCTCCGAAAATAGTTAATGATGGTGTGACAGTAGCTAAGAAGGTAATTTGTAGATGTGTGCTCTGGTTTTCTTTTTAACGTTGTATTAGTTCCCCCTCTTAAATGTCTTAGATTTGGTAGGCATAATTTGAAAACTCAAAGGTGAAAGGAAACATATTTGTTACCCGGTGGTCTACTTGGCCTATGGACTAGCCACATTAGAGTAATGCATAAAGCTTTTCACAACAATAAAAGGAAAGGGTTATGGCTGAGTCAAATTTTATTGTTATTGACAGTGTAATGAAATGTATCTCAATACTATGGTTTTGGCCTTTTTATTGGTTGAATTAGAGGACCCAGTTGAAAATATTGGGGCCAAGTAGGCTGGTTTTCCTTTTTGCTGATGGTTTGGTGTATCTAATTGAATTAGTTGCCTAAGGTATTTTTGGTTGCAAACTCCTTTTCATTTTCCATACAGTATTGGCCTTGTGGAATACATTTGATTGTGTGGTCTTGTTAGATCTACAACATTTGTAGTTGTTTAGTCTTATGGCCGAGGTGCACTTTTATTATGGAAATAGTTGATGAAATATTGTCATTTAATCCTTACTGCGAGGTAGCATGTTGAGAAGTTTCTTGTGAAACATTTGGTATTCAAAATGACACTTGATCCTATACAGCATCATGCACTTGACTTCAAAATTCATATTCAAAGTGTGCCAGACAATTCTTTCAAAATTTAAAATATTTATGTTGTTTTAAACCACTATCTTTTTCATGTATTGGATGCTGAAAATGTGAAAAAGACTTTGGTATGAAACCAACTGGTGAATAATTTCCAGCAAAACAACCACTTCCAAGACATGATTTAGAAGTAGAACATATGTACTTATGAAACATAGAAAGATATCCTTGATGCATTGTCAATGTTTGGCTAGGGTTATTTTTGGAGAAAATAACTCCTTATTCCTAGAATAGTGATCTTCAATACAAGTAAATGCTAGAGAAGAGAGATCATCGTGTGACGCAACAAAACTGAAATTGGACCCCCAAGGAGAGCTGGTGTGTCTACAATCGCTGTGTCAGCATTTTCCCTTGGTGTACCCCGTTCTTTTCCTCCAGCCTGAGTCCTAATTGACTTCTTCTTTCTTCGGGTTTATTTATCAAATTCGTAGAATTTGATAAATAAATACTATCCACAATGGTTGGACTTTAATTTATATTCCCGACTTTATATTATCTCCAATCCTTATAACCAATGTTTAACTTTCAACACTTTGTATTTATACTCCACGTTTCTTTTAAAATAAATAACTTGTAATGAACTTTCGGCTCTATATTTCACCACCCAGCCTTACAACAATCACGCTCCAGACTTATGCTAATTATCCGCCAATCGTTTAATTGAACAATTTCATTATACTCCGGCCCCACCTATATATATCAATAACCAATCAAGCACTCGTATCGTACCTGGCTATCCTCCGCACACCTTAGTTAACCTCCGGGCAAGTTCAACGTGCGACCACCGTCCGATGGCCCTTCTCCAAATCAACGACTCTTAGCAATTTCGCTCGGCTTCCAACGTCGGGCTTTAACGTGCGATGGCGTGGGTTAAACGGTTGTTTTCCGGGGTCACTTCGCCACGTGTCGCATTCCCTATGGAATCGCTCGCGAATAGGAAATATCGCCTACTCCGCAAAAGCGGTGCGATATGGGCAACCCGCTTTTGTGATTCCGCTCGTGGTTTTGGTAGAGGGCTTGACCATGGGTGCAAGTCTGGTTCCGCTATCCTTTTGTTTGTTAACTCATGTCCAATCCTCGGGTCAGGTTCCGAAAGCACAACAATTTTGTCTCTTTATTAAGCGGGATTTTTATATTTGAACAGTTTTCACGACCCCGGTTCTCTACACAGACCTCACCTTCGGGTGGGGTGAGTTCACAGGGTTATCCAACAATTTATGGGAATTCAAAGACAGAAGAATGGAATTATCAGTACCCAATCACCTCACAGTTAAACAATTCTTCACAATTAGCAGTTCGAGATAATTCAATGGCAGCTAAGCTTGGAAATCATTTAACTGGAAACAATTGTTCACACACAGAGGTTTATTGCAGAAATCCCCTCTCTACTCTCCTCTTCCCTCTCTACTTTTATTCATTCGAGGAATTAAAATTTATATACATAACATGCTTAATCCATGGTTTTCTCTGAGAGGAGGGGTAGTTCTGAAATAAAGGTATGTTATAAATAATTCAACTATTTGAAAGCTGTTTGGCTCCTAAAAAGCTCTAACTAGTCTAGTAATACGGTTAGTGAGGTGACTTATTTTCACTTATTACAACTCAGAATGTTCCCAGACCCTCCTGGCAACATGGAAAAAAACCTCCTACAACTGCTTGGCTAGTGCCTAGTACTTACATCATCGTGTGACATAAACCTATTAACAAAAGTGAACAGGGAATGATTATTAATTATGGCATACTAAGTTGTTAGTGATTTTGACTATTTGTATTTAACATGTAAAAATGTTAAATTCCAAACTTACATCATCATGGTTTGGCATCATGAGCTTGACTAATTGTCCACCATGCTCATAATTTCATTGTTGTCTTCATATCTATAAACAACATTTCAAATAATAATAAAAAGGTTCTATAAGAAAAATCCAGACCTCCATGTTGCTGCTCCTTGTGAGACAAAGTCAAAATTGCATTACACAATCTGACACATAAGAATCTCCTATATCCCGGTGGTATGTATCCAAATTCTTATAATAGTGTATTCAAGACTTATGTTGACATTGCCAATGAGATATTTAAGCAATGAAAGATGGAGCCTTCTTCATTGTTGTATATGTAACAGTCTTTTATTAATATAAAGATTGATGGTTTTGTCTTTCTGAAAATGAAATGTAAAAATAATTTATTGTGGTCAATTGAAAAGTTTTTTTTTAAAGCTTTTCATTATGGAAGGGCGACATAGATATATGCCCTTCTAATTGAAATTCGGACCCGCCCTTCAAATTTGATCACTGTGTGGGACCTTAACAAACAATAAAACTATTCCGTCGCGCGTTATATAAAACATATAACAAAACCTTTGTCAAAACTTCAAACGAACCCTTTAGTCGTGGGTATTTCATCACGAATTGATCATTTTACCATGTACCTTCTTCTAGAGGAATATTCTTCCACTTGATTAGGTAATTCATAATGGTTATATGTCAAAGAGATACAGAATGTTTATCTATAACTTTTTGTGGTTCAAGAATCAACTTTCATTCTTCATCTAATTTTGGAAGTTTTATTTACATTGGCATATTTTTCCCAAAACCTTTTTTAGGAAAGATACATGAAAAACCTTATGAATGCAAGAAGAAGGAAAATATAACTTCTATACCACTTGTGCAATCCTATGAATAATTATTTAGGGCCATAATAGTTTTGCAGTGTGGAAAAAGTCGGCAAAAAGTCCCGACTTTTTGAAAAAATCCCGAATTTTTCCCGGAGCCGACTTTATTGGCCGACTTTTTGCCGACTTTTTCATCCCTGAAAAAGTCGCAATTTTATCCTCGAAGTCCCGAATTTTTTCCGACTTTTTCGAAAAAAATCTTGAGTGAGGTAGTTTCTTTAATAATTTTTTAATATTTTTTGAAAAAATCAGGATTTTTTCCAAAAATGAATATTTTTGTATTTTTTTAGTTTTGCCGACTTTTTGCCGACTTTTTCAAAAAACTCCCGACTTTATCGAGTATTTCAACTTTTGGACCCTTGCCGATTTAATCCCGACTTCGACTTTTTCCACATTTCATTTTTGAGCTAATTCTTTATTCTTCTTTTTCTTGAATGAAGATTGCTTATAATGCTATAATCTAAAAAATACCCAATTACCCTCCTCAAATTATCTTTCACTTCAATGTTGTTCCCCTTGTTGTTTTATCATGTTTCATGTCATTTGAAGGTTTTCCATAATAATTTTCAAATTTTCTTTAGTATTTTCCATATGTGACTCTGTTTCCTATACTTTGGACTTATCTTGCAAAAAGTATGAGATACTAGGAGTTGGAATCCATAAAGGGCCTTAAATGGGGAAATTTTAGTAGATGTGTGATAGGTAGTATCATAGTATCCTTCACCATTCTTCCCTTGAGGAACCTTGATTTTTCTTAAGAATGAGTCTTTTGTAATAGCTGCATCTTTGACTCAACTTCACTCCTTCCTTTAAAAAAATATGAACCAAATACTCGAATTCTTATTTCCCAAAAGCACATTTGGATATTTTTACATAAAAATGGTTGTTCTCAATAATTTATATAACTTTTCCACATGTTTACTAGTGTGGTATTCCCATGATTTATTATAAATATGTGTATTATCAAAGAAAACCAACACAAATTTTATAAGATGGGATCAAACAAAATTGTTCTTAAGTCGAGCCCGCCGGACTTCAAATGGCGATAAACCATAATTCAAAGCAAATTCGCGTTCCAAAATAGCCTGCTGACGTCGGCCAATTTGTGACGCGAAAACCAAATGAATTCCGCCCTAATATTTTTCGGGTCCGAAGTTGGGCTGGGGTACGGAGGGAAGTTGTGACGCAAATTTCTTATCAAATTCGCCCTAATCTTTTAGGGTCCGAATTTCCTTTGCGGAGTATGGCCCAAACAAAATCTTGCTCCTATCCCTCTGTGACGAAACCATCATACATGCTGACGTCATCAATCAAAACCCGCCACCCTTTTGAATTTGTAAATAAAACAAATTGCGTCTGCGTCATTTTCATTGTTCCGTGCGCTAGCCAGTCTTCCATGCAACAAAATTCAAAAACCAACTGTTAACGCTTGCTGACCGTTACCTTGCTGAAGAGAATTGAAGTCGAGTATTTTAGGGTTCTTCTGCCATAACCAACGCCTGTTTAAACACGTTTCATTTCTCGTAAACAGGTATTTATTCCAATTCCCCGCTAAACTCTGTAAAAAATCCTAGTTTTAGTTTTAATTCTGCACTAAGGTCTGAAAAGAAGTTCAGTTTGGTATTTTTCGTTCCCAGAACTGCAATTATATTCATAAAGCTGATAGTGTGCTGCCACACACAAAATACCGAAATTCCATTTCGAATCTGAACCGAGAAATGGAAGTTCATGAAAACTACGAATGTCGTGCCCATCGTGCCCTCACGGACTTGGTTGTGCTTGCCTTTAGCCGATATGGATTTTCAAATTAAGGACTTGCGCCTCAGTGAGAATCCTCTTCGAATATTTTTCCGCTGTAGAGACAATTATTTGAATGGTTCTGACATCTTTGTACTTTGGGAATCAAATCTCCTATGTACCTTCTCCCCTCGGTCCATATTTTTTCTGAGTTAATCCATTATTGCTACGCAAATTATGATCCCAACCAACGAGCAGTTTTATCCCCAAGTCAAAATGTCCTTTTCCCAATAACTGCTCAGTCCATAAATGAAATGCTACAATTCCAACCTGGTCAAGATCTCACTCCCCTGTCCATGGCTGAATTACTTGAGAAATCTACTAAGTTATCCCATGAAGAGTTAAACCGCCTATGCCAAACCTTCATGTTACCAGAGCATCAGCCTAAAAACCCTCCCCCTTATGGTTATACTTTCTTTACTGATGAGGGTATACTTATTTTAAACATGATATCTTCCATAATGGGCTTCAATACTAGTGAGTATGTTGATCAGTTAACCCTAGTATTGTTATCCATTTTTACCCATGGACAACCTCCTGCTGTCAAGTACGATTTTGCATCTTATATTGTTGAAAAAATCCATGATCAGTTCATGAGATTTGAGAATGAGAGAGTATTTAAGTATTCTTCTGTCATATATCATCTCATGATTTAATTTCAGTCAGAAAATTTCCCTTTTTATGTTAAGAAATTTGATGCCAAAGGGAATCCTAGGTCAGTCATCTTTTGGTCTGCCATTACTCACAATTCCTTTGATTCTCCTTATTCCTATAATGAGTTTGTCGACCTTTTTGTTCATCCTGCAACTACCTTGTTGACAGGAGTCTCTCACAAATTAACAATGAAATCAAGAAAATCCTTAGAAGCTCTCAACGTTTAGGAATGGATTCTTGGCACCTATATCAAAGCTACATAGAGATCGGGATATGGATGTGGTGTTTACATTTCAAAGCACTTAGTATGTCCCAATGAGACTCTTTGCATTAGAATATTTCGAGGGCTTGATGAATAATTGAGATATAATTCACTTTACAATGCAAAGTCACAAAGGCTCAACTCTGGAATTCTTAACGATTAGGTCCTTCATTTTGTAACTCTGGGGAAAATTTGGAGAGGAAGCCAAAAAGGATTTTGAAGACTATCTGGGACTACAAAGAGTTTCTCTGGGGGTGCCTTATGATCCAAACAACTTTATCTGTGATAGAAGAATGAAAAATAAACTGTCACCATACATCCATCAAAGAATCCCAGAAATAGAACAATATGATAATATGGATGAATGGACAGAAGGGACATTGGTTGAAAAATATAGTGAGCAGGTCAATGTTGAAAATGTAATGAAAGATCTTGAAAAGATACTTGACCAAGAATATTTTGGACAGGTGCAGGGGTCTTCTTCAGCCAGGACTTTACAACAAAATTTGCAGGAGATTAGTACAGTAGCAGTAGAATCTAAAGGAAAAGAAAAGGAGCCTGATATAAAAATAATTGAAAAATTCATAATGACAGAGCAACCAGAGACTTCTAAAGAAGAAGGTCAAGGACAAATTCCTCCTACTCAGATCAGTGAGCCTGAAATTTCTATTTTACAAACTCCTCTGAATATAGAAAAGGGAAAAAAGAGAGAGGCTGAAACAACTACTCCTATTGGTGGCTCTTCTGAACAACAAGATGTTAAAAGGCATAAATTAACTCCCCTTCCAGAAGATGAATCATTTCAGGAAATCCCTGACAGCCAGGGAAGAGAAGACAGTCAGCAAACAGGTACAGGTAGTGGGACATCCACTAATTTTCAAAAACAGGAAATACAGAGGCAACAAAGTGCAGAAATATATTCTTTCAAACCTCCAGTAAAAACTGCCTCTGATATCAAAAGAACATTCATCAATATAAAGGCCAGGAACGATCCACTTAGACTTCAAGTATACAACCAATATTTGAAGATGGCTCCGAAAAATCAAGAAAGATTGATGTCAGCTTATGACATCCAACAGGGTAAGATGTTAATGAGCCATTTGAAGCCCGAGGTGCGGCAGCCTCAGACAGCTGCAGATTACGTTAGGACTAATTTTGAAGTCTTAGTAAAGGATATCCATCCTTTAGATCAAATTGAGCTACACAAGCAAATAGGTGAGATGATTTATTCTACTCTGACGGATAAATCAATGATGACCCATAAGTTGCGGGATTCTTTGGATAATACTAATACACAGTTGTAGCTTGAAAAAGCCTCCTCCCAGGCTAAGGATAATAGAATCAAAACTTTAGAGGAAATAATCATTGGTTTGGGTCATAATCCTAAAGATGTGAAAGGTATTGAAGCTTTGATCAAGAAAAAAGATGATGATATTGCAGCTCTGAGAAAACAATTAAAGTTACCGGCCTCAAGACATCCACAGACTGCAGAAATCATCAAACAAAATTCTGAGGAAGAACTAATGGATTTACTCTTAAAATTGAATGAGCAACTTACTGCAACTGAAAAAGAGCTTGAGAATGCATTAAAAGATAAGCAGGAAAATATTCTAGTATCTACAGCAGGAGTAGTGACAGGTACAGCAACAACAGGTCAGCCAACAGAATTGTCACAGAGCAACACTGCAAATTTGAACACTGATGAATTAACAAAGTCAATGGAAGATATGAAACTTCAGGCCATAGAGCTTCAAAAAACAAAGGAACAATTGGCCACTCTAGAACATAAATATGATCTTTCAAAAATTAGTGTTGCTGATAAAACAAGAGAAGTGAACAAATTAGAAAAAACAGTCAAAGCATTGGAAAAGGATCTCACATTGGAGAAACCTTTAAAAGAAATAAATGAAATTCTTTAGGATAATATCATTCAATCAATAAAGGATGTTTGGTCCTCAATTCAAATAATGGATGAACATAATAACTTAGTTAAATTGGCTCTGGATGAGATTGAGAGATCAAGACAAGAGTTGGGAAATATGCTAGAAGAGGCCAATAGACTTATACATTTTTTGAATACTCAGACTAAGAATCAACTTGCAGAAATTGGTATTCAGGACAGGACTGGAACAATTCTGGAAATAAAGAAAGTTTTTACTAAAAGAACTCTGGTACAGAATTTAGAACGAAGGTGCTTAGATATGCAAGAAGAAATCATTGCCTTCAGAGAAAGATTGAATATTTTGTTAAATAGAGGATTGCCCAGTCCTATAGTTGCAGAAGATAAGCTAATGGACCTTGATAGTTATGTTGAAAAATTGGACAAATATGCTGATAATCAAGCTAGTTCTTCAACCAGTTCATCAACAGCAGCATTGCCTACAGAGAAAAACCTTCATGACAGATTGGAGAATTTATTTTATCTTGAGCATGAAGTAAATCATTTGTTCCCAAATCAGCCTAATTTCTTCAGATATACTGAGGCTGATGAAACACTAAGAAATTTGCAAAGGACCAGAGTGCCATAAGTTCAATGGTGGGAAGAAATGATGGAACTTTTGTAAAAAATTATCCTTACATAAACTTTTGCCTATTTACCACAGTATATCATGATAAAAAGGATAAAAGGATGAAAAAAGGTCAAAGAGTATCAGAGCAGTTAAAGAGTATCAGTGAAACGAAATAATCAACATAGAATTACTGAAGAGGACAGCAGCAAGCCAAGATATAGGGCCTGCCTCCAGCACATTCTTAAAAGAAGGAAACAACACAACATCAGTTATCATTTGTCTTATCTACGAGACCATCTGTCTCTATATTGTTGTAAAATACTTATTAGTTATCCTAGATAATATCTCAATTTGTTATGAGATATTTTGTATGATTTTTTGTATAAATACTCCATCAATTGGAGTAGTAAGTGTGGATTCATATACTTTGCAGTAACATTGACTTTTTCGGAATAAAGTGCTGTTGGAGAAATTTTTTTGTGGCTTGCTGGATGATGAATTGATGCTAGAGACTTTTTACGGGATTCATGTGTTAAACTATGGATCAATAAGTCATTTCTATCCTGTGTTTTAAGTTTTTATATCTGTTTATTATATCACTGTGTTTCATTTCTGAATAATTAATGAAAAGGAGTAAATCAGAAGGTACTTAAGTGTAATTTGGTTTTAATCATTATTATTCTAAATGTTTTCTTCTAAACTAGTTATAAACAGTGAATTCTTAATTGCTCCTGTTTTACTAGTTTAAGAATTTTGATTATTTAGTAAAGAATACTTAAATGCTCTTTATTGATAATCACTCATTTTTCTCTCTTTGAATGTGTTGAAAGATTCTTAATTGCCTTTCATCCATTTTAAATCCATTTCATTCTTTTAAGATTTATAATTGTTTCCATGTTTGACTATCTTGCCCTGTAAAACCATCTTTCGTTGATAAACTTAATCCAGTGAAGCCATTTTTTTTTACTCCATTGCCCAATGGCCTGAATTACTCAATCTTTCCCTTAGCTATCGAATTCCACCACCCAAATTCAAATAAAACCCCTGGACTTTATAACTAGCCTAAATTTTCTAAAACAAAGCTAAATTTTATAGAGAGAGCCCTCTCTGGGTACAGATTGGCTAGATTCTGTACCTAAAAGATTGGTTTGTGGTTACCTTGGACCCCTTTCCTCTTTCAACAACTTCAAGGAAAATCTGAGTGATAACATAGTGGCGACTCCGCTGGGGACCTGAATAATTTCATTGTTACTATTGTTTATTTTATAAACTATAGACGGAGCCTGAAGATTAGCCAGGTAGCCTTTGAAACTACTTTTGCTTTGCAATTGCAGAAGTAAATAAATGCTGACGTCCAAAACGTCGGACCACATTGCGTCGGAATTGCGTCAGAATTGGAACAATGGATGTCGGTACTCTATCTATTGCTTTACTATTCTACATACTGCTATTTCACTTTCTTATAGATGCCTCGGGCATATTTGGATGCTTTCTCAGATTTGTCGATAATCTCCATGTGGACCGTTATTGGGTTTTATATCATGTCCCTGTATGTGACATGGGGTATTTTTCTATCATTGTCTGGGGTGGGACTTCCACTTTTCTGGATGGATATTTGGGTTCCAATCTTCAGATGTGAAAATTTAATGACTTCATGGACTGTTTTACTTCATATAATATATTCAAAACAACATTTTTTCTCTTGTGAAAAAAAAATGATTAATGTTTATCACTCTGCCTTCAAAACTAGCGATGTTGGTCTATGTTGTTGGTTTATTGATATGGTCTGATGGTCTTTTTATATTTTGGACATATCACACTCCTCATATGATTAGCGTTTTTCTCTGTTGCAGGATTTTGGGTACTTTAATTTGTATTTGGAACAATGGACGTCGGTACTCTATCTGTTGCTTTACTATTCTACATACTGCTATTTCACTTTCTTATAGATGCCTCGGGCATATTTGGATGCTTTCTCAGATTGTCGATAATCTCCATGTGGACCGTTACTGGGTTTTATATCGAGTCCCTGTATGTGACATGGGGTATTTTTCTATCACTGTCTGGGGTGGGACTTCCACTTTTCTGGATGGATATTTGGGTTCCAATCTTCAGATGTGAAAATGTAATGACTTCATGGGCTGTTTTACTTCATATAATATATTCAAAACAACGTTTTTTCTCTTGTGAAAAAAAAATGATTAATGTTTATCACTCTGCCTTCAAAACTAGCGATGCTGGTCTATGTTGCTGGTTTATTGATATGGTCTGATGGTCTTTTTATATTTTGGACATATCACACTTCTCACATGATTAGCGTTTTTCTCTGTTGCAGGATTTTGGGTACTTTAATTTGTATTTGGAACAATGGACGTCGGTACTCTATCTGTTGCTTTACTATTCTACATACTGCTATTTCACGTTCTTATAGATGCCTCGGGCATATTTGGATGCTTTCTCAGATTGTCGATAATCTCCATGTGGACCGTTACTGGGTTTTATATCAAGTCCCTGTATGTGACATGGGGTATTTTTCTATCACTGTCTGGGGTGGGACTTCCACTTTTCTGGATGGATATTTGGGTTCCAATCTTCGGATGTGAAAATGTAATGACTTCATGGACTGTTTTACTTCATATAATATATTCAAAACAACGTTTTTTCTCTTGTGAAAAAAAAATGATTAATGTTTATCACTTTGCCTTCAAAACTAGCGATGCTGGTCTATGTTGCTGGTTTATTGATATGGTATGATGGTATTTTTATATTTTGGACATATCACACTCCTCACATGATTAGCGTTTTTCTCTGTTCAAGGATTTTGGGTACTTTAATTTGTATTTGGAACAATGGACATCGGTACTCTATCTGTTGCTTTACTATTCTACATAATGCTATTTCACTTTCTTATAGATGCCTCGGGCATATTTGGATGCTTTATCAGATTGTCGATAATCTCCATGTGGACCGTTACTGGGTTTTATATCATGTCCATGTATGTGACATGGGGTATTTTTCTATCATTGTCTGGGGTGGGACTTCCACTTTTCTGGATGGATATTTGGGTTCCAATCTTCAGATGTGAAAATGTAATGACTTCATGGACTATTTTACTTCATATAATATATTCAAAACAACGTTTTTCCTCTTTTAAAGTTTCTTTTTTTTTATAAATTGAACTTGTCGTCGCGATACCGACGCCTTGTAAGCGTCAGAATTGCGACATATTAGAAACATCGGAAGAGCGACAGTATAAAAATGTCGGACGAGCAACGTTCAAAACACCGGACCACATTTTGTCGAAATTACGACAGTTTGCAAACGTCGGAAGAGCGACGTACAAAACGTCGAACCACATTTCGTTGGAATTGTGACAGTTTACAACTGTCGGAAGAGCGACGTCCAAAACGTCGGACCACATTGCATCAAAATTGCGACAGTTTACAAACGTCGGAAGAGCGACATTCAAAACGTCGGACCACATTTCGTCATAATTGTGATAGTTTACAGACGTCGGAAGAGCGACGTTCAAAACTTCAAACCACATTTCGTCGGAAGTGCGACAGTTTACAAAGGTCGGAAGTGCGATGGATTGGGAAACGTCGGAAGAGTGACGCTTGTTTGGAAGCGACGGAAAAAGTGTCGATACTGCGACACTTTTTAATTGCGTCGGAACTGTGATGGTATGGTAAACCACATTTTTCCTGCCCTCGAAATGTCACTCTTGCGACGACTATGTGTCGGAATAGCGACGAATTGGCCGTCGGAATTTCCGCCAAATTTTCTAGTGAACCCTCCTTCTAGCACCAAAAATGTGAATGGCCCACAATGACCATTCAACATTATAAGGGAGACCACACAATCAAGAAATTAAAGCAACTCATTTTCCATTTGGAATGTTGGTTCCAACTTATTAAACTAGGTCCAATTACCTTCTCTCTATCTCTATTATCTTAAAGTATGTCTTTTTCTTACCAATAGAGAAGAGACATCAGATCAGCCCTCTTGCTGAGCTCAGGAAAGAAAGTAGTCCTTAAGTTGATGGATGGCTCAAAAATCCCACAAACTAAGTTTTTCCCTTGTATGAGGGGACTTCTAGAGTGTAGAAATTAAAACTAAATGCAAATTTATGATAGAATGCAAGAAAAAGGAAATAAATCCTAAGCCTATCTCAATTAGGAAGATGTACATCTAACCCAACCGAGAGTAAAGTAATTAAATGATTGAGATTTTAACATGCCTGATTTCAGGTGAATATTCGGCTAATGAAATAGTTATACTACTTGATATTATAATTACCAAAACATGCTATGTTTAGATACTAATTAACGATGAATGATTAACCAATAATATTAGGAAATAGTTTACTTAATGTCAATGGTAATTAGATCAAATTTAGTGTAATATCCCAAAATGGAAAAGACAGGAATATAAAACATAAGTCGGAAAATGCAGTGACACATCAACACATAAATATGAGATCAGTGCCATTCTATTAAACATTATAGCATCAAATGTATACAAGATATTGAGGGAAAAGACACTCAAGTTAGGCAAAACAAGCCTTTAGAGACCCAATACATAAAACATGAAGAACAACCACTACAAAAGAATGTTGGAGGCTAAGACAACGTAGTTTTTGTTGGGGTTTACTGCTAATGTAAATTTAAACACATGGATTTGTTGATATGGTGCTTATAAAATTTCGGGATCAAAGATCTAGGCTTTCTAGCACTATTCTAAGACAACCTAGAAGGGGTTTTCGGAAATACTCAAAATGCATAATATACCAAATGTGGCCCTAGGGCTGAATAACGCTCTGCAACTGGATCACTGGTGGGAGGTGGTTGATCTAATATGACAATGGTTGTTATCCCTCCCTACAAACTTTCTGGATGAAGGGTTGATCCCCTCACTGGAAAACAGGGTTAAGAACTTGGGTACTTGACCTCCCACTACAACTGCACTGCAAATAACGTAGTTTTTGGAGGAGACTGCACTGTGGGTGAATGCTACTACTTGGCCTGATGCCATATGGTGGAATAAAGCTCTAAAATATTCCCCACTAGCCTCCTGGATGAATATTTTCTCCCTCCACTGGAAAACAAGCTCAGAAATTGGGTTTATCAACCCTCCACTGCTGCTACCCTGCAAAACAACACAATCCTAAAGGAGACTGCGCTGTGGATGAAGGCTGAAGCTTGGAATGAAGCTAGATAGTGGAAATGGTGCTCAATGAACCTCTCCTCAGTAGGCACTTGAAGTCCCTCGAGGATGAGGGTGGGATTTCCGCTCGGAAACACCCTTGTGCTAAACAGCACAACAGACTTAGCTAAACAACTGAAGTGTGCAAAAATTCATAAAAGACCAATACAATATCAATATTATGAATGCCTTCTATGGCTTCCATCCTCTTGCTTAGATTCTTGGTGAGCTTCCTCACCTTGGGTCCCACTCATTAAATAAGATACTCTCATGCATACACTCCTCTTTTATGACTGCGTTGTCCTCCATTAACTATCCACTCCCTCCATAACAACACTGTTGACTTGGTCAACTTTGACCCTGTCCACATGATTTAGCCCCTGTTCACACCTATAGGGCTTTATTCAACCAATACAATGATCCATATTCACATGAGAAGTGGTTTTATTCCTACTAAAGAGATTTATGGCTCTCCCTACGCACTTATTCACCTAAATTTTTATCAAAAACAAAAATTAATATTCCAACTAGCTGAAAGCTAATTAGGGATATTACATTTAGATAGCATATTTATGAGTAAAAATTAATCATAAACATGATTTGATTATAAGATAAAAATATAAAATTAACAACAAATATACGAAGCTAATGAAATAGATAGATAATTCAAAATTCCTTCATATTTACATTAAACAATAGTGCTCAACATGAAAAAAATTACACAGATCTATCATTAAAAAAATTGAAATTTACATTAAAACTAATATTATTTAAAATAGAAATTGATTAAAACATGTTCGCTTGCTATGTTCCTTGATTTTATCTCCAACAATATTTCTCGAATCATAAGCCTCACCATTAAAAGAAAGATCTGCAATAGTGCAAAATCTGCTCCCAATACAAACTGTCTAATTGAAAAAGACAAATTCCAACAACCCAGTTATGAGTTTTCTCCCCTCATCTACAGCTAAAAATCCCTTACAATAGTGCTTCAGAATTCCGTAGGTGCAGAGAAGAGGAACCCCTTGTTCATTTCACAAAACCATATTTATAATTACAAAATGAATTCCAAATAGGAGAGTTGTTGAAAAACAAATCTCCTCCAACAATTTTCATTGGTCAAAATTATTTTTCTTCTCTTGTTGGTATTTTTCCCTTGTTCCAAATATTATTTTCCCCATCTTCCCAATTTATCTCGTGCCAGCAACTAATCAAAAGCAAATTAAATTGAAAGTCAAAATCAAATTTGGGAAAACAAACATCTCTAATCAAAATTTAAATAAATAAAAAGAAATATGAGTTTCCCATTGATCCTTTTGAATCTATTTTTTTTCAAAAAGAACAAAATCGAATGGATCTACAATCGCTAGAATCTTTGGGCAAGTGAAAATGAAAAAACTAAACTCAGAAAATTAGTTTTCGTTACAAATTCAGAGCTTAATTTTCTGCTAAATTTTAAAATCAATTAATGACCGAATCTGGTCATGCAACTACTTCAGAAATATTCTACATAATTTTATCTATATAACAAACCATCCTAGGCCTCATTTGTTTAAGTAAAACTCAACTTATGAGCCTCCAAATTTGAAGTGTCAAAATTGTCATAGTTCTTGAAAAATGTTTGCCTAGCCTAAAATTAAGAAAATTAAATTAAAAATCTAATTATAATTAACTAAAAATTAATTACTATATTAATACAAATAATTACAGTTATTAATTATATATTAATTAATTACATATTAATGAAAAATTAAGTTATTAAATTCATTATAATTAACATTATAAAAACTAAAATAATTAATTAAAAATAAATTAATATTAAAAAATAAATGGGATACATGTCAAGTAATGAGTGGCTGTTGGTCCCAATGGATGAGCATAAGTGGATTTTGGCTCATGTATAGAAAGAAAGAAATAAAAGTATTTTTAACGTCCATGAGGCTAGAAATAACTTATGGGACAGATTGCTTCTCCATATGGCTCTTGTATTCGGCCCTTTTCCTGTGAAGTTTTACAATAAACGCTCCCAGCTTCTTGACAAACTCTTCGCTGAATAGATTATCCCAAGAACTAGCTACCAGAATACCTGCATAATTTTCCCTGTTGTCTTTGAAGGCCTCACATTCTAAAATGAAATGTTTTTATGTTTCCACTTTTCTAAAAGAGAAAAAAATACATACGCTTTCCTCCCACATTTCTTTTGGCCTTTTCCAATGCCTCGTTTCACAATGGAGTTGATGAGAATTAGTCCTTAATTGAGAAATAAGAATTTTAGATCTCCAAGAAATATTGGCCCCTATGTATGCCTTTTTCTGATGGTTATGAGTGGGGTTAAACTCTTCAATGTAGTACTTATTCTTTCTCCCTAGCTCTTTCTCCCAAGTACGTTTGTTGAACTTATCTATAACAAAATTTTTATCTCTTTACTGTTTGTAGGACGCATGCTTAAGAAAATACCCCATTTACTAAACCATTTGTTATTTTTCTGCATCCAAGTCTTCTTTCTTTTGCACAATCTGTCACTAAACACAACCTTAGGCCATCTACCTTCTTCCATTTTCTTAATTTTTTTCAAATACCTTATGAATCGCACCATAGCAATTGCTTCAATAGGAGAAACCTATGTTTCACTTAACATGATAGCATAAGGAACTACACTTTTAATTTTGAATTTTTTTGTATTCAAATGCTTATGAATTTTCTCAATTTGTTTCCACTGCATCTCGCTTGTGTTGTTGGCCCACAGTTCACAACCGTAGAGAATCACTAGAATCACTAGAAGCCCAAAAAGAGTTAGAGTGGTTTTCCAGCCCCACAGCTCTGCCTCTCTACACCTGTTTTGAAGAGCATAAAATGATTTCCAGCCCCTTAAATTTATTTTCTTTCTACAACCATCCCAAATTAAATTTCTTTTGAAGTCAATTCTGAGGTATTTGTAGTCTGCAACTTCTTCCAGAATGTTGCCTTCAAAATAGAACTTATGCTGGTTATGCTTTCTTTTGTTAGAGAAAACGACTACTTTCGTTTTGCTAATATTGACTTGCATCCCCACCCTTCTACAAAAATTCTTAAGGGAACGTAAGTTCTCTTGCAAAACAAGAGTTGATTTAGCGATCAATATAAGGTCATTTGCGTACAAAAGAAGCCTTATAATGAACTTGCCCAAATGGATACCATCACCCCCTTGCAAATTTAGCCACTCTTCAAGTTTGTCAATATATAACCCAAAAAGGGTAGGAGATATTGGGAAACCTTGCTTGACCCTAATATCGCTTCTAAAAATTTCAGAAATGCCTGCTAAAGTTCTAATTTTGACTTTCACCTCTTCATACAACCTATGCACAACTGCTCTCAAATGCTTGGGAACCCTGAGTTCTTCCATTCTGCCCCAAAGCTTATCCATAGGAACCGTGTCAAAGGATTTTCTGAAATAAGCAAAGAAACAAAAAATATTCTTCCTTTTTTTCCCAAACTTTTTCAATGATTTGCCTTAAATTTATACAATGATCAACTGTGGAATGTCTAGGTCTAAAACCTGCTTCCCCTTTAGCACGTTTATCTCTTTCTTGTGCCCACTTGCTGATTTTATTTTCTAACATGCTTCCAAATAGCTTTGCAAACAAGGGGTTTATCATTATCTTTCTATAATTGGAGGGATTATTAATGTCACCACTCTTGAAAAGAGGCATTGCCATACTAGTTGTCCAATTTTTGGGGAACCCCTGCTGTATGATGATGTTGAAAATTTTTGTGATGTGAGGTGAAAGAATTTTTAAGCCCCACTTTAGATACTCTACTTGGAGTTCATCTATGTCTTTTTCTTTTCCAACACCCAACTTCTTGATACCCATCTCTACCTCTTGAACCATTAAGAGTTTTGTGTATGTGTTGACTAAGGGAGGAGGGTCAAAAATGGGATCCTGCTCATAAAGTTGTCTTGCATAATCGAACCATTTAGAAGTTGTAATGTTGTTTTCAGTTTGCACCTTTTTTGGTTGGAGCTCCTTCTAGAATAATTTGGGGTTATTGTTCCAAAGGAAGATTAGTTCTTATCTCCTCGAAACCATGAAATCAACCTTTTTATTTCTTACTATTTGCTTGTAATCTTTGAGCTTTATGTTATCCTTTTCTGATTCCTTCAACCTTCTCATTTCCTTTTTGCATTCCTTGTCAAACCAAGCATTAACCGAAAAGAAATTTGTTTCATACTTCCTAATTTTTTCTCTTTTTCACCCAGCAAGTGTGATTTGAATTAAATGTGTTAATCCGTGACTATGAAGGTCGTGAAATGAGATTTTCTCCTTCTCAAAGAGCCTCTCTAGCGTTATTTTGAAGGTATTACAATTATATGGAGTCAAAAGAATTCTGCCCTTTCGGGGTTTTTGTTGAACACACTGAGTTTTTAACCCTAATTGCTTCTTTCTGGTCCAAGAGAAACTTAAATAAATTGGCTTGTGATTTGATTTTAAGTCCCAAATTTGATCTCCAATCAACACTTCCTCCATTTTCTCACAGAAACTATGCAAGAAAATTACATAATCTGCTACACTTGCTCCATTGTAAGTATTGCAAGTCAAATTACCGGACTTTTCCCATCTAGGCAAACCATTACAAATGACTAAATTGAAAGCCCCAATAAGCATAAGAAATTATTCTCCAAATAGATTGCAGCCTTTATCCTCTGAAATTCATTCCCACTGATGATTACTCTCTTCTGTAAGCCAGATAGGGTCACAGTCTTCTTTACAAAAAAGAATGCTAGCTTGTTCACCTGCAATTATAGCATTGAAATCCCCCACTATAAGGACTTCACCTAGCTGAGAATATATTGCAATATCTATTTTTAGGGCTGCAAAGGGATCTTTGTGGTCAAGCCCTCTACTTTTGTAGATTTTTTAAACTTGTGGCACAAAATAGCATGCTGCAATTCTGATGTGATTTCCATTTTCTGATATTTTAAGCCAGACAAATTGCTTATTTGGGTCTTCTTTTTCTAGTTGAATGAAACGAACTTATTTTTCTCTTACTAATACCATGATACCCCCATGCCCCTTGCCATTCCCTATTGCCTTGTTCCACACTGCTATCTTCCAATACCCTTCAAAAAAAGGTGTCTTGCACCCTTCATGCTCATGTGTTTCTATGAGGCAAATTATGTCTCTACCTTCCGCAATAGGCCCTAACCCAGGTCCTCGTCTCCTTGGATAACCCCGGTAGTTCCAAAAAACTAATCTTAAGGAAACGTGGGTATGACTTGATTTCTATTTGTTTTGACATGCAAGACTCACAGTTGAGTATTTGTCCCTACTTTCCCATACTGACCTTGCTTCCTCATTTCTTGCTGAAGAGTTTGATGCCTCTTCTTTGTTATCATTTTTCTACCTTGTTTTGGAAGGAGGTCAAAATTGCGCTATCACAACTTTACCTTTATAAATCCATGCTCTTTTTCCCTCATCTCTTGCTGCCCTAACTTTTTTCATTTTGTCCCTCCTTTCCTCTTGTTGTCTTACAGTTAAATATTCTTCTAGAAAAAACCGAGAACCCCTCATGAGTTGCTTCTTTCTTAGAATGATATATTTATCACGCAAGTTGGGCATGATGACTTTTATGGGTTGGCTCTCTCACCGTTAAGCTTACCTACTCTCCATGCTTGACATATTTTTCCTTGCCATCGGAGCTTTCCTTTCAAGAAGTCTCTTGCAAGGTCAAGAGTACATTCATTTTTCCCATGATCTTTCACCCCTTTAATAATTATGTTTGTTTCTCTATCTTGTCTTTCCTTGCTTTCTCTATCTTGAATGTTGTCAACCTGAATGTTTTTTTCTCCTTCCCTCTTAGCAGAATTGTTAATAACTTGAGCCCAAGTTTTGGAGAGTTTTGCGGAATCTCCTTTCCTCTCTTCTCTTGATGTCTCTTCATTGTTGTCTATTTGGGCAACTGCTTTCCCCTTATCTTGGGATGGTTTCACATTCATCACCTCTGTATTCTCCACTGCAAATTTCTTCATGTTTTTCACCTTCGCTTTCATGCGTTGCCATTCTTTTTTCCCTATTCGAAGAGCTTCCTATAGCAATGAGACTTGCTCCTTCAGAACTTTGTTGCCTTCTGCTAAAGCTTGGTTTTCAACTGTTATTATATGGATTGTACAATCTCTTTCCAGCTCTTTAGCTTCTACTACTTCCAACCTCTCTTTTACATTTAACAGTTCTTTCACATAAAGATCAGATCCAAGTGAGAGTTGTGGATGTGGGACTATATAAGGCATAATCATCAATGACTTTTCCTTTTCCTTTGGACTTTTTGCCACATGCTTGCAAAGAGGAATTTTTTTAATGTTGTTTCTTGCAAAGGACCCGAGTACTTTCCCTCTGAGACATTTTTCTTTCTTGTCTGCTCCCATTTTAGACGAGCTAGTCTTCGTTTTAAAATGCCCCGATATTGTTTGGCATTGACCCAAACCCACTTCCCAGTTTTGGCTGATGAGGAAATTTTCACTTGCCCTATATCATTTGCTTCCATGGGTTCTAAAGTTTCTTGTCCCATTATCATGATGATATTAAGGGAAATCTGAGTCTCTGCCCAAAACTGAACCTTTGTTTTATGCTTAACCCTTCAATATCTATTGGCCTGACCACTGAAAACTTGTTGCTCTGCCCACTGTCCGCCTTTTTAAGTGGAGCAATATGTTGGTCAAGATTCATAAGTGAAAATCCCCATGTAATAATATTAACACAAATTTTTTTTATTAAAAGCCTCGGTTACAAATACACCAACGATTTATAATAATCCATCGAAGTGTGGAACATTAACTATGACCAGGAACCCTAGCATGGCGGCGGCGGCATCTCTGGTTAGAATGAGGCTATCCGACCTACAACTACTGGTTTTCTCATGATTATTCGCGGATGACTAGTGTGGGGATTGGTTTCCTTGGCACCTATTGGTCCTTTTATCATCGGGGCTCATTTTGTGAACTGGGGTACTATTTTGGTCGGTTGGGGCCCCTCATGGCTTCTTTTGGGCTAACTGACTTCGGGACCTACCGGTTTGTTGGTCATTTTTTTTATAGCTGGTGTTAATATCTTCCGTGATAGTTTATTTCGAGACATGTATGGGACTGCTATCTGTTGGGGGTTTTATGGTGCTTTGTGCCTTTCTGGGTCTTGGGTCCTATTATTGGGTGTGGTAGACTAGAACGATTGTCGTTTAGCCGACTCCTATGAATTTGAGTTTGGGCTTTTGTTGTCTGCTATGGGACCCCGTGTCTTCTGAACCCTGGGTCGCAGTTCACTTGCTAGTCTCTACGAGTTTTATGAGGTTACTTCCTGACATCTTGGGCTATCTGCTAATGCACAGTTTGTGGGGTCTTGTGATCGTCTCGTGGAAATTTTTTGCAGGCCATTGGACCTTGAAGCTGTCGGGATTCTTGGTGTGAGGGACCACCTTTTCTAGCACCTGCTACTGACTTTGTTGATACCCACTGACTATCTGCTGCTCCTGGGTTCGATACTGGTCAAACAGTGTGGGTTTGTCTACTCTTCATGCGTTTCTTGTGCTGACTACTGCCTCGCTAGACTATGGGTAACTCCGATGATGAATTGGACTTCACGGAGGATCCATTGGATGGGGTTGACATCTGGAAGAAACCTACCCATGAGGAGGGGGTCGGGATGGAGGATATGGACTCAATTTCATCGGAAGCGATGCCAGATAGAAAAAATCATATTGAGGTGGCGGGCAGCTTGACTCCACTTGATGGACACGATCTTTTCAGTTTTGCCTCCCCCTCTCCTTTGCATAATGGGCTTTGGGGAATTCCTCTTGCCGAGAACAAAAATTTAGCCAATGGTGCGGAGCTTTTCTCGGAAGCAGTGTACCAGAGCATTGGGGAGGCATCTCTTTCACTTGAGCATCTCAACATTATGGTTTCAATACCTCTCTGTGCTGCGGGGTTTTTTGGTGTTGTCTGCGAAGGGGTGTCGACTGGTGGCTTCGGTGCAGGTGAGCCCATAACTGCATCTGGTGTTTTTTCAAACATTCCTGCGGACACCTCTATACTGGATCGACCGAGATCATCATAGGACTCTGAGCACTCCATGGAACTGGGACAGGGATGCATCATCAAAGGCAAGAAGAATAGAGTCACCAAATGTAAGCACATCAAATTTGTTAATTTCGAAAGTGTGAGCGGCATGGGTGATTGGGCGCGTACTGTTGCTACTATGCTAGTTGGAAGAGTGCGCGGTCGGAAGTATTCCTGTGTGAGATTGTAATAGTGGACCAGGGAGATTTGGGGTGACTCTCTCGACATTTTTCCGGAGGTTATTGTGATGACCAAAGGATGGTTTTCCCTTACATTTCCAGGCCTGAACAGTCTGATTGGGTTCTCAAGCAGTATTGGCATCTCAAAATGAACCCTATCTATTTTAAGAGATGGGTTCCGCTTTTTTATCCTAACAAGGAAAATGCGAGTGCTGGACCCATATGGATGCGACTGCCTGGGTTGCCCATGCACTTTTGGAATGAAACGGCTTTCAGGAATATTGCTAGCCATTTTGGACTGTATTTGGACCATGATAGATCATATTTGACCACGAAGACCAGGGTTGTTGCACGTATATTGATTTTCCTGGATACTCGTGATGGTCTTCATGAAATTTTCAACATGTTTTTTGATGGAATGGTGTGGCAGCAGGTTCTTGATTATGAGGGTGTGCCATTTCGATGCATGAAATGTCACGAGGTGGGGAATTTATATAAATAATGTCCTAAGTTGGGGATTGTCAAGCCGGTGGTCAAAAAATCTCGCATTGTTTCCACTCAGACAGAGCCTATTACTTGCTCTGATCAGGATGCGGGTAATGATAAGCAAACTACTCTGGAGGATTAGGCTATCTTAGGGATGGAGATGACCAATCTGCCTCCAAATTGGCCTGTCACACATCCCAGATCCCATGCACAGGCTACTCCGGAGACTTCTCAGCGCTCCTCAACTATCCCGGGTACATCTCCTTTAATTGTCTCTCTACATTTAAATTTATCTTCTGATTTATCATCGAATTCTCTGCCATGTATATCAACTACTGTTTTTTACTCTACTCGAAGATTCCCCTCGATCTGTTGTTCCATTGCTCAAGCCCCGCCATCCTTTACCCCCATCATTCAACACACTTATGCTGAACCTTCCCCTAGATAATCATCTTCTCGTTCTGAGACATCCATATCAAGACACAATTACTTCCTGAGATCCCTCTCCCATCCACATTCTGTGGATGTTTTTGGCATAAGCCCGGGACCGGGTTGCCACTTAAGCAGGACTAGAGGTCGACCATCTTCCATGGAAAAGGCTATCAAACGGGAAAACCTAGAGGTGGAGGCAGGCACACAGTCATCCCTTATGCGGGTCCTTAGAGCAAGGAGACCCCATCCAGAGGTTACATCATGATTTGTCTATCCTTCAACTGCAGGGGACTGGCCAACCCCAATAAGAGATTAGCACTTAGAGAACTTATTGGTCAGAAGGCTATTGAAATTTTATTCCTCCAAGAGACCCTTGGTGATGGCATTGCAGTTGCGGCCATCCTTAAATATATCCTCCCACACTGGACTTTTATCACTCTGGATGCGCACGGAAGATTATGTGGTTGTGCATTGGGCATAAACTGCAAGACCACCCAGATGTTAAACTGTTGGGGCCGGGCTGGGGTTCTTGGTATGGAGATTGGATTTGGTAACACCGAGCAGGCCTTCCACCTGATTAATGTTTATGGACCCTGTCTGCATAGAGAGGCCTTTTGGAACTCATTACTGTCCTACTCATTATTGACTCATCCTCACATATTCTGGGTGGGGATTTGAATTTCTCATTGGGCCTATCTGAATCTTGGGGTATGCATGCTACCTTTTATCCTTTGGATGAGTATTTCAATTCCAAGCTTATGTCTGCTAACCTCATTGACATTCAGACTACTAATATTGTGCCCACTTGGAGGAATACGCGGACGGGTGACGTGGCATTAGCCCGTAGATTGGATAGATTTATGATTAAACAACCACTTCTAAAATCTCTGGAACGTGCTCGTCAATGGGTTGGGTAGGGGGGTATGTCCGATCACTCACCTATTTATCTGGAACTTTAATGTGGACCTTACAAGGCTCAGCCACCTTTTAAATTTAATGCTCGATGGTTACAAGACCTTGATTACCACACATTGGTCTCTCAGGCCTGGCAGCATTGTCATCTTATGCCAGATTTGGAACCAGCCCGCATTATCAATGATAATCTCTTGCGCATCAAAAGACTGACCATCCAATGGGTCAAGAATAAGAAGCGGCTGGAAAGAGCGGAGCTCAAGTGGATTGAAGATGAAATTGATCATCTTAATAACTCGGATCTTATGGGCTACCGATCCCAGGCCTCCAAAGAACATCTTATTTCCCTTGAGTCTGCTAAGACTAAACTCTTGAGACAAAAAGAGGAGGATTGGAGACTCAAAATCTGAGCCATTTGGCTTTAGGCTGGGGATGATAACACTAAATTTTTCTAACATCATGCCAACGGTCATAAGTCTGCAAATACTATATGGGAACTGACTAATCAAAATGGCTTTGTGGCTCGCACACAATCCCAACTGCATGATTTGGGCACCCAGCACTTTACCAACTTATATAGAGCTCCATTCAACATTGATCTCCCTGAAATTATGCATATCACTCAATATTTAAATCAGCATGTGGAACAGGAGCAGATGGAAGATCTCAATGAACCAGTCTCTATGGAGGAGCTGGAGGGGGTTTTGAAATGGTTCAAAAAAGACAAAATCCCTGGGCCTGATGGCTAGCCCATTGAATTTTTCCTTCACCTTTTTGAACTTATTGCAAATGATCTGTTGATTATGATTGAGGACAGCAGGGTGCAGGGCAGAGTATATGATGGATTCAATACTACTTTTATTGCGCTCATCCCTAAATCTGATTGCCCCACCAGCTTTCAGGACTACAGACCTATATCCCTATGCAATTATATCTATAAGATAATTTCTAATCGAATCAAGCCTTTTCTATCTTCCAACATAGGAAAGGAGCAATTTTCTTTTCTCCACTATAAACAAATTCACGAAGCTATTGGCACTGCCAAAGAAGCCCTCCATTCCATCAAAGCTAAGCACCTGAAATCTAACATTCTCAAGATTGATCTGGCGAAGGCCTTCAATCAGGTGAATTGGAGCTACCTACATCTCATTCTTATCCAAACTAGATTCTCGCACACCTCTATCAAATGGATTATGGGATTCATTTGTCATGCTACCTTTAGCATACTCATTAATGGCACTGCCACTGATTTCTTTCATGCGGGGCGAGGACTTCATCAAGGATGTCCTCTCTCACCTTTATTTTTTTTCCTGGTTATGGAAGGCCTATCTGTTCTCATAAAACATGCTAAAACAAGAGGTAACATTCATGGGCTCCAGATCAATGACTTAATTAGTCTCACTCATCTTCTGTTTGTAGATGATGTTTTGATATTTCTTGATGGATCCAGGCAGGACCTGGTTCAATTGGACAAACTACTCCAATGTTTCTATAGAGCCACTGGTATGAAACCTAATGATCTCAAATCTACCATTATTATGACTGGATGCTCGAGACAGGAATAGGGTATTGCTACACGTCTTTTTGCTTATGTCCATGCTGATATCAACAATGGCCTTAAATACTTGGGTTACCATATCAAACCTAATGATTATCAAATTATGGATTGGCACTGGATCATAGCTAAAGTTGAACGCAGGATTAATGTTTGGTACAATTGATGGTTGTCTAGAGCTGGAAGACTAGTCCTTATCAAATCAGTGCTTGAATCCATTCCAGTCTATTGGATGACCCTGGCTTGGATTCCTATTGGGATCATCAATCGTATAAAATGCCTGTGCAGAAATTTCTTATGGTGCAACCAAGAAAAGGATACCACTTTTTCTTGGATTGCTTGGGACGGCATTAACATACCCAAACAGTGGGGTGGTTGGGGGATTAAAGATCTCCAATTATTTTCCAAAGCACTAGCTACCAAAATGTGTTGGCATATTATCAGGGGACACAGTCTCTGGAAGGATGTCATTGTTGCAAAGTATATTGCGCCCAGGTGAACCCTTGATTGGATCAGGGACTGTATAGTGCTGCCCATTGGTGCATCTATTATATGGAAGGCGATCACTAAAGCAGCCCAGCTCATTCAGAGGGGCTTATCATGGCAGATTGGATCTGGGGTATTAGTAAAAATTGGTTTTGATTCATGGTTAGGTAGTGGTGATTTTTATAGACTACCTGATTTCATCATAGAACACCTGGCTAGAAGGAACATCTTCTTCCTTTCTCTGTTTGTGGACCCATCCCACACCACATGGCAAGGACAAGCCTGGTTATCTGCGGACCACCTTGAGATCCCTCGTGTTGGACATTGGCAATGGAAGAATTACATCTGGGCTTTAACAATATCAAACATTCGTATCACTGATAAGGATGATCAACTGATATGGGCCTACTCACCTACTGGGCATTATGTTCCAAAGCTGGGGTACTTGGCTCTTATCCACCATAGAGAACCCCCACAAAAATAATGGTGGTGGCGCAACATATGGAAATTGAACGCGTCACACAAGCACATAATACTATTCTAGTGCATTCTTAACCAATGTGTTCCTACAATGGATTTCCTTCACAAAAGAGCCATTCACGGACCATATCGCTGTGTTTATTGCCTATCAAACAGTGAAGATGCCATGCATCTGTTTCTTCACTGCAATGTCATTTTGGAGATCTGGGCTTGGGTCACCACTTGTCTGGGCTGCCAATACCTCTGGAATGGTTACACTCTACATGATGCATGGTTAAATTGGTGGCAACAGTTCGCTCATATCGCAAGGATGCGCAACCTACCTTTGATCCTTGCATGGGAAATATGGATCGGCCGAAAAAAATTCATTTTCAATGGCCTTCCTATCAACTATGGCCATATCTGTGCAGTGTCCATTGCCACTTACAATTTGATGCCTATGGATAAACTGCAAAAAGCTCCCATGACCATGGTCCCTGAATTGATCGATCGATGCAGACCTTGGGCATATTTCGATGGTGTTGATATACCACATGGCTATGGGGGGGGTGCAACCTTGTATTTAAGCAACCATCATCATTACCATATTAGGATGGGATTGGGACCTGGTTCTAATAATTTCACAGAACTACAATGCCTTCGACTCCTTCTGGTTTTTTCTTGGGAAAAAAATTGCAACTCCATTCAGATATTTGGGGATTCCCTTCTTGTGATAAATTGGTTCAATGAACATGCTCATTGTCATACGCACACACTGTCTGCACTTCTATGAGAGGTACATCATCTCAGGATCCTTTTTGACTCCATCTCTGTGGCACATATTTACAGGACTAGGAACCAAGTGGCAGATTAGTTGTCCAAAGAAGCCACAGAGCTTAGGTGGGGTACTTGGCACATTACTGAGCAGATCGGAGATCAGATTTACCGATATTATCATCGGCCTTTTATAGAGGAGGCATCAGTACAGGGGTCTGTTTGACTGAACAACCTGTTTTGGGGAGATTTTTTTGTCTGCTTTATCTCCCATGTTTCATCAGCGGCTATTATATGTATATTTATTTATATTTTGATTATGATATGTAAGTTATGCACCGAACTTACATGTGATGTTATTGGTAAATTATAGTTTCTGTTTTGAGCTATGTATTGGTTTATCATGGACGCCAGAATGGCTATTATTGGCTCTCGTGGCCTAATCAGTAGTGCACTACCAGTATATGTAACGTGTAACTTACCTTTTAATGAAAAGTTACAAATTTTTCCTTTGTGAAAAAAATCCATCAAAGTGTTTAGTTATATCAAGACATCGGAGGTGTTAATAATATTAGAGGTTTCTTCAAAATGTCTTGATAATATATTTTCCGAGGTTTATATTATAATAAAGGTTTTATTATAACCATCGGAGGCATGAAAAAAATGATATCGGGGATTTCTTAAATGAGAGCAACGATAAATTCATTTTCCGAGGTTTCAATATTGTAATAATTGTTGAGGTTCTATTATATGCAGAGGAATAAATTTTATGAACCAAAGCTTGTTTAAGGTATATCAGCGGGAGCCATTATCGTAACTTTTCTAAATGTTGGGAATCCCGTAGTTTTCAAGATTGGCAAGAACAAATGTTGTAGGGCCTACATCAGAACCACTTTGGAATCCTAGGATCTAGCCCTCCTGGATTCAGAGAGGGATCTCTCTATATGTGTTTTCAAAGGATATATATTTAAGGCTTATGATATCATATTAGGCTAGTTATGAAGTACAAGGGTTTTGTTTTGGTTTTGGTTGGGTAGGATATTATCAAAATGAAGGAAGTCTTTTGAAGGGTAAAGGCATGAGCAGGTTGACAGAATGGTTCAGCTAATAGGATAGGTAAGAGACAATATCAATCCGTTGGGCTATGGAGTCACAAAAGGATTTAATTGCACAACAAGTTTCAAGATTGGTCCATGGGGCAAGTCATCTATATCAAAATATCTCTTTAGGTTGATTGGTGATATGGAACATTAAGAAGTGTGGTGAAAGAAGAAAACATATAAGAAAACAAAGGGCAACTTAAGATTAGGTAAGGAATTTGAACCTATCATGCTTTCAACATACTCTCAAGGGAAAACATTTAAGATAAACAAAGAATAGCCTAAGATCAAGTAAGGACTTTTAACCTAGCCTGCTTTTGGCATACTCTTAAGGGAAAAAATTTAAGATAAAAAAATAATAGACTAAGATCAAGTAAGGACTTTGAACCTATCCTAATTTTGGGATACTCTTAAGGGATCTTTCAAAGCAACTGTTGGAGATAAACTAGAGGACAGGGCTAACCATAAACTTCTCTAGTTCAACTTTACTTAGCAAACTTTTCAAGAACTTTCAAAGACAATATCTCAAGTTATACTCAGGAAACATGGTCTTACCAACACTTCACTGGTTATACTCTATTGAATTATCCTCAAAACACAATTAGAAGAAAACATAAAGATAAAGCTTATCAGTGAGATTTAGGGTACTTTACAGTAAATCCTAATCTATATTTGTTGTTCTTTATCAAAGAATAGTGGACCATATGGAAACATAAATAAAATAACAATTACACTAAGAAAAACATCACCATTGACATAGACCAGGATCCCATAAATCAGCTTGTATATTTGATGTTCAAACCAGTTACAATCTTCAAGTCCAGTAGGTCTTTACAGCTTCAAACTTCTCTTCTCAGCCTATCTTTTTTCAATTACTAACAGAGCTTTATCAGCCTCAGCAACTATTCACATTCAATAAGTATTCAACCAACAAAAATACTAGGCTCCTCATATGATATATATAGGTAAATTGAGGAGGTGGAGTGGAAAGAAGGTCTAAATATCCAATTAATACAGATTAAATGCTTCTTGACCTTTGAGAGGCCTAATGGAGAAGATATCTAATGTCTTAACTCTGTTAATTGGTTTTTTACATTAATTTTCATCAACTTCAGTCACTTTTGTTGACTTTTGAAGCTTTGGTAGGCTTGTAATTACTTTCTGAGTTGTCTTTGGCAAATATCTCTGATTGTGCATTGAATTTGTATTCTTTGAGAAAAAAAGACTTGCAGGTGGCATTTCTAAGGATTAATTGCATCATTGATGCAACATTTGGAGGCTTTCCTCACTGATTTGTCCGCTTTGTGGCTTTAAACACTGATTAGGCCTTTGATATAGCTTTAGGCCTCCTTTAAACATCTTCGGGGCCTTTTTTGTCCTTTTTGCTAACTGTATCAAATTTAATCAATTTTTCTTTACACTATGCTTTATCCATAAACTGTGGAATAAGCCTTTAACCTTCAACTTTATGCTTAATCCTTTTATCTTTAATCTCTGTTCTTCATTGTTCTTTTGCTTCGTGTGTAGGTAGCTCCTTTGCCGTGCTGGAGGGTTTCATTTGTTTTACCAGTGTTCATAAGACACTGATAAAACACTTGAAAGCCACGTAAATCCCCTTTTTTCATTTTAAACCTCAAGGATCGTCATCCTGGGGGGTTTCCACCACGCAGATGACTATGAGAGGGTCTGTTTATTTAGCCACCATTACACCTGCAAAAACATAAAAAACATTATAAAACCCTGCGTCTTTTGGATAAACTGCGATCAGAGGCTTCGGGATGGGCATTGGAGCGTTTGCAAAGGAAGGGAGATGTGCAGGGGAGGGGTTCCACAGGCGGAACCAGGAGAAAAATGGCAGAAAATTCATATATGGGCGCGAAAATAGAATAACGATTTTGGAAAACCACAAATGTTTTTCGCGCAAGCAAAGGGTGGTAAACAGTTTTGGGCATTTTGAACGCGATATGGTTCATTGCTCGACATGTGGCTCCTGCAAAACCGCATGTTTCATGTGGAAGTTGCACGTTGGGGAGAATTTGGTGATCGGAGCGCGAAACAGTGTGAGGACTGTCAGATCTGGGGGAGCCAGATTGACGGTCCATGATTAGCGCAATGGCGAGAAGATGCATGGTGGAAGAATGAGGTGGGGCCAGTGATGACGTCAGCATTTTTGTCATGAGGTGAAAGGTTGATGGGGTGGAGTTTGGAATCATGGATCTACGGGAGCTGTCAGATCCGAAGGATCAATGGTTGTTATTCGTTTGGGGGAAATAATGGGGCGGATAGGGATATAAAGAAAAAAGGGCTAAACATAAGGTGCAGTGATGAGGTCTTGCGGAGGAAGAAGGGGACCGGGGCTTATAGTAACAAGGGCTAGGGATTTAAAGTGGAGAATGGTGAGGTGATGCGATGACCATTGGATGATTGGAATCAATGACAGAGATTTAAATCGGCATAGACGAATGCCAGTGGTCAAAAGAGTTAGGAAATGGAAAAGGGCGATTTGCGATGGAGCGCTGGCCGTTGGATTCGTGGGATGATCCAACGACTGAGATTTGTTGCGAGGGGACTATAGAGGTATGGACCAAATTTTGGGTCGGGTGCCTCCGCAGTGAATCAACACCGTCAGATCTGGGAGAGATCAATGGCTAAGATTTGGGAAGGAGAAAAATCGTCACAGAGGGAATAGATAAGAAAATGGGCGGGATAATGGCCGTCGGATAATGAAGATCCACGGTGGAGATCCATAGCGGGAATATGCGAAGAACGAATGAGTGAGAGCATGGAGGATGCGGAAGAACGATAACCATTGGATCGAGCCTGATCAATGTTTGGGATTCATCCGGGGAGAATATAATGCAGGGGGATGAAAATAAGAAATGGAGGGACCAATTGAAGCGGAGAACTCAGTCCTGGGGGGAAAGGAAAGGACCCGGGGCTAGCATAAAAAGGGCTAGGGGCTTAATGCCTGGTTACGGGATTCAGTTTTATGAGCAACAGGGACGGAGGGCTTAAGCCCTCAGGGGCTTAAGGCCTATATATATAAAAGGTCGGAAAGGTTTTAAAAAGTGGGGTTTTAGACTTTTCTAAAGGTTCCAATAGGAAGAAATGAGGGTTTTTAACCAATTAAAGGGTTTTTATGAGAAAATGAAGGTAGATGAGGGGGAAAAAGGGGTTTTTTAGGGAATAAGATGAATGTTTAGGACAAGTAGTAATGAGTGGAAAATGGGTGAAATGAAGGGACTTTGGGAGGAAATTGTGAAGGTGGAAATGATGGAGAAAAGGTCTGAGAACAATATTTTTTGTAATAGCAGGACTACTTAGTGGATTTTTGAATCAAAATTTTCAGAGGAAAGGATCCTTGGCCAAGGTACACAGCAAGGCTTCAAGAACTCACAATTTTTCTTTAAAACTTGTTTCTTGAAGACTAATAGACTTGTTTTAGCCATCATCAGTTATGACAAAATTTTATTGATGGCTAACAGTGGCTCCACTTGGCGATGCCAGCTCCTTGGAGGTGTCAAGAACCTCAGAGATAAATCTTTGGAATGTAGACCCGTGCTTTGCATTTTAACAACTTATTTCTTGTTTGATCATGCTGCTTTTTAAAAATATGATCAGTATTTGTATCAAAAAAATGAATTTCTCCCCAACATTCTACCTACACAGCCTACTTTCCTAACATTTTTTCTTCAGCAGGGTACACTTGGACTTGCAAACCCTTTGACATCAACATTTTATTCTTTTATTGAAATCAGGAAACTAATCTAAATCTACCCTTATTTCTTCCATGAGTCCAGATTAAACAGTTGAACTCATAAATTCTCTACCTAAGCTACTATCTGTCAGGATTAAGCTGTCTGACATATTTTATTCTCTATTTTCTAAAACAGAAAATTAAAACACAACCAAACCAGGATTAAGCTGTCTGATTTGTTGTTGAGACTATGTCATAAAAACAAGTTGCACATAGACTAAATTTTACAGAAAATTGAAACAAAATTGTGAAGGCTTAAGATCTGAAAATTAAGAACATCCTTCATTTTCTCTTTCAACTCTGGCTTTGATCTTTTTAGAGCTGTCTTCTTCTTCTTTACCTGGTTTAAGTTTTCAGCATGTTAGAACCAGCTATTTTTCTTCTCTTTGGCTCAGGTTTTGATCTGATTAGAGCCATTTCTTTCTATCCTAATCTAATCTATTGATAAGCCAAGATTAAATAGTTTGGAAAATCTTCTTCACTAACCTATCAGCAGTAAATTGAAATCTATCTAGTCATGTTTAGGCTGTATGACTAAATAACAGTGCTCTTTTTTGGTAGTGGCATTTAAGCTTGCACACTTTCAGGTTTTCTTTTCTTTTTTGGTATGGAGCTGTACCTTTCTTCTTTTATATCTGCCCTCTTTTCTCTTTTTTTATTGTTTTTGTATTTTTTCCTTTTTTCAAATTTAAAAGCAGTATTATATACAATGAACAAAAAGCTTTGAAACTAAAATATCAGTTAACAAAAATAATGTTTGAGAATCCTGCCATTGACAAGACCTCAAAAATATTCAGCTCCATCCAATTCTTGCAGAAAGAATGCCTTGTTTCCAATAGCAGATTGAATAAGATAAGGGCCTTGCCATAAATTATCAATTTTTCCATGTTTTCCTTTATCTTCTCTCTTTGAATCCCATTTCAATACTTTGTCACCAATTTTAAAGTCACTTGCCTTGGTTCTTTTTTCAAACAACTTCTTGATGTTTTCTTGTAGTTGCTGTGCTCTGATGTATACCTCCTCTATGGTTTGTTGTAGATGTATAGTCTAGTGTATTCTTCTTGTCATATCATCATCTTTAGACTGTACTTCTTGGATCATCTTCATGACTGGCACTCCTAGACTGGTTGGAAATATTGCATCTGTTCCATAAACTAGCTGGTAGGGAGACATTCCAATTGATTTTTTAATTTTTAGTCTGTCTACCCATAATGCATGTATTAGCTTACTGTGCCATGATTTCTTGATATCTTCCAGCAGCTTCTTGATTATGTTCACCAAAATTTTATTTGAGGATTCTACCAACCCATTACCTTAAGGGTAATAAGTTGTAGAATGACCCAATATAATCTGATATTTATGACAAAATTACACCATATTTTTAGACCCAAATGCAGCAGCATTTTCAGTTATGATCTTTCTAGGATAGCCAAATCTAGACAGTATATGGTTTTCAAGGAATGAAATGATAACTGAGTCTGTGGCATTCCTAGAAGGGATGGCTTCTATCCATTTGGTAAAATATTCTGTTGCTGTGAGGATCCATTTATGTTGGGCAGATGAGGCAGGATGGATTTCCCCAATGAATTATAGACCCCACTGCTGAAAAGGAGCTTCAACAGTGATTGGTTGCAGAGGTATCAGAAGCAGCTTTCTTTTGCCTTCAAAGATTTGGCATTTGTGACAGGCAATAATAATTTTATGGAAATCTTGAAAGAGAGTGGGCCAGTAGTAACCAACTCTAAGGATTTTGTTAGCAGTTGACTTCCAGTAGAGGTGGCCTCCACATTCTCCTTCATGAAACTCGTTCTTGATCTTATCTGCATCATTCTCAGGCAAACATTTAAGCAATAATACACTAGAATTTTTCCAATCTAAACATTTATTCAAAATGCAGTAATTTACAACTTTCAACTTCAAGAATCTTGCCTTTGTTTTAGACAAACCAAGAGGGACATTTAGGTTGAGCAACACATACAAAATATCAGCATACCAAGATGAATTCAAAAAATGATCTTCAATAATTGGAGTTGTCAACTCCTCCTATTCATCTAATGCATTAAACATGTTTATATCAAGAGCTTGAGAGTTGGATTCAGCCATAAGTTTTGCTAGTCCTTGACCTTTTATGAGCTTAGTGGGCTTGATTTCTAGGTCATATTCTAAAATTACAGCAATCCACTTTCCTCTTTTACCATCTGGATCTTGGGTCAATATGTCTTTTACAACTGAATGATGCACAAATGTTATAATGTGGGAATGTAAAATGTAAACTCTGAAGTCTTTTAAGGCTTTTACCAAGGCAAAGGCTTGTTTTTCCATGATATTGTACTTCAGAGGTGCATCTCTTAATGCCTTGCTGAAAAATGCAATTGGCTGCTCTTGTCCCTTCAAGTTTTTTTGTAAGAGGACATCAGCTACTGTGTGTTCTGATGCAAATGAAAATATGAAGAAATCCTTGGTAAAATCAGGACTGATAAGAACTGGTGTTTTGGTAAGTACTTGTTTTACCAGCTCAAATGATTTCTTTGCTTCTAAGGTCCATTTAACTCCTTCTTCTATCTTAAGCATATTTGTCATGATTCTAAGGAGTTCATCTAGATTGGGTATGAACCTTCTCAAGAAATTAATCTTCCCAATGAAAGATTGAAGTTCCTTGATGTTTCTAGGATGGTTGATTTGCAATATACCATCGATCCTCTTTGGGTTTATCCTTATTCCTTCTTCAGATATGATATATCCAAGAAGTTTACCTTCTTGGAGACCAAACAATGTTTTCTTTGGATTTAAGGACAACCCATATTTTCTACATTTCTCAAAGACTTTTCTCAAGTGTATTAGGTGTTCTTCATCTATTTTAGAATAGAAAGTTATGTCATCTAAGTAAATCACTATTAAGTAACCTATTTCTTCTGAGAATGCAATATCCATGGCTCTCTGAAATGTGGCACCAACATTCATTAAACCAAAGGGCATTTTTAAATACATGAAGGTACTCCAAGGAGTAGTAAAGGTTGTTTTAAGTTGATCATCAGGATGTACCAATATCTGATTGTAACATGAGAAGCCATCTAACAAAGAAATTCTTCTAGATCCAACCACCCTTTGTAAGATATGATCCATTTTGGACAAGGGATAGTTGTCCTTTAATGAGGCTTTGTTTAAGTTTCTGAAGTCAATACAAAGCCTTATTTCTCCTGTTTTCTTCCTAACTGATACAAGATTAGATACCCAGTTTGAGTATCTAACATGGACTATAATTCCAGCATCATACATTTTTCTAATTTCTTTCTCCACCAGAGGTAATTGAACAGGGTTGATTCTGCGCAATTTTTGTTTAAAAGGCTTCTGGTTTTCTTTGAGGGGTATCTAATGCTGGATTATTTTTGTATCATATGATTTCAAATCTTCATAACTCCATGCAAATACATCAGAAAATTCTCTAAATAGCTCAATGTATTTCAGTTTAATGTGAGCTGGCAGTGTTTTAGATAGTTTGATCATTTTAGGCTTGTGTTCATTGCCTATGTTGCATTCTTCCACTTCAGCTTCAATAGGTTCCAGTTTTGGCTTTTTGGCAACATCATTCAAGTCGAACAATTCTTCTAATGGGACCAGTCGTTTTGGCAAGCTTTGATTTTTAGATTGCAGCACTTCTAAGTCTTCTTTTTCTAAATTTGTGCTATTTTCTGTTGTATGTTTGGGTTCATGGGTTAACAGATTTATATCAGCAACCTTAGGAGACTTTTCTTCTTCAGAAAGTGATTTTTCCTTAGTGGAACAGTCTTGTTCATATTTTGAATTTGAGTTTGGTATTTCAAATTCATTTCTAGACTATAGGAAGTCTTCTATTTGTTTATCTCCTTCAAACACTTGCCAGTATTTTTCATTATCTGGGACAGGTGATCTATATTTTACTTGGATGGTGTATTGTTTACTTTCATATGGTCTTAGACAAGTACTAGCAGCAAAAGCTAATCCATTGGCAAGAATGCTTTGGTTCCTTGGGACAAAGGTAAGTTGGAATTCGGAAATTTTTTTTAACAAGCCCATGGCATCATCTCTATAGGCTCTAAGTTGGAGATGTTTGGCAGTGTATTCCCCATTTACTTGTCTAATTATCAATTCTGAATCCCCATGAACTGTTATTCTTTTGGCCCCTAATTTTTTCAATAAATGAAACCCTAAAAGAAGAGCTTCATACTCTGCTATGTTATCTGTGCATTGGAAGTTTAATCTATAGGAATGACCCTCAACATGATTTTTTTCAGTGTTGTGCACCCATATGCCTGCTCCTGCACCAGTTTTAGAGCAAGACCCATCAAAACTCATACTCCAAAGAGGATTGTCTTTAGATTTATCATTTATTTCACTTTTGTCCTCTCTGTCTTGTTTTCCTAACCTGTCATTGTGTTGTTCCTATAGGTTTGTACTATGTTGAATTTTGTTTTGTTCCTCAAGATTTTTAATGCTTTGAGGTTTTATTCTTTGATTTTCATGATCTATACTATATTTATGACTGTTTTGGACCTCAAGACCTTCAATTTGTTTGCTGTGAATTTCTGAGTTTGCAAAGTGATCTAGTGATTTTTCCTATCTCCCCTTTCCCTCTATGGCAGCCACTATGTTTGGATGTGGAGTGACCACTACATTGGATGATGTTTCATTGACTAACTCTTGCTCAATAGGAATATCATCATTATAAAGAATAAATGAGTCAAGGTTAGTGTGTATGGAATGGAGAGGAGAATTTTCTGGTATTTCTTGGTTACTCACCATGTATTTCATGTGTGTTTCCCTATAGAGTCTTCTAAGTTGACTGAAGACAGGGATGGTGGCATAAGTCATATCCATCTTCATAGTACCTTGCAACTTAGCACCCCATGATTTTGAAAGAAGCATGCCATATTTGGGGGGTATATCAGCTACTACAATGTCCATCACTAAGCTTTTGGCTAGGATTTGAGCTAAGTTAACACAGAGATCTTTTATAAGGCCTAGGCATCTCACTCTACTTGAATCAAAGGAATATAAATATTTATAAGTTTTGGTCACCTATAAGTCTAATATTTCCATTAATACCTTGGGCATGAGGTTATGTGATGCTCCTAAATCAAGCATGGCATTGTGAAAAATATTATCATGGATGTTCAAACTGATGTAAAATGAAGGTGTAGTTCCTTCTTGAAATTTTCCTTCAATCTTAGGACCAAACAGAAGCTCTGGTGTATCATCATTCAAGTTAACAGTATCATGAATATCTTCTATGTTCAAAGCTTTCAAAACTTGACATCTATATACATTTTGAGTGACTAACGCAGTGAGTGGGACAGAGATTTTGATTTTGGCAATCTCACTCTCTAGGCTAAATGGAACCTGATTTTTCAAAATGTTTGATTTAGCCTTCTTAGTCATTGATTCATCAATAAAATCATCTTGCTAATTTCTACTATTTACAACATTCAAAATGGTTTTTTCAAGGGCATTAGCTGAAATGCTAGTGCTGCTAGGGTCACCACTCTGTTTTTCATTGATTTGGGTGTTTTTTCCCTTGTTTGGATCAGAACTTTCAGCCACTATTTTATGATTTTATACTGTCTTTTTGGAAGTATTTACATGGTTGTTTTTGGCAGAATTATCGGAGGTTTTATTTCTGGGAGTTTCTTGATTCTTTTTACTCAGGTCATATTGTTTAGGTGATCCTATGATGGAATTTTCCAAGTCTTGTTCATAGTATTCAGTTTCTGGTCTTCTATGATCATAGGGTGTATATAGACCTTGTTTTCTTTCATGGAGGAAATCAAAATCCTCATTGCTTACTCCCAGCATGTTTATGTTATCATCCTCTATTTGTTCATTTGTTTCTCCATCATCATTAACATAATTTTCCTGAAAAGGAGGTCTTATCTGTTGATCAGCATCTCTTTGTCTGTTCTGAGGTTGATTTCTTTTAAAGTTCTGATTTTGGTTTTGGGATTGATTTCTATTTTGAGAAGTGGTTTCGTTTTCTCTAGATTGAACATTTTCATATATGCTCATCCTCTCCATTATCTTCTCCATCATCCTTTCCATTTTTGAGTCAGATGTGGAAGGTGCAGCTTCATCCCTATATGATACCCTCTTCTCAGTCTTCATTCTAGCTCTCTTCTCAATCATATTTGCTTCCACACTAAGAGCTCCCTTCTGCATGTCTTCTAAAGTTAAGGGATCCCTTTCTCTTAGCGGATAGGCCATTTCGAGATCAAATCCTTCAGGGAATTTGACCAAAGTTGAGCCTTGTGGAGGTTTCAAATCTAGGGATAATGCGTTATAAAAAATATTAAATCTAGTGCAATAATTTTGAACACTTTCCCCAGTGTTTCTCTTGAGGTTGTTGTAATTTGAAAGTATTTGGAGAGGGTTCTTCCTAATTTCCCATTTGTTTATGAATGATTGATGGAAATCTTGGAGGTCATTAATACTATTAGGGGTTAAGCTTTTGAACCATTTTCTTGCTTCTCCCCCTAAGCTTTGAGCAAACAATTTTAGTTTAACGGTTTTATCATCTATCTCATTTCTATCAAAATAGTCATTCATATTTTCCACATGTAGTTGAGCAGTAATAGGACCACTAACATCATATAATGGAATCTTTGACTGATAGTCCTGTGGAAAATTTACTAAAGGTAAAGAAAGGACTAGAGGAGCATACCATGCTGCCATGATAGGAGGTTGTGGAAAAAATGGGGGGTTTACAAGTGGAGGGTTTATGAAAGGAGGGGTAGGATGGAATGGAGTAGTTTGAATAGTGGTTGTATGAATAATAGAAGTACCTAGACTAGCAAGAGACTATTGAGCATATTTAGGATGAGGGAAACCAAAGTTATGAATGAAATGAAGATCAGGTGGAGTGGTTTCTCTACTATCAGTATGTTCACCACTATGTTGGGGTGAGTGTGGAGACTCAAAGTCTATCTGATCTATATCACTAAGTGACTTAGTTCTGGATGGGTTTCTTACGAATGGTAAGTCAACTTGTGTATCTTGCAGAGCTGAGAGATTTTCAGGGACATAATTAACTCTATGAATTGGTCTGACAACAGTTGAAGTCTTGGATTTAGGATATTTCCTAAGGACACTTTCTGGATTATCAACTATCTCAGGAGGATTTGGGTCAGGATAGGCTATAGTATAAATTCTTCTAGAAGCCACTATGTGGTGTTTTTAGACCTAATGATGAGAAAAGTTCAGCCAAGTATGACAGTCTTTTAAAGGCTAACTAATCTTTCTTCAAAGAAAACTCAATCCTCGAAGTCTTTCTTAACTGGGTTTGAATGATGCTTGAAGGATAAAATAATTTCCTAGTGGAGTCTTAGGAAAAACCAGTGGGGTCAGCAGGCCTATTGAATACCAATGGAGTCTCCAGGTGAAGAATTTTTTACTTGTTTTCAAGGTTTGGTTGTTGTTCACCATAAAAAATCAATAATAACCAGTCTTTGTGACACTTGATTCATTTAGGAATAGGGGTTTGTTGAGTTGTGAAGTTATCTATTACTCAATATTGTTCCCCAGTATGGTCGCCACTATGTTGGGACTCCCGTAGTTTGCATGATTGGCAAGAACAAACGCTGTAGGGCCTACGTTAGAACCACTTTGGAATCCTAGGATCTAGCCCTCCTGGATTTAGAGTGGGATATCTCTATATGTATTTTCAAAGGATATATATTTAAGGCTTATGATATGATATTCGGCTAGTTATGAAGTAAAAGGGTTTTGTTATGGTTTTGGTTGGGTAGGATATTATCAAAATGAAGGAAGTCTTTTGAAGGGTAAAGGCGTGAGAAGGTTGACAAAATGGTTCAGCTTATAAGATAGGTAAGAGACAGTATCAATCCATTGGGCTATGGAGTCACAAAAGGATTTAATTTCACAACAAGTTTCAAGCATGGTCCATGGGGCAAGTCATCTATATCAAAATATCTCTTTAGGTTGATTGGTGATATGGAACATTAAGAAGTGTGGTAAAAGAAGAAAACATATAAGAAAACAAAGGGAAGCTTAAGATCAGGTAAGGACTTTGAATCTATCCCGCTTTAAACATACTCTCAAGGGAAAAAATTTAAGATAAACAAAGAATAGCCTAAGATCAAGTAAGGAATTTTAACCTAGCCTGCTTTTGGCATAATCTTAAGGGAAAAAATTTAAGATAAACAAAGAATAGCCTAAGATCAAGTAAGGACTTTGAACCTATCCTACTTTTGGCATACTCTTAAGGGATCTTTCAAAGCAACTGTTGGAGATAAACTAGAGGACAGGGCTAACCATAAACTTCTCTAGTTCAACTTTACTTAGCAAACTTTTCAAGAACTTTCAAAGACAATATCTCAAGATGTACTCAGGAAACATGGTCTTACCAACACTTCACTGGTTATACTCTATTGAATTATCCTCAAAACACAATTAGAAGAAAACATAAAGATAAAGCTTATCAGTGAGATTTAGGGTACTTTACAGTAAATCCTAATCTATATTTGTTGTTCTTTATCAGAGAATAGTGGAAAATATGAAACATAAATAAAATAACAATTAAAGTAAGAAAAACATCACCATTGACATAGACCAGGATCCCATAAATCAGCTTGTATATTTGATGTTCAAACCAGTTACAATCTTAAAGTCCAATAGGTCTTTACAGCTTCAAACTTCTCTTCTCAGCCTATCTTTCTTCAATTACTAACAAAGCTTCAGCAGCCTCAGCAACTATTCACATTTAATAAGTATTCAACCAACAAGAATACTAGGCTCCTCATATGATATATATAGGTAAATTGAGGAGGTGGAGTGGAAAGAAGGTCTAAATATCCAATTAATACAGAGTAAATGCTTCTCGACCTCTGAGAGCCCTAATGGAGAATATATCTAATGTCTTAACTCTGTTAATTGGGTTTTTACATTAAGTTTCATCAACTTCAGTCACTTTTGTTGACTTTTGAGGCTTTGGTAGGCTTGTAATTACTTTCTGAGTTGTATTTGGAAAATATCTCTGATTGTGCATTGAATTTGTATTCTTTTGAGAAAAATAGACTGGCAAGTGGCATTTCTGAGGATTAATTGCCTCACTGATGCGGAATTTGGAGGCTTTCCTTGCTGATCTGTATTCTTTGTGGCTTTAAACACTGATTAGGCCTTTGATATAGCTTTAGGCCTCCTTTAATCATTTGTGGGGCCTTTTTTGTTCTTTCTGTTGACTGTATCAACTTTAATCAATTTGTCTTTACACTTCGCTTTATCCATCAACTATGGAATAAGCCTTTAACCTTCAACTTTATGCTTAATCCTTTTATCTTTAATCTCTGTTCTTCTGCTTCGTGTGCAGGTAGCTCCTTTGTCGCGCTAGAGGGTTTCATTTATTTTACCAGTGTTCATAAGACACTGATAAAACACTTGAAAGCCATGTAAATCCCCGTTTTTCATTTTAAACCTCAAGGATCGTCATCCTGGGGGGTTTCCACCACGCAGATGACTGTGAGAGGGTTTGTTTATTTAGCCACCATTACACCTGCAAAAACATAAAAAAACATTATAAAACCCTGCATCTTTTAAATAAACTATGATCAGAGGCTTCAGGATGGGTGTTGGAGCGTTTACAGAGGAAGTGAAATGTGCACGAGAGGGGTTCCATAGGCAGAACCAAGAGAAAAATGGTCGAAAATTCAAATATGGGCGCAAAAATAGAATAGCGGTTTTGGAAAACTACGAATGGTTTTTTCGCAAGCAAAGGGTGGTAAACGGTTTTGGGCATTTTGAACGCGATATGGTTCATTGCTCAACATGTGGCTCTTGCAAAACCATCTGTTTCGCGCGGAAGTTGCACGTTGGGGAGACTTTGGTGATCAGAGTGCGAAACAGTACGAGGACCGTCAGATTTGGGGGAGCCAGATCGACGGTCCATGATTAGCGCGATGGCGAGGAGATGCATGGTGGAAGAATGAGGTGGGGCCGACGACGACGTCAACTTTTTTTTCATGAGGTGAAAGGTTGATGGGGCGGAGTTTGGAATCATGGATCTACGGGAGCTGTCAGATCCAAAGGATCAACGGTTGTGATTCGTTTGGGGGAAATAATGGGGCGGATAGGGATATAAAGAAAAAAGAGCTAAACATAAGGCGCAGTGATGAGGTTATATGGAGGAAGAAGGGGACCGGGGCTTATAGTAACAAGGGCTAAGAATTTAAAGCGGAGAATGGTCAAGTGATGCGAGGGCCGTTGGATGATTGGAATCAACGACGGAGATTTAAATCGGCAGAGACAAACACTGGTGGTGAAAAGAGTTGGGAAATGGAAAATGGAAATGTCCGATGGAGGGTTGGCCAATGGATCCGTGCGATGATCCAACGACTGATATCTGTTGCGAGGGGACTATAGAGGTACGGACCAAATTTTGGGTCGGGTGCCTCCGCAGTGAATCAACGTCATCCGATCTGGGAGAGATTACGGCTAAGATTTGGGAAGGAGAAATATCGTCGCGGAGGGAATAGATAAGAAAAGGGGCTGGATAATGGTCGTCGGATCATGAAGATCCACGGTGGAGATCCATAGCAAGAATACGTGAAGAACGAATGAGTGAGATCATGGAGGATGGGGAAGAATGATCACCATTGGATCAAGCCTGATCAACGGTTGGGATTCATCCAGGGACAATATAATGCGGGGGTATGAAAATAAGAAATGGAGGGGCCAAATGAAGCGGAGAACTCGGTCCTGTGGGAAAAGGAAAGGACCTAGGGCAAGGATAAAAATGGCTAGGAGCCTAGCGCCTGGTTAAGGGATTCGGTTTTATGAGCAACAAGGGCGGAGGGCTTAAGCCCTTAGGGGCTTAAGGCCTATATATATAAAAGGTCGGAAAGGTTTAAAAAAGTGGGTTTTTAGACTTTTCTAAAGGTTCTGATAGGAAGAAAAGAGGTTTTTTAACCAAGTAAAGGGTTTTATAATGGTTAAAAAGGGTTTTCATGAGAAAATGAAAGTAGATGAGGGGGAAAAAAGGGGTTTTTTAGGGAATAAGATGAATGTTTAGGACAAGTAGTAATGAGTGGAAAATGGGTGAAATGAAGGGACTTTGGGAGGAAATTGTGAAAGTGGAAATGATGGAGAAAAGGTCTGAGAACAGTATTTTTGGTAACAGCAGGACTACTTAGTGGATTTTTGAATGAATATTATCAGAGGAAAGGATCCTTGGCCAAGGTACACAGCAAGGCTTCAAGAACTCACAATTTTGCTTTAAAAATTGTTTCTTGAATACTAATAGATTTGTTTTAGCCATCATCAGTTATGACAAAATTTTATTGATGGCTAACAGATGCTTCAAAAAATTATGAGGTTCTGATGTTATCATGTATTGATGAATGTATCGATAACATTCGCAATCGGAGATAAGTGAACCAAGTCATATCGAAAAACAAAAATATCGGAGGTTAATAAATATCAGAAGAATTATGGGGAGGAATTTACAATGTTACGATATTGAATAGTTCTGATATCGAATGGAATGGGGAGAGGATGACCACATGCAGTGTGACCCTCTCATAAACTACAACCACTTTGTAATTTAAAAATCTAAAAAAATGAACTACAAACACTTTGAGATTTCAGGGTTTCAGATCCTCATAATTTTTGAAATTGACATTTGGAATAGACTATTGAGATGCTGAAAACACATAATTTTAACTTTTCTACAATTTGGCTATAGTGATATTGTATGATCGTTAGTGAAAAAATAATCAATTAGTAAAAATTAACTAGGAATAAATATTTACAATCAATTACTAATTTATTTCCAAAAATTAAAATAATATACACTTTGTACATGTTTTAGCCCTGATATTAAAAATCATTGAACTTCGAATGAGCATAATTTGCAAACAATGCATCCAAATGAGATGAAACGAGAACTGATAGAAAGCTATCGAAAAATTGAATGCAATGAATCAATCAGAAGGTAAATCTGAGGAAAATAAAAATATGGAAAAATTGTAGGACACTTAACCAAAAGAAAATATTAAAATAATAATTTAGCCAAACTTTATGAAAAGGGTCCTCATTATTTGAAATAAATAAGTAAAAAATGGGGGGGTTGAGCTTTCACCGCAATGGGGATATAGGATTTTAGATCATTGTAAGACCAAGAGAAAACATCCTTGAATTATCTCAGCAAATTTTTGATTTCATCCCTTTCTTCTCTAGACAAACCATTTCCAATCTTAATTATTTAAGGAGAAGATTTAGATCCAAGGTTAAGGTCCATTGTGTTAGGTGAATCATCACTATCAAGCTTGGTTATGTTATGATCATCCCTATCGAAGTGTTGTTCAATAATTATGTATTTTTTTCTCTTGAGGGGTTCTTCAATATTTTTAAGGAAGTTATCTATGTTTTTATTATCTTAAAAAATAGGCCAATGGTATTCATAATCAGGAATCAAAGGTTTGCAGATGGTATCGACCACACATTTTCCTAGACTTAAATTATCATTGTCAATTATAGAAGAGATATATGTTGCCACAACTAGGGTATCAAACAGAAAATTTAGGCATCATTCAACAACCCTAAAGGAAACTTCTTTGAAACCCTTTATCATGTGAACGATCCTTTCCCTATATGGTACAAGCCTTTGATGCTTGCTGTTGAAAGTCCCTCTTATTTTTGAAACAACTAGGTCAAATTCACCTATGATTAGTAGTCGTTGAATATTCTTTGCTTGGGCATCTTCAAGGCCTAATAACAGGGCTTCATATTTAGCCATGTTGTCTGCACACACAAATTGGAGTCTTAGGGAAAACATCCAATATTCCTCAGATGGGGAGAGAATAACAATACTAGCCCCAACCCCTACTTTAGAAAAATCTCCATAAAAATACATGACCCAAATTCCTTGATGGGGTAAAGCTCTATCATGCTCGCTCTTGAAAATCCTCCACTCCCCGAGATCAACATTTTCTTCCTTTAGATATTCATCATGGTCTTGTGAAGAAGCAATCATGGGGGCAGAAAATTCATGCCTAGGAATGGATGCATAAGAGTTATTTCTCAAAGGGAGGTATATGGTGGACTTATCCTCACTAATGGACATGTTTAAATCCTCAACCAATTTCTTGGACATAATCATTACCCATGCAAGATTCATCTCTACTATGACTATGTTTATGGTGAATTAATTTTTGGGATATGTACACAAGAAAACCCCTTTATTCTTCCACTATCCCATTCACCTTAAACTTGACATCGTTTAATATTAGTTTATTGGTGCACTCCCTAGAAATATTGAGTCCAAGCCTCTTCATCACATTCAAATACATGATGTGAATTGGGCTCCCAGAATTCAAAATGAAATTTCTCAAGTTGTGGCCATTGATCCCTAAGGTGATATAGAAAGGGTCATGCATTTTCAAAGCCATATTTAGGGGAAGGTTGAAGTAGCTAAATTTAGGAGGCTTCCCTTTTAACCTTTCCTTATTTTCTTATTGGTTTCAGAAAAAGACTTTTTTCATGAAGAGATGGCTCCTCTCTACTCGTGGGAATCTCAGGATCATCAACTTGTGCTATGTTAATGGAGGCTTGCTTCATGGCTTGATCGAGGTCAAAGGTGATGCATTGGGCTTGGAGGAGATTAGTAGGGTTCTTGTTTCTAACATCGAAGGCCAACTTCCCTGTGAAATAATTGAAGTATGCGGCTAGGGTTTCCTCCTTTGGGGGGGTTAGTTCTTGGGGGATAGAATGGATTATCATGTTAAATATTTGGTTGAATTCAACAATGGATCATTATCACATGTTTTTCTAGACAGGAGATCTTTGTACAATTCGACTACATATTTTTCATGTACCCACCTCCCTTAAAATGTACTAACAAAGTATCCACAGGAAGAAATGGAGGATGCGGGTAATGAAAAATACCACATTTGAGCATTCCATACTAAATTCATGCCGAATGAGGTAATGTGGGTGAATTCATTATATGATGCATCATATGTTCGATATTCAAAATTTAAGAGATGCCCTTGGGGATCCTCCTTCCCGATGAACTTTTTCCTATCTAGATATTCATGAGGAGAACTAAAAAGGGCCCCAATCATGTTGGAAAGGTTTAAAGAAGCGAAAAAAAATTCTTGTTATTCCTTTTACTGATATTCTTGTCAAATAATGGAGTGTGAGGTTTTTCATCCTTTCTTTGAGGGTATGTTACAGTTTCAGGGTTTTCCATTCTAAGAAGGATGTTGTGGGGTCAACAGAGGAATAATTTAAATATAGTTTATGAATCTATTCCTCCATTATTCACAAGGGAGGTAGACTTGTTTCTTCCTTGGAAACGACACCAAAATGTTACCACTCAAACTAGCAGTGGTCCTAGGAGGGGATCCTATAGAGCAACTACTAGGTTAAGGGAAACAATGGGGCGGTGATAACCCATTATCACCTCAGCTCAAGCTATCTACTCTCACCGATGGTAGGAGACCTGGTATAAGGGGAATCACAATAATGGATATGTCAATGAAAGGATGAAGAGTGATTCCCAAGGCCTATTCATAAGAGATGCTCAATTATATGGCTTTCTTGCTTGGAAAACAAGGTGATAAGCTCTTTAGGAAGGGCTAAGAGGATTCTCGAGGCTAGGTTTTGGGGATGTATCTTGTAAATATAATTCATAGGTATAGAAATACTTATGGAGAGTTGGTCTTTATGTGATATTTTTAGAGTTGGAGTTGTAAAGTTGTGAGACTACAAGGAACCAAGTAGACACAAAATTAGGTCAAAGAATTGGAGTTAATCAACCAAGGAGGGGCTTGACCTAATTTTGGAAGGGAGGAGGATCAAAGGAAAAATATTGTTAGAATAGAATGCAATGATCCAAATGAGGTCACTAGCCAAGGGAAACCTAGGGAAATAAAAAATCCTTGGGCTAAGGCTTGCAATATCTTGATATCCCACCATCAGAATTTTGTGAAATTTGGAGGGCATCTAGAGGAAACCCTAGCGCAGTAATGGATAATAAATCGAATTCTTTTAATGTCTATAACGTGAGATAAGTGATTCCCTAGATGAAATATGAAGGCTAGGCCTAGAAAGAGAAGGATAAGTGAAATAAATATGTGTTTAAAGTGACCACCTATGGAAGGTCTAGTGCTTTATCCTTTGGGAGATATGGAGTCAAGAGAATTTATGGTTTTAAATATGTTTACCCAATCAAGGAGGTCTTTAAGCAACTTTGCATGGCATTAGGGTATGTGAGTAGCTACTTGAGATATTTATACCTCAACATGAAATAATTGATGACTTGTCAAGATGTGTTTAAACAAAATAATCTCTAGGAACATTCAATCATTCATACATGTCCCATGTAATGATGCAATGCTATAAAAGATGAAAATTTCCACAATTTCGCATAAGAAATAAACAAATTTTAGACTTGTATAGCGAAAATCCCAACAACATTCATGTGAGAAAGTATAACAATAATAAGCATGAAAATATTACTTACATGTACAAAAGAGTATATCTAATCATCATATTATGCTAATAATGAAGCTCCAAGACAAGAGAGATAGATCCAAACACCAAAATTCATCCAAAACATCCAAACTTGTCCCCCAAAAGGGAATGTGAAATTCTGAAAAGATACTAAATCCAAATCCAAGTGATAATGATGAAAATGAATTACCTCAGTTGTATTTATAAAGTCACTAATGAGTTCGATTTGGCTAATTTGGCCTAACTGATCCCCAAATAATAAAATAATGTGCAATAATAACATCACTTGGTGACAAGCTCGCCAAGATAGCTTAATAACACAATAATAAGCCTCTCAAGTGGGTATAATGATAGATAAAGTGAGGCATTAGGCCTTTGAGGAGGTCAAATGAAGTCTAGAATGTGTCATGATGTGAAAATGGACCTCAAACATAGTGGACAAGGGGTTGGCCCCTTGTTTCCAAGCAAATCACTGTGATGTCCCCAAGTGGGTGTGAGGGGCACAAGGACATCCTCATGGGTCTCCATGTGGATCGAAAATTCCTGTAAACCATATGTAAGGGCTGGGATGATGTTATAAGACCTCATCTATACCCTGGATCATCTGTCAAGTGTATGGTGCAAGTGTGGATCTAGTTGCACATGGTGAACCAAGTGCATCATCCTCATCCAAAAGGTGGAACATGAGCAATCAATGAGTGGTGTTGGGGATCCATGAAGTAATCTATGCTACAGTGGAGGCACATGGGTCTCAACACTCACCCTACAAGTGCCAATGTGGCCCTATGGAGGGATAGGACCTCGTATAGGGAGACAAAGCATCAAATGGAGACACACCTACAATCCTTCATAAGATCAAATGCGTCCCTTTGCCCTCCAATACAACAAATTATTAGAATAATAAGTAAAATATCTTACGAGTCATGGAATCAATGGGGCACTTCATGGTGGAATTCCCTTCCATAGTGGGCTTTGACATGTGCAAGTGTCTCCAAGCTCAATAAGGGGGTTAATCAATGACCCTATTAGGTGGTTTCAACCTCTAAAGGAGGTGACATGTCCATGGTACATCGTTCAAGTGGTAGGTGGTAAATGATAGAGTAATGGAACAGAGTGGTGATAAGGGGAATCATCCAGACCACATGTCATGGTACAAGGGTATCTATAATAAGGAATAATACACTTTGGTATATGAATGTAGGAGGGAAAAAATCATGGTATGTGAGCCTTTTTCCTTTGATTGATTTTTCTTACTAATTGCTTGGGGCTCCACAAGATGAGAGCATGTTGTGTAATATATAGTAGTGGATACTGCCTTGAGGTGGGGCAGTTCATTTTCCACTAGCGGTTGGGACTATCATGGGTTCCTTAATGATGGAGGGGGATCACTTAGGGCCCATAGGAACCAGGGTGATGGCCATGGATAAGGGGTAGAGTTCATGTTTGGATTTTTCTCACGTGCTAAATTTGTATGTCCCAACCATATTTTTCATTTTGTGGTACATTACCTATTGAGAGTAGCCAAATTATGTTTTTTATTTTCTTTTTGGTTGCATCAACCTCTAAGCATCATTCTAGGCTCAACCCAAGGTGTGGATAAAGGGAGGGGGATGCTAACCCTATGCGTACCTAGTGGACACATGTGGACCCGGATGGGAAAAGAGATGAATGGGGCTAAAATGAGTGGAATGGGGTGATGTATACGGTGTCAAGAAGCAAGACCACACAACCTAAATTAGGATTTCCCATGTTGTTCCAACCCTGAAGCTAATGGCCAGTAAAGGAGATCCCACGGGACTAGGATACAAGGCTAACCACAAAATTGGGCAGTGGAGAAAAGAGTGCAAAACTAGCTCACTCTTCCACAAAATCCGGCCACTAATATATGCCAAAAAGTTCCCATGAAAATTAAGGAAATTTAATCAACTATATTAATTAAAATCCATACCTTTGGGGTGGGGAGGCCCATATTCAAACATACAATCATAATAGATGGGTGAGGGACCACTTGGTTGGATCATGGAGTGGAGATAATGGCACATCGAGCTATCTGGTGGCTATTGGCTGCCAGCTGAGGACCATCTAGGAGAAAAATTTTCCTATATAAACTACCCACAGGTGGTGGGTAACACAATCCATGGAAGAGACATTTGCAGTCATAGATATGGAAATGGAGAATTTTAAGGAGTGTTCTTGGAAATTAAAAACCCTTAATATGTTCAAGTGTTGTTAGCAGGCGTGAGTTATAGAGGAGAGGACTCATCTTCTATTTTACTACAGACTAGTGAAAATATGGCACATACATATCACGATAAACTAGTTCCTTCTATGGAAAAGAATGAGATAATTTACATGGGAAGTGGAACACGTGGATTTATGGCCTCTGGAGTTCAAGTACTAGAAGACATTTTAAGGCTGCATGATTGTGTTCCTACTACTTTTTTTTTTTCCAGGACAACTCCAGTGGATATTGTGTTATACAATAAAGACATTGCTAATCCAAGTATAGCTAATTGTGCACACAGATTAGCATTATCTACAATACAAGGACATGGAGTACAAGAATATGGTCATAGTTCTCAACAGAAATGGTGTAATATTTCCAATTAGCCATGAGCTAGTTGGAATATTAAATTTTGTTTTGCTAATTTGATTTATGAATAAGAGGAAAATGGAGGTCCAAAATTCTCCTAATAATGAAATAAATCAATGCCAATGTGAAAGAGATAAATCTTGGTAGCTTAATTAAGCACCCTTTGGTGTGAGAAGGGACTGGATCACCTTGACTGGGTCAACCTTGACCAAATCAACAGTGTTGTCAAGGACGAATGGTCATCAATGAAAGACAACGCATTTTTAGATGGAGATGCTTTGTGTGGAAGTAGTGCTTTTATTGGATGGGGCTTAGGGTTTGCAAGCTCATATCTTATTTAAGGAAGAGGATGGCAACCATATTGATCATGTATGGGTTTATGATATTTCTGAATATATGTTCTATTTAGACATATATCTTTCTCTTGATGTTTAGTTGAGATAGAGTGTTGTTTAGCACAGGGTGTTCCTGATCGGGAATCCCACCTCTTCCATTGAGAAGATCTTGGAGGAGTCTTGTACTACATTGTCCACTATCAAGCTTAAGTCCAAGCTTCATCTTTCATTTACATTGCAGATCCTATTGAGGGTTTGATTGTTTTGCAGGTTGCAGCAAGTGGAGACTAGATCTCTAGATCTAGGCCATTTCATTGCTTATTTTCAGTGGAGGAGGCTTCCTTTCCATTGGGAGGACAATGCTGAAGGCCTTTGTGCATATTTTCAGATCTTGGCATCAGGCCAACTGGTTATTCATCCCTACAGTGCAGTTTACTTCCATATCTACGTTATTTCTATAGGAGGAGTTGCAAGGTGGTTTGGCACACCATTTGGAGAGCTAATTTTCTAGTGAAGGGGATCTGCCTTTCACTTAGAGGATCTATTGGGGGAGGTTATTCTATTGATCATATCAGATCAGCCACACTTTCCAGATCTGTATTTTGCAGTGGATCTGCAGCCTTAAGGCTTAGATCTACATCTTGTATTTGGCGTTTTGTTGAGAACCCTTAAGGGGTTCTTCAAAGGAGGTAGTATAGTGCTCAAATCTACAATAGATCTATATTTTGAGGCACATAGCAGCCCTAGATCTGATGTATAATTATTTTCTGTAGTAGAGCTAAAAAAACAGTGCTGTGAGGGTCTTCCAGCTTTTATATATAGTTGCAACACCTCATTTTGAGAGATTTTGTCGATTGGAGGCTTGTATTTTCTTGTTGTGTATCTTATGGACCATTATTCATGTATATTTTGCTGCTATTATAACATATGAAAGGTCTCTATATTGGTCTCTTGCTTTTATATGAAGATTTGCATTATTGTTCTAGCATTTTGCACTATATTCTTGCTTTTCCCATTTGGGAATATTACAAATGGAAATCTTGAAAAGAACTTGTATTTTGGAAGTGCATTATGTGTGATAAGATGTACTTCTAATTCCCTAGATTGTGAAGAAATGGAAACACATATAGTGTAGGTTTTTCCTCTTGCCATCTTGCAAGTTGAAAAGGTAGGTAAACAAGCCCCCCAATATCATAAAAGTGGATCGAAAATTGTGAAAGCACTTGGTACTGATATTATTACCCTCTAAAATTTCTAGGATCTGAATGTTACATTATTAACATAATCAAATAAATTTGACAAAATTGTCATTGCTAATTTGAGTGAAAATGATCTAGTGAGAAATTCAGAGACAAAATTTATAGTTCAATGGAACCTTTACCTTTCCATAAGGAAATTCGAATTAATACTTGTAGACACATTATGCATATAGCCAAAGTGAGCATGGAAATAGAGAATGGAGATATTAATAAGACTTATCCATTAGTAGAGGAACCTAAAATAATTGAGAAATCGAGTCAGCCTACACCGAAATCCACCTATCATCACAAAATTAATGACCTAACATTTCCTATAAAAAAATGTGATTGATTGTTATCAAGAAGAATTGCAAATTTCTCAGTTTAGTAGGTAGATATTGGATGGGTGTGCCAAAGAAACTGAGCATTCAAGCACAAAATTTCAAAAGTGTGGTGAAGTTGTTGTCGTTAGCATGGATATGGAGAGAAATAATGCTAGGAAGACTGGTCTTATGAATGGGGATTTGGATAGAGTAGTAAAGCAGTAAGGACTACCAGAAAAATAGAGGACTATCTCAATTAGCAAAGTGCTTATATGAATCCAAAATCTAGATAAAACGCTGAAGTAACCAGAACAAGCATAGAAATAAAAACAAAATGTTGAAGTAACAATCTTAGAAATGAAAAAAAAATTCCCTAAATATGATTTTATGAACTTGGAATGTGAGTGTAATTTTAGAACAACTAGAACCAACATGAAAATAAAGAGTGATAATGATGGGGATTTTCGTGATGATGAACTACACTCAATAGTTCCAAACGCATCGGGTCTATTAACTCTAATGTGATTTTCCGAAAGAATTATGTTAAAATTTAGCTATGGATCACAAAAGCTTACACTCTCAAATGAGAAAACTTGTTTTATCAACCAAAATCTACGTTGGCTAGAAAATATGTGCTCCAAAAGCCAAATCCTCTCAATATGTTAGCCAATATAAAACATTTTGAGACTTATGGTGATGTAGAAAGTGCAGAGTATCTTCTTAAATAGCTTTGAGATTTCAACTATGTAGATACATAGATGTGATTCATTGATACAAACATATGCTAAATCTGGTAAAGCTGATGTGTTGCAATATCCAAGAGGAAAACTCTCAAAGTCATTTTGCACGAGGCTTGATATCTGTGTAACATAAATGAAGGAAAAGAGAAATTAAAAATACCATCATTAATAACATGTTGAATCAATTACAAGAAGTGCAAATCAGTGACTCTGCAAATCAATTTTCGCAAGGGTCTTTGGGTTGCAAATTTCGAATGGATTTTCTGGATGATAGATGGCGAATTTAAAAAAAGTACGACATGGGTTTTTAACAAAATGGCCTAACTGAGTTGTAGGCGGATGGATTCAAGAACTTGTGGACGATTGGGAAAATTCGCCAGTTCTTCCAACGCTCATTTTTTGCGAAAAGACCCTGCAAAGCTATTTTGAAATGCACACACCAATTGTCGAGGCAACTAATGTTGCATTTCCTGGAAGGAAGTAAGGTGAGAAGAAATGGCAACAATTATGCTTTCCTATATATGTTAAAGCCTACTTAATGAAATTGTTCACAAACCACCTGTGCGCAAATGAGTAAATAGAAAGGTTGGCTCACCCACAAATATCAATCCAATAATTAAATAGAAAGGTTGGCTTGCGGAATTGCATGATAGTGGCTGAGACATTACCTTGGTCTCGTTGGCGTTGCAAGAGAGAGCCATTGCTTCAAGATGTACCAGAGGCCGTGGAATGCTCATGGCTACATCTGAGGTAAGTCGTATGGTCTGGTGAGGTTTGGATTGTCGTCCTTATGTAAGATCTGTACAGTTGTCTCAAAGGGAATGAAGTTTTATGGTCTGAGGGGGATTCAGTCCCAAATACTATGTTGCACCGTATCTGTGCTGTATGAAGGATTGTGTTTTGTATCTCTATTGTAAGGGTATATATATGTGGGATACACTCTCTCTGGGGGTGGTTGTAGTGCTGATGATTTTATAAGTGCTCGCTGTAAGTTTTCAAGCTGTGTAGGGGCTGTAGAATGCTATCGGACCGTGGGGAGGCTATTATGATTGTTTTGCTGATATTGTCTGCCATTATCATATTGAGAGCCATGTTAAAACTGTATACTGGCCAAATGATAAACGAGGGGAATAAAATTTTTATGCTTGAGTCTTCCTCTGATTCGGACTCCCAATATACTCAATATCATTCATGGTGGAATGCTCTCTGGCAGAGATGGGCAGATTCCTTTGTTATCACCAGCCTAGATCCATCTTAACTCCGGATCTATCAAGCGCCGAGAGGGATCAAATCTCTCGAGGTGAAAACCTCTTTTTTGAGTGCAAAACTTGAGGAAAGGTTTTCACCTCGAGAGATTTTATCCCTCTCGGTGCTTGATAGATTCGGAGTTAAGATGGATCTAGGCTGGTTTCAGTCGTGTGCGACCAAGGAAAATCTATCGATAATATGAGGAACATATGCTTAATTTTATCAATAATATGTAAATACATCTAATATTAACATAACCATTTTAAATATGTTAAATATGTCTAAGATTCATTGAGTCATTTTAATTTTAAATTTGATTAGTTACCTCAGTTTGTTGAGATGATAAATATTTTAAGATAACTTTAATGATGAAACAAAATTTTGAGCACAAAGTGACAATGTAATATTATTGAATGATAGAAACTGTGAATAATAAGAATGTAGTCAATTACGAAGTCTTCATTGTGATCGATTTCAAACTATTTTCTTCTACTATTCTTATTTTCACCCATGTTAGTTTTGTCATATTTTCATATTGATTATTTGAAAAGGATAGTTGGAATCATAAACCATTTAAATATTTAGCTCGAGTTGTTGTAGTAAACATCATACCTTGTCTCTCTTGCTCTCCAATATTAATAGGTTGAATTACTATAACATAAAAATCAATATACATTTTCAATAATTTTTTGTGCTTACACTGAAATCATTGCACACACACTATTAATCCAATGACTTTAAAATTAATGTAGCATCATACATCCAATTATATCAAATTAGAAATCAACATTTACACTTAAATCAATGCAACTAATGCGAGAAATCAAATAATAATAGAAAACAACATCTACACTAAAATCAATGCATCTAATGCAAGTAATGAAATATGATTAGAAATCAACATCTACACTCAAATAAATGAGTCTAGTGCAAGTAGGAAAATAGGATTTAAAGCCAACATTTACATTGAAATCAATGCATCTAGTGCATGCAATCAAATAGGATTAGAAATCACCATCTACACTGAAATAAATGCATTTAGTGCAAGGAATCAAATAGGATTATAAATCATCTACATTTAAATCAATGCATTTAGTGCAAGCAATCAAATATAACTATAAATCAACATCTACATTGAAATTAATGCATCTAGTGCAAGCAATCAAATAAGATTAGAAATCACCATCTACACTGAAATCAAGGCATTTAGTGAAAGCAATCAAATAGGATTAGAAATCACCATCTACATTGAAATCAATCCATTCAATGCAAGAAATCAAATAGGATTAAAAATAATCTACATTGAAATCAATTCATCTAGTGAAAGAAATCAAATATAACCAAAAATCAAAATCTACATTAAAATTAATGCATTGAGTGAAATCAATCAAATAGGATTAGAAATCATCATCTACACTGAAATTAATGCATTTAGTGCAAGCAATCAAATAGGATTAGAAATCATCTACATTAAAATCAATCCATCTAGTGTAAGTAATCAAATATAATTAGAAATCAACATCTACACCAAAATCAATTCATCTAGTGCAAGAAATCAAATAGGATTAGAAATCACCATATACACTGAATTCAATGCATCTATTGCAGGAAACCTTCTTCCCTCTCTCCCCCATATATATCTATATATCCATCCATCTATCCTTATTTTTCTCTTTATCTCACCCCACCATACACACACTCTCTCTCACTCCATATCTATCAATTTCCTTGTCCCTCCCTCCTTCTCTCCATCTATCTTTTTTTCTCTTCACCTTACATCTATATGTATATCTCACTCTATCTCTCTATATCAAATCCAAAACATAAACTCTCTTTCTCCAATCTATCTATCTATCTATCACTCCCTCCTCCTCCTCTCCCTCTCTCTCTCTCGTGTGCGCTTCTATCTCTCTTCCTTCCTGCTACCCTTTCTCCCTCTCTCTCCATCTTCTTTATCACTCCCTCTCTCTCTCTCTCTCTCTCCACCTTTCACCCTCTATGTCTTTATTCTTACCTCCCCCTCTCTCCCTTTCCATATTCATATCTCTTTCCCTACCTCTCTTCACTCTCTCTCTTCCTTTCTCTCCCCCCCACTCTCTCTCTATCTTCACCTTCCAACTTTGTTACCATATGCCTCTCTCTCTCCTTATCTCCCCCCTTCTCTCCATATCTCCTTATTTGTCTCTTTATCTCACCCCAAAACATATACACTCCCTCTTCATCTCTCCCTTGTCACTCCCCCCCTCTCTCCACTACTCACTCTCTATGTATTTATTCTTCCCTCCCTCTCTCCCCCTCCAAATCCATATTTCTATCCCTCCCTCTCTCCCCCTCTCTTTTAAGTCCCCTCTCATTTCCTTCCTCTCTCTCCCTTTCTCTCCTACCTCCCTTTCTCTTCCCTCATCTCTCTCTCTCTCTCTCTCCATCTCTCAATCCCTCCCTCTCTCCCCCTCCAAATCCATATTTCTATCCCTCCCTCTCTCCTCCTCTCTTTCAAGTCCCCTCCCTTTTCCTTCCTCTCTCTCCCTTTATCTCCTACCTCCCCTTATCTTCCCCCATCTCTCTCTCTCTCTCTCCTACAATCCTCTCTCTCATCATTCCTCTCTCACCTTCTTCTATTTGACCCCCCCAACTTTCTTTCTTTCTTTTTCTCTCTCTGTCCTCCAATCCTCTCTCTTCCCCCATCACTCTATCTCACTCCCCAACTATCTTACTATTTATATCCCTTTATCCTTCTCTCCCCCCTTGTCTCCATCATTGCTCCTTTCTCCTTCTCTCCCCCTTGTCTCCATCACTCCTATGTATCTTTATCCCACCTATAAGCATACACACTCTCTCTCCATCTCTCCCTTGTCACTCCCTCTCTATGTTTTTCTTCTTCCTTTCCTCGCTCTGCCTCCAAATCCATCTCTCTATCCCTCCTTCTCTCCTCCACCTCTCATCCTTTCTCTCTCTCCCTTTCTCTCCTACCTCCCTCTCCCTTCCCCCTTCTTTCTCTCTCTCTCACTCTCTACCCTCTAATCCTCTCTCCGTCTCCCTCCCTCTCTCCTTATCTCTCTCCCACCTCCATCTTTATGTCTCCCTCTCCCTCTCTTATCCTTCTCTAACTCTCTCACTCTTCTCACTCTCTCTCTCTCTTCATTCCTCTTCTCCCTTCTGCTTCAATTTAGCTCCATATCTCCCTTGTCACTCCCCCTATTTCTCCACCTCTATCATATATCATGATATATTAATATATATTACAATATAATAAATTTAATATTCTATTAATCTAAACATATTAAATTTAATAATATTAATATTTTAATATTAATGTTAGGGTTAATAATGTTTTTTTTGCATGGTATTAATAATAATTTGGTCCATGGTATTTGACCATTATACTTCATATATAATTAGATCATTTGATATATTTTTATTTATTTACCTTATCTCTTTATACCTCTTTTATAGTTACTTATTTACCATACCTATTTTATAAATATATTATTTGGCCCATGGTATTTTCCCATCGTACTATTAATAATTTGTCCCATGGTATTAACAATAATTTGTCCCATAGGCTTCACCTAAATAAAACCTGTTTTTGAGTTTTTGTAAATATAAAGTGGTTTATTGAGTAAATATAAAAATAAGTTTTATTTATATACCATACCTCTAGTTTATTTATATTTTTATTTATTTACCATACCTCCTGAGTAATATAAAAAGAGGTTTTATTTATTTACCATACCTATGGTTTATTTATATTTTTACGTATTTACCATATTGTATTTATTTACCATATATGTTTTTGAGTGTTAGTAAACTCTTGATATTTTAAGTTTATATCGCTTAAATTTATTTTTAATAAAATTTTAATTGTTCATTTATATGTTTATGTAAGCTATTGTTCAAGCCGAAATTTTTTTTTTGGCTTCCGACATACTTACACATCAAGGTCATACTGGGCTGTAGAATGCGCCTCTCGGCGCAACTAGACTTTGCAAGAATTTTGGTTTTAAACTATTCTCTAGATAGTGGACATGCCCAGGATGTTGCTGTTGTTGTTGGGGGCATTTTTGACTGAACCAATGTGAGATGTTTCTGGTTTTCTCGGTGACGGAAACGGCTATTTCTCACGGACCTCACTATTTTCCGAGATTGAGGGAAGGGTCTGTCACCTTTTCTGACATTTTCGTAAGGGGAATTAAGATTTTTCTACATTCTGGCCTCGGAGGAATTGTCAGTGGATTTATCTGACCGACTTGGGCTTTGTGATGACTAAATCGAGCCTTGGGATGTAGTTATCCAGGTGTATTCCCGTAGGTGGCGGCTTCTATTTATAGCGTTTCACAGGTCAGTGACGACAAAGGGGATTGATTATATTTGTTTATTCTTGCAAATGATGCATGGATGGGACTTTGGTTGGTATATGAAAATTCTTTTTGCATTTTAAAGTTGGCGAAAGAATTAAGGATTATCTACCTATATGGCAAGGAGGATATTTGTCAGTAGATTTGTCTGTCAGTCTTGGGCATTGCGATGGCCAAATCGAGTCTCGGGATGGGGTTATTCAGGTTGTAATTTATGTGGGTGGCGGCTTCCATTTTTCAGGACAATGATGGCTCTGGGGTTTGATTACATTTGTTTACTCTATCCAATGACATTTGGATCAGGGTGATGACGTTCAATCCATGCTTTCGAGGCACGGTCGAGACCATTGTTTGTATACGAGATTTCCTGCTGCCTAAATAATTAGAAATCATAACTGGCGGCACCAACAGGCGCTTTTCTAATTTGGCGTGGCTTTCATGATCCACCTACCTGCCAACTCATTGTTATTGGATTTAGCGCCATCCGTTTATCAAAGGATGATGGATGTCAATGACATCTTATCATCAGACACGTCTTCCCAAGAGTTGTTAATTGCTGCCACATCAAAGAGGAGAATAAACACATTAGGGTTTTAGATGAAGATGTAAATTTGGTTGCACAGTCTATGTTTATGCCACAGAGTTTTCGCACTGCTGCAAATCATGGAGGTGAGTCGGTCAACAGGACTGCTGGAGGGAGGGATACTAGGGCTAGGAAGGGGCGGACCCAGAAGGGACAACATTGTTACAAGCCGGCCATGGCAGTAAAGGAAGTTATCGTGAAGTATGATGATCTATGGGGTCGGGTGGCGAGCTTCCAGAAACAGGCTCTGATTGGACAATGGATGTTTACAGATGACAAAGAGGTGGACATGGTGGAATGGGTGAAGTTGTTCTGGGATCCTATCCTGGGCTACTTGCCAAAGGTTAGTATGTTGCTAAATAACTAGTTCAGTATTCATTTCATGAAGGAGGAGGATATTGCTAAGATTATACAGAGGACGTGGGTACGAGGCAAAAGCTTCATTCAACTTGTACCTTGGTATTTGGGCTTTAATCCTGTTATGGAAGCTCCAAAAAGCAAATTCGTATGGGTGAAGTTGTTGAGGCTTCCACTTGATTTTGGACATTGAAGGTTCTTTGGGCGATTAGCGACTCTATTGGTTGTACCAAGTATATAGACCCCTGTATCATTGAAACCACTGATAAAAGAATAGCATGGCTATTAGTGGAGGAATGCTTCAAGGGGGGTTTGCCGGGGGACGTCGACCTTGTATGGGGACAGCGAAGACACAGACAGAGGATAGACTACTAGGGAGGTTCCTTTCCAGTGCTTGAGTTGTCACCGTACGAGACATTTGAAGAGTTGTTGCCCAATGCGTTTCAAAAACTCTCGTAGAGTCAATTCATGTAATGATGGATCTGGCCAAGAAGATGTTGTTGGTGACACGGTGGCCGGGAATGGGGTGCACAAATCGAGTAAGTCACTTCCGCCATCTTTTGGTGATGATGATTATGTATCGGCTAGTGATTGTGTTGAAAAACAAGCTCCTCCTAACAATGAGTTACCCTTTGTAAATGAGATATGTGTTCCTATTTTTATACGGGATATGGTGGGGGGAGGGGGGGGGGGGTGCCTCTGGCAAATAATCATGTTTCCTCTGACTCTCTTAAGGACAAGGATAGGAAAATAGGGTCTTTGACGGATGCTCGGTCTTCACATATTACCGATGTCAGTTCTGAATTACTGGATGTGCCCCTACTTTCTGCCACCCCTGTTACTCCCTCTCATATTTCGACTCTAGGGCCTTCTCACACCCCCTCTGAACAACTATATGTATCTCCATCAATGCCCCCTCTAGAATGGGCATCTCCTCCATCTCCTCGCCAAGATGTTTCCCTTGACATCACGGATTCCCCCAAAAATTCTATTGGAAGTGATATTGACTCTTTGCTTGGCAATCCTAACCTTGATCTTGCGGCCTTAACGGTTTTTGATAGGATCCCCCAACAACATGAGATTGTTATATCCCCTAAATCTGGCAACAATATAACTATACGTAAGAAAATAGAGTCGGGGTCAAGGCATTTCAGGGGGAGGCCTAAAACTAAATCTCTGTTCAAAGATGATTTCTTAGATCTCACGGATGTACCCATCTCCTCTTTCGGGGACATCGGGGCGCTTAGAGAAAGCAAACCCTTGGGTGGTTCCAAATGAATTCTATCCTTTCTATGAATCTCAGGGGTATGGGCGAACCCTCAAAACGATATCGCCTGAGGGAGGTACTAAATACGATGAGACCTATCATTATTCTTATACAGGAAACTCTATGTGATAGAATGAAAGCAATTAGGTATATTCTTTCCATTAGACCGGGTTGGCACGTGGCGACGGTGGATGTTGTTGATCATGCGGGTGGATTAATGGCATTATGGAACCCATCTCATGCAAAGTTTTTGGCCTTTAACTTTTTTGGCGACATCCTATTATCCAGAAACTTTTGCGGGGTGCAGGACACTTTCAATATTTTAAACTTATATGCTCCATGCCAGCACAGATATGATTTTTGGAAGCGACTGAACAATTCAGGGATACTTTCGCTGGAGAACCTGATTTCCATCGGGGATTACAACTCGACCTTAAATGCTAAGGAATCATGGGGACTTAGGGCCTGGGTTGACCCTTTGGCAGGATACATTGGTAGGATTTTTGAGCAGGCACAGATGATTGATGTTTGTCCAAACCCCATTATTCCTACATGGAAAAATCGGCGAGCATGGGGGCATTTTATTAGCAAGAGGTTGGACAGAGCTATGGTAAAGTGGCATATGGCTGATAGATTGGGGAATATGCGATCATATATCCATGTTTCTGACTTATCGGATCACATGGCTATTGTTCTGTCATGGCGTGCGGAAAGTAAAAGGAAGGGGGTCCCTTTCAAATTCAATCGAGCATGGTTGCTTGATGATGAATACAACATGATCATTCGAGAACATTGGGCTGAAAATACCTCATATGAGGAATTACATGGATGGGAGCATTTCCATGCAAAGTTACAACGAATAAAGGCCATTACAAAGGCACGGGAAATTAGAAATAAGGAAAAGCTCATGGAGGAATACAATGACATAACAAGAATTCTCAATGACATACACTCAAATTTTGTCAATGGGGCCCCAGATGATCAGACCTACTTACAAATGGCCAAACTTCAACAACGAAGAGAGGAGATTCTGAAGATTGAAGAAATAACATGGAAACTCAAAAGCGGGATTACATGGCTTAAGGAGGGAGATTTGAACACAAATTTTTTTCACAAAATTGAAAATGAGAGGAGGAACAAAAATGCAATATGCTATATTCAGAAAAGCGATGGGAGCTGCGTTTATTCCATGGAAGAGATTATGGGAGAAGCTTATAGACACTTCTCGACCTTTTACCAAAATAATACAGAAATTTCTTCTGAGTGCCAAAAATGGATCATCCAGTACATCTCGCATATGTTTGATGAGGAGGCCATACAAAGTCTCAATGCTACAATTACAAAGGAAGAAGTTGAGTTAACACTAAAATCATTTGCACACAACCAATGTCATGTTCCGGACGGTTGGCCAGCAGAATTTTATGTACATTTTTTCGACATTATGGCAAATAAGATTACTGTTGTTCTAGAAAATGGACGGATTACGGGACACATTCCGGCAAACATGAATGCCACCTTCTTGGCGCTCATCCCCAAGTCATCTGACCCCAATAATTTTTCTAACTTCAGACCGATTGCTTTGTGTAATCTTATATATAAGGTATCATCTAAAATCATAGCAAATAGAATGAGGATGACACTATCAAAGTATATCTCGAGGGAACAATATGGATTTCTGAAGGGATGGTCAATTCAAGATGTTATTTCCATAGCATAGGAAGCTATGCATTATATGCACGTTGACAAGAAGGAGGCTCTCATTCTGAAAATTGATCTTTATAAAGCATATGACACTGTTGACTGGTCTTATATCAGACTGGTACTCCTTAAGATTGGGCTTATGTTGCACATCATCAGATGGATTATGGCCTGTATATCATCGATCGCTTTTGTTTTTATAATAAATGGTATGCCGACGGCTTTCTTCGGAGCTCAAAGGGGAATACGACAGGGATGTGCTCTATCCCCTCTCATATTTATATTGATCATGGATGGATTTAGCAGGCTTATGAAGATGGCTGTGACTTCGGGATATATTTCTGGACTCACTTTCTCTAATTATGTAAGTATCATTTATTCACTCTTTGTGGACGATCTTCTTATTTTTTTCCAGATTATTAGAAACCATTGGTTCTATATACATTTATTGCTGACTCATTTTGGGAAGGCATCGGGACTATGCATTAACAAGGAGAAACATTTCCTTATTTGTGAATACGGAAATGAGGATGAGATTCACTTCATTGCTAATTTCCTGGGTGTCCATATTAAGTGGGCATGCCAAGGTTTTTTATACTTGGGATGCAGAATCAAATCTTATGGGTACCGGGTGAAGGAATGGAAGTGGATGGTGGAGAGATTCAAAGTCAAGATTAACAAATGGTCACATAGGTGGCTCTCGTTGGGGGGCAGATTGATCTTGATCCAATTGGTCCTCACACAACTTATTGTATACCGGGGTCACCTATATTTCTTTTCGGAGAGAACTGTGCAGTGTATAAATCAAATATTGGAAAAATTCTTATAGGGTGGGGCAGGCATGAACAAAAAACAACATCTTTGTAAATTTGATTTGTTATGCACTCCCAAAAAACATGGGGGATGGGGTGTCCTGAACATTCGAGCATTTAAATCTGCTCTACTCATTAAATCTTTATGGTGAGCGATCAAGGGAGATGGAATATGGAATGATATCATATTTGTTAAGTACTTAAATGGTGATTCTCTGCACCGATTTTACTGCAAGAAATTCATTATGCCTAGGTTTATATTGGCTATATGGCTGGGTTTCAAGAAAATATTTCCAATATTTGTTGAGCGGTTAGTATGGAGATTCCAGAATGGGTTGAAGATCATCCTTGGTTGTGATAGGATATATGGCATGAAAGCTGAATCGCTTTCCGGCCAGCGGATTGTACACAGACTTTCTCACTGTGGAATCTTTCATTTCTATCAAATCATCCACTACTGGACCCATGGTGCTCCCATTTTGAAATCTATGGTACTTCTTGGCCTCACTAGTGGGGATGCGGTGGACTGGGGGGAATATGTGCAGTGTATTCAGGCTGCAGGTTTATGCTACAGGTGTGAAGGGGACATGATCAATTGGGAGGGAGACATCAAATTGGGATCAGTGGTTGTACAGGATGCATATGTCTACATTATATCCCGATCTGCATAGGAAGAATCGTCCAATGATTTCTGGCCATTTTGGCGAAGGCATATACCTACTAAGATCTTGTTGTTTGTTTGGTTAGTTTGGAAAAATAAAATCCTTACATGGAACTCCCTTTTGTGCAGGGGTTTCCAGGGTCCTGGCAGGTGTGCTCTGTGTTTAAATGATGAGGAAACTGTTGAACACCTTTTCTTTTCATGTCCAAGGGTGCTTGGGATTTTGAATCTTTTTAGCCGCCATATTATTGACTCATCATGGATCCCAAGGGACTTCATGGAGGCCATTCATAGATGGGACAATACCAATCGAAAATTTCAATCCTCGCCCTTCTTTCTCATATGGGAAGTATGGTTGGCACGCAATCGGATTATATTTGATGGTAGGAGTTTCTCCACCACTCTTATTCACTATGCTATTATGAAATGGAACAATCATAGGGAGCCTATTGTGGATAGCATTGTTGATGGCTCGTTAAGGTATAGGCCTCATCCCATCACCTTTCCTGCGATTTTCTTTGATGGTGCATGCCAGGGTGGGATGATGGGTTGTGGGGCATGGATCAAGATATCGAAGGCTGAACGAATTCATATATGCTGGAATGGTGGCCGGGGTACTAACATTTTGGCGGAACTTATGGCTCTATGGTGTGGTCTTCTTGCTGGACATAACATAGGCTTAAAGGAGGCCTGTATTTTTGGTGACTCTAAAATTATCATTGATGCAGTGGTTGGGAGGGCTGCTCTAAGTTCTCCATGTGCATAGGGCTGGCTATTTAGGACTTAACAATTATGGGCCAAAATGAACAAGCCACCTATAATCCACATCTTCAGAGAAATGAATACCATAGCTAATGGTTTATCCAAAAATGGTCTTTATATGAGCTTTGGCATTATGCAGGTTAAAAAATACAGGAACGGACAATGTGTATGGGCCAATGATCTCTCTATCCCTTAACAATGGACGCGGGGTACTAGGCTAGCTTCATCATTCGTGCCTATTATTTATGTGTTTGCAATGCAGGATCAAAAGTGGGTGGAGACAACTGCAAGCAAGCCATATATTTGTTGTTTTTGTTTTATCATGCATGATATCCTAGTTCACTAGGGATAAGCAGTTCGATATTATTTCTGCTTAGTAATTATGATTATTCTTATTTTCGTTGTCATCTCAATATAATGAGGATATTGTTATATGGATTGATATGTCGTTTTCAAGATCTGTTTTATTTCTGGTTATGTTTTGAGACTATCTACATGATGATCTCAAGCTGAAGATATCAGACAATGTATTGGAATATGTATTTTTTATACTGATAATAGACAGTGGTTTTTTTCTTCTGAAAAAAAAAATAGAAAGGTTGGCTCACCCACAAATATCAATCCAAATGATTGAATGTATAGTGAATTTCCAATTGAAAATAATGTTGAAGAATGGTTATTGAAGCTAGACAATATCTTAAAAATTAAAGCAAGGGAATTTACACAGATCACATCGAGACTAATCATGTCACCTTCTTGGCACTTTTCTGCGTGTAGCCATTCAAGTTTACTTGGTGAGGAATGGCATTATTTTCAATGCATAAGTTGAGATTATATAATTTTCCCAAAAGAAATGTGTTATGCCTATTTGTAGTGCCTTTCTTTACACCTTTATAATGCATCGAAATATTGAGAAGGCAAACATGGAGATGGTGCATGAAGAGTTTGAAATTGTTTTCTAATGATTTGTTATTATATTGTTTTCTATATTGTTAACTATTAGCCTTGATAGACTGCTTGACCATGGATATGAAATGTTAGTAATGGGTTCTCTAGCCACCTTATCGAGACAGTTTCCAGGAAGCATTGGATTGTATATGGAATTGGTCTTTGAACTTAGTTGCAGACTCAAAGGCAATGCAGGGTGAGTTTGACCATAGATCAATGACCCACATTAATAGATGACCAGATCGACAAAGAGCGAGGGTTCTTCCTCTGTTTGAGTTTAATGATAGGGGGAGTCCCGCATTCAACTGTTTGATCAAACCACCCATGTATAAAACTCATGACCAGGATCAAAAAGAGGGACCACATACCATCTATTTGAAACCACCAGTGGAAGTCCCTCGTAGTGGTTTTTGGTTTTTGCAAGCGGTTGTGGTTTTTTCCACTGAGGCCTCTCTTCCCAAATATTTTTTTTTGGTATATAATGGGATTTAAAACCCTGAATTTTGATGTAATATCATTGTTTGATTGATAAAATGGGTAGCATGATTTCATATTATATATATGTTACATATATAATATTAAAATTCATAAATGTATTATTTTAGAAAAAGGGGGTGTGTTTTGTTGCAAGGGAGTACTAAATAAAACATCTTTAATAGTTATTTGAACCCTACAAATGATCACAAAGATAGTTGGTGTTGTTAGTGGACAAACTTATTTAAAAAAAAAAACATTTCAAATAGTGAAAACAATGCATCTACAAACATAAACTAAACAAAAGAGACATACAAAATAATGCTTAATGAAGCAACAAGTCAACATAATAATGGAAAAGGACTCCATTTATTTACTGTTGGTGGTAGAAGATGAATACAATAGAATACTAAAAATTCTTGAAGAGGATCTTTTGAGATATGGTGCTCAAAATCCTCAGCAAGGAGGTCCCTTTCCTTAGTCTCTTTGTAAACTTATCCTCTCTCTCAAAAGAAGTGTGAATACTTTCCAAATGGTGGACTCTTCTACTCTCACTAAGATGTTGGATTAATTAGAAGCATTATGGCCAGCATGCTAGTGCTCCTACTTCTTCTGTTTCTACAATGAAATGTGTTGTTGCTATGATAGCAATTTTGCTGGCATAACAATGTCTCATGTTTTGGTTCTCCCATGGCTTGTTTATATAGAAAAATTTTGAACCCATATTCCCTCTGTTAGTTCAAGAATGATAGTGAATCAAGAGTAGGACAAGATGATTCTATTAAGGGTTTCATATATTTAGGGCGACTCCAAGTCGGTTGTAATTGAATGGCAATGTCAGGGAATCCTCCACCAAGTGTGGGAATTGGTCCCAAATTTATGAGTCGCACTTTCCATTGACCAAGCGACTTTTGAAGGAAAAGTCCAACGATCACTCATTTAACCTTCTTTCCTGGTGCACGGTCAAAAAATTTCCTTAACAACCTTAGGAGAAGTTTAATTTTTGGAATTTCCATAATGAAGTCAGCTGGAAAATCTTTATTTGTACGTTTTACTAGACAACCTTAGGTGTCTTTTATAATGTATGATTTTCTAGTGTTAATAGTTTCCCCCTTGATGTATGTGGTTAGGAGCAAGCATATAACCGAAATACATCACGTTTTTCTGTTCTCACTGAGAGTTTGTGTAACTTATTTGAGAGAGAGAGAGAGAGAGAGAGAGAGAGAGAGAGAGAGAGAGAGAGATAATCACTTATTGCAGAGATGAGTAGAGGAACCCCTTGACTAAGGATAATGGGTAACCATGCTCTGTAGAAAACCCGAGTGATAAAAAAAAAGTGCTTATACGAGGCAGGAATGTCCCATGCTTGTTATTATGAATAGTTAATACAATACGACAAATATTGGTTCTATCAAGTCACACTGTTATAGGTAACATGTTAATAGTTGGTGATGATAACTCTTGATGCCCTCAAGGGTGTTTTCTTGAAAAAATAGATTGAATATGGTGCCCCCGTGCATTGTCTAGATGAAGAACTTTCTAGGTGAGGTGCTTATGTATGTATGGGTCTTTGACTTTGGGAACCTCCCTTGCATTGTGGCGTAAGAGTTGTTGAATGACGTGCTTAGTGATGTGTGGGTCTTTGACTAAATGGCAGAGCTGCAATGGCTATAAAGTATGATACCACCTTGACATGAAAATTGGTGTTGGTGTCAAATGTTAGGGGGACCAATGACATCAACGGGCAATGTTGATTCCCATTGTGCCACTCGAGAATGGTCCTTAAAGGGGTAACTCATCCAAGGTACAACCTCAATCCTGGAATATGAGTGGTGAAGTCAACAGGAAAGAAGCATCAACCGTCCAAGAAGTGTTGATGTAGGGAATCAAGATATCTAGTGAAGAAGATTGTAACATGGATTAAAAATGCATGATAACGAAAGTTGGCTATAGTAATTGGTTATGGACAACTAGCCCGAGGTCAGAACAGTAATGCGAGTGGCAATAGTCAAAACAATTTCTGGTAGGGGTAGCCTTGGAGTCGGTAGGACATACAGGGTATGTGGAAGTATGTTTTGACTGACGTGATGGGGATAAGTGGATAATTTGCAAGCTCCGACCAAGGGTGACTAGAAATTGTCGCCTAGTATAAGACATAAAAATGTGGATGGGAGTATTTTTCCTAAAAAATATTTGTACACCTTCCAAAATAATGTAAAGGTTGTTTAGATGTACAAACACAGCAACAGGTGCCCCCAAAGCATGTTGGTCTACATAATGATGCAGGAATTTTGTCTTGTTTGTTGAGGGTGGGGCCCCATTTGTTGGTCTTGGTGTGGGGTTGATGAGACAGATGAAGTGATGCAAATTGGCTATGTAAGTGGGGGGATGATAGGCCAAATGTGGAATGTGGTAGTATGTCTTGCTTGATCCATCATAAAATAAAAGGGGTGGCCCGAGAATGGGTTTGATGAGCGATGAATGAAGAAGAATGAGGCTAATCTTCAAGGCATGCAATTGAATTGGTTCCCAGGCCTAAGTAGGTGGTCATGGATCTCGATAGTGGATGGGGTCTATGAATATGAAGGGAGCTAGGAGTGGGAAGACTCTATTGACTGACATGGATGTTTATCATATGCAAGGCAAGGTGGTGATAAACATGGTCGAGATGATGGACCCTATGGTTCTTTTTGGAGAATGATGTCAGGATATGCAAAGCTTAAGATGAAGCCTATCATGCTGAGTGGTGAATGATACCTCCTCTTTTATTTGTCTGCCTAGGTGTTGGTCGAAGCAGGTTGTTCGTGATGTACTTGCAATCTACACGAGAAATACCCCAAGTGAAAGAATATTTTTAAAAATTATGAATAATTTGTGATTGAATAGATGATATGAATTTAAAAACAAGAGAAGGCGCACCTAAAATGATATTTTGGGTGTGTGGTGGGTCCAAAAATGAGTTTTGGTAATAACTTGAACAAAGGGTTCCATGATGAAGATGATGTGGTACTAATCCTTTTGTTTCTCACGGTTTTGAGAACGGAGGTCCTGAGCTTCTGTAATGGGCTCCAAAAAATGGCAAAGAGGGTGATAAATAGGGCTAAGGGGGTCAAATATCATTTCATTTGCATTGTCGAGCTCGAGAGCCTAGAGCTAGTTCCAAGAGCATTTCATGCCATTGTGATCAACTAGAGTACTAGGAACGCGCATGTGGAGAGCCAGGTAGGAGCTTGTACCCTAGCCTTTGCATTTTTGGTATTTGTAGGGAAGGTAGGCCGTACAGGGGTCCCCTACACAGAATTTTTAGGGTGTAATTTTAGGGTCACGTAGGTGACTCATGGAGAGTCAGCGATCACCGCGTGAACCTATGAGGTTTACGTGGTGATGTTACGTAAAGGAGGCCCTCAGTCATGCAGACTAGGCGACTGAGGCGCGATAAGTTGTGACGACGTCCATTTGGGGACGCCGCGACTTGGTTGTCACGACCTTAGGGCCAACAGATGCACACCCACGCGTCTATTTAGGAAACAAGCGCACATTGCACGTGCCTATGATTGGCATATGCGTACGATTTTCATAAAGAGGGTTTTTTTTTCTCTTTTTGATAACTTAGGGAGTTGTAGTTGATGTTTGATATTCCTAATGGCAAGATGATTTAGAGAGAGCGAGACTTAGAGTCCATGCATACAATGGTTGCAGGGAACCATGAGGTTAGCCAAACATTGGCTTGATTGGGGTTGTTGAAAATTCTTCAGAACTTGATATTGAGATCATAGGATAGATTCCTGCGTGCTTTTTGATTCGATGTTGGGATGATGATCGAGATATCATGGTGGTACGAAGGGACAATATTCCCATATCAACCCATATTGATGTCTATTTTGTGATAGGGTTGCTGCCTCATGGAGAGGGTTTGTCATATCCTTTGCCATATGGGCATGTGGATATCCGCAAATGGGCGGAAACAAAGGGGCACTGCAGGCCCAACCCATTCGAGCAGGGTTGCATTAGGGTGCCTGCCATTTTGGATATTGCTGAGCGTGTTATGCTCTCTATGATTGTTAGCTTGGCTAGTTCGACATTCCCACACAGGGTGTTGGGGCCCCATATAGCTGTACTATAGTGGCTACGACGGGTCACTTCATGTTTCTCATGTATTTCTCATTTTTCGTGTAGCAGCGTCCATCGAAAGTATGCAACATGGGTACTCCTTATATGAGGAATTAAATTTTACATCCAACTAGTACTCCCACTCAAAATTTGAGTAAAACATTTGGGAGATAAGTTGAAAATACAATTTGAAAAAGTAGTTTTTTCTTTTTTTCCTCTAACATTTGATGATGTCATTAAATCTTATTTTATTATTTCCACTATTATTTTATAATTTCCTTAGGAGGCTCATTTTAGACCTCAAAATTCCCCTAATGGGGTGCCTCCTTGCAATGATAATAAATTCTAGAAATCTACAAATCACATTCATAATCCATCTTCTCATCCTCCTTCCACTCTTCATGACTCATATCCCATGAAGGAAATACAAGAATGGTTCATGAAGCCTATGGTGAAGATTATTTTTTCCATTCCTCAATATGGTATTAACGCTCGTGACTCTAGTGTTGAATTCAATTTGAACTCCTCTCATCCTCTACCACCTCTTTCTCATGATCCCTTGCTCCATGATTTGCTTGATCAAACTATTCCAAATCTAAGTTTCGAACAGGTGCAAGGTAGTAACATTTCACAATTAGAGGAGAAGGAAGGTGAATATTCTTTCAATCTTTCTTCTCTTTTTCAAAATCCTTCATGTGAAGATGGTGTTCCCTCATTCTTGGCTGATAATAAATCTGGTAATCTTGGTCATCAATTGGATATAATAAATTATTCTAATCAATTAGAAGTCTTGGGAAACAAACATTCAGACGAATATGACTCTGTTGATATATATGATGATGAATTCCCAAGCGCACCATTTGGTATTTAAATTTCTCAAGAAGATTTTGTTTCGAAAGATTTAGATATCACATCTATTTCGGTCAAGAATATTCACTTGTGACCAATTCTTTCTCTTTACCTCCCTATCCTTTGTGCTCTACTATTTACAATGCATTGACTTGTGATAGAGACTCTTCATGTTGTTCAAGAGTGTTATCTCATGAATTAAATCTTGAAATGAACCATGATAGTGATAATATCCCTTATGAAGAGGAAAGTGATGAAGTTATAAAGCATCCATTCCATCCCTTACCATCTCTTGTTTTGTATGAGGGAAACTATTTGAATCAATGTGATCATGATATTTTTCTGATTCATACATCCTCATAATTGTGATCAGAAGAATATTATGACTTGAGTAATCCATTTTTTGAAGTTGAAAATTTTGATTAAACCAGCTTTGTAGATTTATTCCAACCAGATAATGGTGATCTTGTTAACTTAATCGATAACAGTTGTCCATATGCAATTTTCAATTTGACTCAGTTTGTAAAATGTTCTTAACTATTTTTTCAAAGTTACAGAACTTTTTAGGAAGTCGATTCACTTCAAATCTCATTGATGGTTATGTTAGGTTCTTGCAATCCTGGTAAAGTTCCTGAACCATGTTAGATCTAGATTTTCTCTCAGAATTATTTCATTCATATTATTTCACTAGATGAAAATTCGTTCTCTATGGATTTCAAGATTTCTCATTACAATTTTCTATTTCTCAAGAAAGAGTTTTTGATCGTTTTATTTTGGTGAAATAATCCCCATGCAAATCTCTTGTATCAAATTCGAGTTTGGAGTGTATAAATTTTGTGAATGTGAAAAATTACGAAGCTATATGATTTGAATATGATCTTTGGCCAAAGAATGCATATTTGTTGGCTGCTATGTTGGATAATCAACTCCTGGTTTTTCTTGTGAATGTCTTCATGACATCAAAAATCCTCTTGAGTGTTCGCAGGTGCTTGAGTTATTTTTTGAATTAAGTTCCTCTTTTTCATCCATTGCATCCTGACTAGTTTCATATATTTTCTATACTATAATTCCTTTTCAATTCTTTCTATGGTTTCTATGCTTGTATAATTTTCCACCAGTGACAGGAAAATGGTTTGTCACATTTGACATGCGAGGAAGTTGGCTCTATTGTTCAGAGCATTCTCAAAGTTTTTCAAATTAATTTATCTTTGTTAACTACTAACTGGGAATATGATGCTTTAATCAACCTATCTGATCATTATTTTGTCTTTGCTAACTATCATTCAACTTACTCTTTTCCCATCAACACATCCAATGACATTTGTTTTAGATCCTTTGATCTTTACGGTGTATAATATCAAGAAATTGAGGAACTTCATCCTTCATTGATGGTTATGTCAAGTCCTCATTGTCTTTACATGCTGACTGAATATGATCAGATCCACTTTCACTCACAACATTCTCCTCCTAACCCTGTGCTTTTAAATGAAAATTCAACTTTTCAAGGATTTTGAGGTTTTCAAGAGGATTGTTTCGAATTTTAGGATCCAATATATGATTTCCTAGAAGCATATTACTTAGCAGTCCATTTTTATAATAACAATTTTTGGTATTTTCTCATGCTTTCTAAGAAGGATGGCACATATGAAGGTGCATTCACAAGGATCTTATGAGGTTGGGTAGAAGTAGTGACTATGACACATATTTCTGCTAACAAGTAAGACCTTCTAGTCATTGTGAAAATTAATCAAGCCCTTATATTTTATGTTTCACATTACTTTATATCAGTTTTAATTGATTGTATCTTTGTGTATGCAGGTTGGGAGAAACTATAGTGGCTGCATTGGAAATTTCATTATATCTGACCTTGACCTTATAGCTAGTTAGGGTAGGAGTAGTTCTAGTTGCATATTGGTTTCCCTTGCACGTGCATCCTTCACTTTCTTTCCATAGTCTTTAATTTGTTTTCTAGATTTGTATCACATTTTTATTTTGGTTTAGCCACCATTTTTTTTGTCTTTTTGGTCTTGGTTTTCTTGTTGTGTTTTGACTCTCTTTTCATGTTTTTTTTAATAATATTCACATGAAGGATGCTCCCTTTGGCTCAAAAGGCAATGTGGAAAAATAGAAGAGAGCTTGTGACACTGCAACATTTGGCTAACCTTCAGTCCTTTTTCTCTGTCTTGGTTATCCTTTAGTCGATGATGTCCTGGCGGAAAATATGATCCTTGTGTGAGGAAAGCTTTGTGTCAAACCATGATATATGTGTCTACTCTAGAAACCTCATCCCTACGATTGGTTCTCTAAGTTTCATTATTTTCCATGTTGATCCAATAAATTAAATAAGGCCAAGGGGAAAATATAAACGATAAAACCAATATCAGAGGTATTACATATGTTTCTCTGAAGGAAAAACCTCTTCTGCTCTCAATAAGTTGGGATCCCTCCTCAACCTATGAAATGACCAGGTGTCAATGCACAGTCCCATATGAAATAAATAAATAAAAGGAAAAAGAAGAGAAAGGCTTCTTACGCAGGGATGTGAATCAAGTAACTCCATTGGGGTACTGTCTAGGCTCACTGGAAGTAGAACAATTTTCGTGTTCCTAAAGTGACTCCACCAGAATACTGCTAAGTCTTGTTGGAAGCGGAGCAACACCAATGATGAAAAACTATAATCTGAAAATATAAAGCTCAAATGCTACATTACCCTTTTCCTATATTGAAATGTTGTGATATTGTTGGTCATATGTTTGTGTTCAATCGAGAAGGAATGAAGGGGAATATGTTTACATACGTAGTAAGTGGGGGATCTCGAGTAATATGAACAATGAATCAATACTCCCTGAAGAGCTAGACCTTGCACAAAGAATTTACCAAGGAAGATAACCTAGAGTTCTACTAGTGCGTTTCTAGGTGTTATTGCTGCAACAAAGAACCTCCAAAATATTTCTTATACTTGAATTTTGGAGCCTACTGTGGATCTTGTGATCGGTAATTCCATAGTCACTTCTTGGTTAGTTAATACTCTATTAAGTCTTTGAGCTCCCTTCTTGGATCGTAAGTGTCAATTTCACCTACTCACACATGCTCATTATGTAATGAATTCATGAGCGCATTCCTTCATGAAATCTTTGATAGGCCTAACACAGTCCATCAAGAAAATGCTTTTGCAATGTTCAATTCATGTCGATAGTCAGTGCATATTTTCATTGAGAGATTCTCACTTCTGGTTGTGTTTGTACTTCTAATTTGGTGAGTTTTTCAAACTATCGCTTTTGCGCACATTCGCTTTCGCGAGTGTTGTTTTCATGTTTTCAACTGTCAATTTTGAATTATTTCACTTTAATTAGTGTCGTTTTCATGTTATATTCACTCTCGCATGGGTATCTTTAACTGTCATTCGCACTTTTCTCTTCATATAGCTAATGTCATATTTTGGAATGGGAAGTGTCGCTCATTGTATAAAATGTACTTTTTTTGTTTCAAGAGGTGGCCTTGATTCTAATGAGTCATTCTTACCATGTAGACATGTATCACACTTATTCCCAAATTTTCAAACATTTTCGCACAAGTGTTTTTGAGTGTCCTATCTTGTGTCATTAAGTGATCTAAGTATGTGATCATGATCAAGTCTTGTTCTTGTTTAGCCTCATCTCATTGATCCAACACTTAGTCAAAACTTGGAAAACTCCCCAACTAGGCCACTCAGCATTCAGCTAGCCTAAAATGTGCATTGTATAGTATTAGCCCTCAAGTAGCAACATTGTATCATGGTATTATGTAATGCATAGTCTCTGCCACTCATAACTATGCACTACACAATCTCGATGCTAAAGCCAAACCCATGAATTCTAGAACTGTGCATTTTTTCTCTCCATCTAGTCCTCTACTGTGCATTGCACACTCTTAGTCCTCAAGCCTCAGCCATGAGCTACTGAATTGCATAATTGCGTAATCATTGGAATCTTGTTCCTAGAAGTGCGCAGTTCTCAAGCTCAGTGCTTAGGCCCTCACTTGACCTCTTGATTTCTCAAACTACGGAATCTCCCAACATGCTCTCCTACTAAAACTATGCATTGGGTAAGTTCAAGTCTCAAGCCTCAAGCTTGACCTCATGAACCACTCAACTACGCAGTCAACTACCTTGTCCTTCCAAAATTACACATTAAGCAACGTCAAGCCTGAAGCCCCAACCTTGAGCTCTTGAGCCCATAAATAGTGAAATAACTTGATATTGGCCTCTAGAACTACACATTCAACATTCTAAAGCCTCAGTATTGAACCTTGAACTCTGGAACTGTGAAATCCCTGAGTCAACCTCTCAACTAGTTACTGGTTCCAGCCCTACCAAGTGATTTCCTTAAATATGTTAGATTATGGGTTTATCAGACTGATGGTGTCTTGTCATGAGTGGATTACAGTTGCAAGTATTCTTTCATGATATGACAGGATGATGATGAAGGAGATGGAGAAGGAGACCATGCAAGAAGACACCTATGGAGCTAAAGAAACCATATGATCATTAGGAGAGAAGACGAATGAACACAAGATCACATTGAAGAATCCTTATCTTCAAGTCACGAGGAGGAGGAAGAAGAATAACTACACCATATTTTAAGAAGAAAAGGAAACTAGAAACAAAGTTTGACTTGAAATTTCCATGACATCACAAAGTACATGCCGGCAGTGTCATGTCATGTCATGTCATAAGTCATCATGTGCCACATCATTTGGGGATTATGTAAATTTTTTATTGTAAAATGTAATGTAAAGTGGAAGTCCAAGAGTCATCCATGTAATATGAAAAGTCACGTGGGAGTTGAAAGGTCATAAAGAAGTCAAACAATCATGAGGGTAGTCCAAGAGTCACAAGGGAGGTGAATGATCACCCCATTTGTGATATATACACCCTCATTGTTCATGCAAAGGAATTTTCATCTTGGCTCCTCCTACTAGGCATTGGAGAGGAAGATAGTTGTTTTAGAGGAGCGAGTGATTGCTCTAATGCTCCACTATTAGGGCTAGCGGTATTCATTGTCTTGATGTATCTTGGAACTTTTACTTAATTTAGAAGCTCCTTGAGCCAGCACACTTTCATGCATATTTCATGAATATTATAAGGCTATTATTTGAATGTTTGTGATGCATGTTGTTTTCATCTATACTGCGGAAATTGAATTATTTTGGTGGTTTTGGTACTTATCTTTTTGAAGGTGTGTTGTATTTTATTTAAAAATTTTGCTTCCTTGTGAAAAATTTCATTGTTTTGTCAACAATTCATTCATATGTATATGCTCGTGTGCCTTTTCTAGATTAGTACTATTACTTGTATTTAAAGGGCCCACTTTTATCTTCCCTTTCGGTAGAAACACCTTGATACATTCCACAGCTGAACATTTCACAAGGCATGCTCACTTTCTAATCTAAAAATACCTGTGTATTACTCTCTTATGTTGAACTTTGTAGCCAAGGAAAATCTACAAGGATACATGGCAATCGGGCCGATATTCTGGATGGGGCTCCTACTCCAAACAGTGTGATGTCTAATTGGGACTTCACACCGGGAAGACCCCCTTGGTTGACGGATTTACAACACCATAAAAAGAAGGAATAAAATGAAATACATATTTAAACAAAACATAGAAACACAAATATATCGTGAAAAAAAAAACTTCAATTAATTAATAGAAACTATTGAAAAATCATTTACATGTAGAATGGAAATAAAATAGCTTGGGTGATGATAGCTTATCTCTGAGAAGAGATGTTCTACTACATGCCTTATGAACTACATTACAATGACACTCATATTACCTTTTATTATAAATAAGAAGTGTGTAACCCTAACCCTAAGAGATGAAGTAGAAATAGTGTTGGGCCCCTTTGGGGTAAGTTGGACCACCAACTTCCCATGGTTGTAACTTTGGCATATGATATTTGTTTGGATACCATAATATCTCATTTTGAAGATATCCACTAGGAGGTGAGAAAAAAAAAATATGAAACACATTCTAATACATTCTGGTCTCTCCATTTTCCCAGAAAATGTTGTTTCAGACATCAAAATGGCTCTAGAAATTTAGGACTCAAAAAACTTCCAAAAATAGAAATTTGTGCTAGAATTAAGGAAATCAAAGGAAAAAATTTTGGTGGTCCAAGTGGAAAGGAAGGTGGCCACTAATATTCACCTAGATCAATCCTCCTCCCTTAGGAAATAGTAGTCGCCATTGTGTTGAGTGCCTCAATGAGATGGGGAAACTTTTGTTGAACTTTTTCCCTAGTGAGCCACTTGCCCTAGTGCAGGAGTTGCCCATTGTTAACAACTTGGTACAACTGGATCCTCTATTTGTGAATGTGCTTGATATGTGTATTTTTTATCCGATCAGATGGAGAGATAGACACATTATTCTGGAAAACAAAATGTGGGATCCTGATACTCTTTGAGAATATGATAAGAGGTTCTGATAAGAGTAGTCGGGAAAGGATGGATATTCTTTAAGGATTATCTATATCGATAAGAATAATCCTTAGAGGTCATACTCAGTGAATACCTGGGTGGACTATGTACCTTGGATACAATGATGAAGGTGTCTATAATCATTGGTCTCGCCAGCATTGTAGCTCATGATGGAGTTTTTATTCAAGGCCTTGCACTGTAAAAATGATGGTTAATATGATGCTATAACAGATGATTACCAATCAAATTATTCTTATGAGATTCTTCAGATAGAGAGTGACTGTGTACCATTATGAATACCTCCCTAGTTAAGAGGGAGTGTTGTAAAGTGTAACTAGATTCAGTCTTCATTAATTACTATGTAATTATGAATTTATGTAATGGAGAAGAAAAAGATAATAAAATGTATTTGTGTAATTCTTGCATCATGGGTTTCATGAGAAAGAATTTTTTTATTATAGGTCAAACACTTCTTGATGTCTTTACGTTTTTCCATCTTGTCATAAATGTATAATTTAGATTCATGTACATGAAGTGTTGTTACACTTGTGAATACAAATTATTGATGTATTTGTATGCTCCAAGACCTTGTCAAATATGATCCACAAAGTCGGATTCAAATATGCTATAAGTCTCCTTGATCATGTCAATCTACTCTTTGATTGATATGTCGACCTAGAAAAGGGAAACAATCCCTATATATAAGAGTGATATGCGGTTTCATTTGGTGAGAATATCTTGGTGAAGGATGTGAAGTACAAGATTACAGTTGGTACGAAAGTGATCTAAAAATGGAACTATTTGTACTGCTATGAAAAGTATCCATTTCCATATAACTTAATGTGCAAAGTGTTCTCCATGACTTGCAAGTTAAACAAAGTAGTTTTGGTAATGTTTTTGAGTTTTATGTGTGAGGTTTTGTTATTTAAATCTACTGTTTAACATATCACATCAGAAATACACAAGTAGTAAAATTCACCATTACATAACACAACAAATTGTTGAGGCAGTTCACCCCTCCTGGGCTACATCTACTGGTCCAAGGCTCCCCAATGGTATGCCCTTGCTCTATTAATTTGCTCAAAATGGTTACACAGTGAAAAATATGCCTAAATAGGAAAAACAAGTTGTGAATTTGACTTCAGAAGACAGAAATAAGCTAAAAATGGCTTTTGTTTCACCTTAAAAAGTGAAGTACAACCCAATACAACTCCATCTCCCTAATGGCCCTGATGGCTCTCTCCTCTTCCCTGAAGAAAAAATTGATGTAAAACACCTCTGTTCACTCTAAAACCTGTTCCAAACTCTCCAACATGCTAAAGGAGCCCAAAATTGACTAAAATTTCATCTTTTTTGGTCGAAAATTGAGAAAGTTATGACCAAAACAAATTTTTGCCCAGTGTCACTAGAAAACCTCCTCCAAAACTAGAGGAACTCCAGTTAAACTCTCTATAATAGGTGGGAAGACATAAATTGTGGAACCACACTCCAATTTAGGGATAACATTAAATTTAACTGTTAGTTATGGGCACGTTCACATGCGATTTTTCCGTAAAATTGTTTTTTGGGCGAATAAGGGTTAAGATTGCGCCCTTGGTCACAACATAAGGTCATGTGGGAAGGGTGCTTAATGCTGGGGCTAGCCCCTTCCAATCTCTACCATAACAACAGAGCTTATCCCGTGGTTTTGAGCTCTGGGTGTATTGCACAAGGGCTTAGCCCTGAGGGCTAATCCATAACTCTGCCACCCGTTCAAACTTTAAATGACCTGAAAACCGTTCACATGTGTCCGACCCGATTACGTGCAGAGTGACCTGACTCTCCGTTTACCCCTACACAACTGTTTGTTTGAACTCTGCCCGACTGCATGTTTCACCTCCACCCGACTGCACTTTCTGTCAACACAGTGCCTTTGTCGTGCCGGTCGGGTCGACCCTGCCTGAGGAGTTGGGTCAAGGGTTTGAACCTCATGCCCTCATAAATTTTTGAACTAACCTTCCAACCAATGGCCTGGGGCCATGTGGCAGCCTCCGGGCAGGCCATGTGGCACCCACTGATAGGCTCATATTAATATAATAAAAATAAATTGTTGCCATGTAAATTTTTGAAAATGACAAAATCATTTGGTCAAAAAGTCATGTTTTAGAGGTCACTGGACGAATTCAAACCTCAGTAAATTTCACATACGACATTGGTTTTGAGTCATGTTCACAGTACAAGAATCGCAGCAACGAGGCCTTTCCGTTCGTTCAGATTTCCACCATTTCTAAGCACTTCCATTTTTGAGCAATTTTTAACTTGGACATGATCACCTGATCACACCTCCCCAATGGGAAGCTTTTGGACCCCAAAATCTCTCTGAATTACAGAAATTTAAGATGAGGAGACTAGTTCTCCACTCTTCCAACCTTGAACCACTGAAATCTCCCTGATTTCATCAAATTGAGCTTCTCATAAAAATATAAATTCTTCCTTGAATCTGTTGACCGACTGTTGCTAACTTTGACTGTGTCATGATGAAATTTTTTGGAATTTGTAGAAAGCATACTGCTCCTTCAATGGTCTACCTTCAAAGGAAACTGAAAATAAGATTCACCTTGCCAACTATCCTTATGGCAATTTTTTGCCAAATGAGCCATGTACTTGTGTCAATTCCCGACCAAGTTTTCTCGCCATAATACTCTGCCATTCTGAAACTAGCAATGACCCTTGCTGAACTTTGTGCCCTCTTTGCTTTCATGCTTCACCCTCTCTTGGATTTTTGCACCACTTTGCACCAATACTTTGTTCTCTGCATCGATCGACGCAACATCTTGTCATCTTCTTGTAAAGACGACTTGCTTTCAGACTGAAACATATCATCATTTATATCAGCAATAACATGAAAATGATTATGTACAAAATATTTTTGCTTAATCATCAACAAAGTCAAATTTTGACTTGCATTGACAAGCCTTTTCAACTACCTTGAATTCACTAAAGAAGATTCTAGCTTCTTCCGATGTGCCCTCACAATAAACTCCTTGCCATCCTTGAATAGGTGATACTTGTTCTCATGGCGATGGAAGATCGCTTTTCTTTCATATAAGTACGAACTACCAAACACCACACCTGTAATGTCAAGCGATACCACATCTAATTTAACCATGTCAACATAATGAGCTGTTATGGCGAAGCGCGACATGCACTTCCTTGAAACTTGTGAATTAGCATCCTTGCAAATCCATCCAAGTGGATATGGCTTTGGATGTGGAATGGTATCAAGTTTCAGCTTCTTGACTAAGTCTTATGAGATGAGGTTTGCTTGAGACCCACTATCAAATAGTGTGTCTATCTTTGTGTGTTTGGAAATTATCCTCACATGAAACAACTCAATCCTCCTCTCTTCATTTGGAGCTCTCTGTGACAGTTTAAAGTGCTAGAACTGGGATTTGTTTCATTTACAATCTCTTTCCCCTTTATGTTCTTTAGTGCCAAAGATATGCTTTTAGTTTCATCTCCTGATTCAGACCCTAAGTCTTGTTCAGCTATTGCAACCGTTTTGCCTTTTTCTTTGGCCTTATCTTTGGTTTTAAATTTTTCTGGCTTCAACTCCGGATGAAGTTTCCAACAATTGTCTTCATCGTGGCTTGTTTTGGAAAAAAATTTACAAAATAATTTTCCTTTTTCTTTCATAGAGTTTTCATTTCTTTTTCTCCCTTTTCCTTTAAATTCACTACCCTCATTTTCATGAAAAGATTGTTTCCCTCTAGCCTCTAAATGCGTGTCTTGAACACAAACCTCGTCTAGACTAGTAGGATTGAACGTAAGGATAGTATCTATAAGATAGATGTGTAAACCACCTACATATTTCAGCAAAGTCTCTTGGCTATGCAAATCAATTCCTAACAAAAGAGCCCTTCTTCTAAACTCTTGAGTGTAATCTTGAACATTTTATCCCTTAAGTTGTCTAAAACTTTTCCAATTCATGATAGCCTTTTGTAAATAAACTAATGGATAAAATTGTTGTTTAATTGCGGAAATAAATTCAGCCCATGATAAAGTGATCTTACCATGTTTTTTAATTTCATCCTTGGTCTTGGCTTCCCACCATACCAATGCTTCTCCCTCCATTATCAAAGAGGCTAACTGAATCTTGGTGTCGTCTTCATGAATGTTTTGTATCCTCAAACAAACTTCCAACTGTCTTATCCAATTTTCAAGTTTCTCTACATTGACCTCACCATTAAACATAGGAAACTTAAATTTAACATCAAATTGCTTTAAAAATGGACTTTTACCAGTGGTTTTAGACTTGTGAGATTGATTCACTGAAGTAGAGGATGACGATGTAGAGGAAGAGGATGAATATGGGGATGGTGGATTGCCATTTCCTCCGTGTCCTTTCTTTGACTTGTCATCACTTTTCTTTCCTCCTGAAGAACCCTTCCCTTCCTTGTGGTGTTTCAACCCTTATCCTTCAAGCCTTTCATTCATTTCTTGGTAGATTATCCTCACCATATCCGTCATGTCTAGGAAAGCCTTTCAGAACACCTATTCTTCTTCTTTGGGATCAATGTCTTCAGGAACTTATCCTTCTCTTGAAGAAATTCTTAATACTTCTTCTATGGCTCTTGGAGGTGAATTATAAGGTGGAGTTAATGGCTCTCTAGCCCTCCTTGGTTGAGGATTATTCTGTGCTCTAACCAATTGTGCTCCCCCCTCTTGAGCTCAAGCCTAGTAGGCATTAAAAATTGCAAACAGTCAACTATATCTTTGCACAAGAACAAATGCAGAGTAAAACTCTAGCTCCTAATGCTCAAAACCTGGCTTGATACCATATGATCTGAAAATGGAACTATTTGTAATGTTATGAAAAGTATCCATTTCCATATAATTTAATGTGCAAAGTGTTCTCCGCGACTTGCAGGTTAAACAAAGTAGTTTTGGTAATGTTTCTGAGTTTTATGTGTGAGGTTTTTTTTATTTAAATTTACTATTTAGCATATCACAGTAGAAATACACAGCAAGTAAAATTCACCATAACATAACATAGAAAATTGTTGAGGCAATTCACCCCTCCTAGGCTACATTTGCCGGTCCAAGGCTCCCCAATGGCATGCCCTTGCTCTATTAATTTGCTCAAAATGATTACACAGAGAAAAATATGCCTAAAAAGGCAAAAAAAGTTGTGAATTTGACTTCAGAAGACAAAAATAAGCTAAAAATGGCTTTTGTTTCACCTCAAACAGTGAAGTACAACCCAATACAGCTCCATCTCCCAGATGGCCTTGATGGCTCTCTCCTCCTCCCTGAAGCGAAAGTTGCTGTTAAACACCTCTGTTTGCTCTGAAACCTATTCCAAACTCTCCAACATGCTGAAGAAGCCCAAAATTGATTAAAATTTCATCTTGTTTGGTCAAAAATTGGGAAAGTTATAACCAAAACAAATTTTTTCCCAGTGTCACTAGAAAACCTCCTCCAAAACTGGAGGAACTCCAGTTAAACTCTCTAGAATAGGCGGGCAGACAGAAATGGCAGAAATGCGCTCCAATTTAGGGATAACATTAAATTTTACTGTCAGTTATGGGCGCGTTCACATGTGGTTTTTCCGGAAAACTGTTTGTTGGGCAGATAAGGGTTAAGACTGCACCATTGGTCACAACATAAGGTCACGTGGGAAGGGCGCTTAATGCTGGGGCTAGCCCCTTCTAATCTCCGCCATAAAAACAAAGCTTACCTCATGGTTTTGAGCTCTGGGCATATTGCACAAGGGCTTAGCCCTGAGGGCTAATCCATAACTTCGCCGCTAGTTCAAACTTTAAACGACCCGACAACCGTTCACATGTGCCCAACCCGATTACGTGCAAAGTGACCCGACTCTCCATTTACCCCTGCATGACTGTTCGTTTGAAATCTTCCCGACTGCACATTTCACCTCTACCCGACTGCACATTCTGTCAACACAGTGCCTCTGCCGTGCCGGTCAGGTTGACCCTACCCGAGGAGTCAGGTCAAGGGTTCGACCCTCATGCCCTCATAAATTTTTGAGCTAACCTTCCAACCATGGCCTAGGGCCACATGGAAACCTTTGGGTAGGCCACGTGGCACCCACTGATAGGCCCATATTAACTTAATAAAAATAATTTTTTGCCATGTAAATTTTTGAAAATGACAAAATCATTTGGTCAAAAAGTCCAGTTTTGGAGGTCACTGGACGAATTCAAACCTCAGTAACTTTCACATACGATATCGGTTTTGAGTCTCATTCACGGTGCCAGAATCACAGCGACGAGGCCTTTTCGATCGTTCATATTGCCACCATTTCTGATCACTTCCATTTTTGAGCAATTTTTAACTTGGACATGGTCACTTGATCAGAAAGGGTGCAAGAAAGACAAGCAACATCATCAAGTAAGAATATTGAGTTTGGGTTAAGAAAGGGTGAAGCATTATCTTTGTTTTAAGGTCCTAATCTACCTCGCATAAGCCAAGGGTACTACAGTGTGTAAGAGAGGTAAGATCAACGAAGAAAGGAGGCTACAAAAGGTGCAAAGAAGGAAGCAACTAGAGAAGTAAGGAAGACGAGAAGAGAAGTAAGAGATAGTTTCAAGGATCTTGGAGGCATACAAGAGTCAAAGGTTTGTGTAATGGTCATGGTAATAGCCAACTAAAAGTCTATAAGAAGAATTACTTGCGGGTTTTCCTCTCCAAGAGGGAAAGGTTTTGGCCCTGGCTTGAAGAGCCGCAAATTTTGTGTGTTTTGTGTTTTGATAATTGACTTGATGAAAGACTTAATAATCTAATGAAGAGGATATCTAAGTAAGAGAAATAAGTTCACAAGTAATTATCAAGTATAGAATTTAATTAAACTACGCCCTATCAAATTCTCAACATATATGAGGCCCTTTTTCCTCTGCTATTAGGAGAGGAACTAATTAATATATTCATCCTAAGATAATCCATACATACCACCTTCCATATTTTCCTTATATCCACCTCCATTTTCTGGGTTGATTTTCATTGGTCATTGGGACTAGCACCATATACATCATCTTTGACCCAGGGCCTCAGGAAAATTTCCCTAAGAGGTTGGTGCAATTGAAAGAAAGATAAAAACACATGAAGCCATAAATGAAAGAAAATGGTAAATGAAAAAGATGATTGGGGCATTGAATAAGCACATGGGAAAAAGCCTAGCATGAGATCCACCTTCCTCATTGGCCCATTAACTAGTTCCTAAGCATTCCATGTTTTATCTAAAATAAAGAAACTTATGAATGTATCAACCCAGATGAGAAATAATATATTACATATTTAAGGGGTTTTGGAAAAAAATAAAACAATCTAGGAAACTTAGGATATGCAAGAAATAAATACAAAACATTAAAGTAAAAGATGCACCAGAGGGGTGGAAAAAGAAATCCAAGGAAAGGGGTAACTCATACCTCCATAATTTCTCCCTCTTATCATCATTATACTTGTGATTTTGGACCTCCTTCAAATGATACCATGGTTGTGGCCATGTTCCATGAAGTATTTCACATTCCAAGACCATATTTGTTACATGAATTTATGGATTTATGGGCCTACCTATGGAATATCCTTCTCGTTTGGGGTTGGAAGCACCTAATAGGATAATTTCATAATAATCCCTAACATATCTGTGGTAAATTACTTACAAATCATGATCTAGAAAGAAATTTTAAGGCAAGGTTTGTGTGAAGTATTTTGTTTCCCCTAACATTAAATATGGTCCATTGATGCTTTAATAGTTTTTATCCCTAATGGTGTTGATCTCACTTGTGTTAAAATTATCAATAAAAATTAACTTAGAGAGATAAATTTACGAATAACAAAAAACACACATAACACATAATGCTTATCCTAGAAAACCACAATCTAGAAAAAACCCATCTAACAAATTATCCTATTAATGTCCCTTGGCCAAACTCAAGCAAGCCTTCCAAGTGAGCCTTCACTCACATCCTTAACACATTACAATGAAGAAATCCCAATCCTTTTAAAGGATTTATTACATACAATCCACAAGCATAAAACCATGGGAAACCAAAACCATGTGCCCAAAAACCACCACTATTTGACTAAGAAACTTTGACTCTTTCACTGATTCCAGTTCTACCTAACAATCCCTCCTTAAACCTTGACTTAGGGTTTCCCTTGAAAAAATCCATTCAAACCCAAACCAACCAAGTCAGCCAACACCACTCAACTCTAGGCCCTGCCCACACCCTCAAATCTTATATCCAAGTATCTAGTAATTTGACATTTCCCCCTATCATCTAGGTCTAACTCCAGACTTTAATAGTAATTTCCTAAGGGTACACATGCCTTACTGGGTCTTATATCCATATGCCCATTTGCATGCCATTAATTTTTTTTTTGACTCCATTATAATTTTTATTTTTATTTTTGTTATCTCAACACTTATGCCATGATCCTCTTATCTTGGCACACCTGATGCTATCCTTCGCAATGTACAACCACATTATGTGAATCCATGATAAATCATCTCGTTGAAACATTTCTTCAAACACTTTACATGCATCCTTATCATAAATTACCCAGTCATATGCTTCCTTTGGTACCACCTACTCAACCAAAAATCATGGAATCATCTACTAGGGAGGGAAAAATATCCACTTTGTGGCCTCATAATTTTTTTTTATCAGCCAATTCCTCCACAAATTCACACAATTATTCTCCTCGTAGCTTTAGGAATTATAGATCCTCAATTCAATCATCATGTATGTTCATATCCTCTTATGAAAGTTCCCAACGCCACAACAATTGTTGATTACTATCCTCACACCCAATAAACTCTTCCTGCCCCCCTACATTAAACCACTCTCCCTGGAGAGTCTATGCTAACCTTCAACACTGATAACATGATAAAATTTGGTGAAGAGATAAAAATTTACCAACAACAAAAAACACACATAAGAATAATGTTTATAATGAAAAACCCTAATCCAAGGAGAAACTAGCTAATAGAGTATTCTATTAGTGTGTTTTGTCCAAACCCAACAATGTCAGCCAAGTGAGCCTTCACCACTCACATCCTAATACATTAAAATGAAGTGCCCCATATGCATAAAACCATTGGAAACCAAAACCGTGTGCCCAAAAATCACCACTGTTTGACTAAGTAACTTTGAATTTTTCAACAAGTCAAGTTTCACCTAACAACTTGATATTGAGAGTGCGTTTTAGGTGGTTTATGACACATGTAGCAATGACCCCTTAAGGAATCGATTGAAACATTTCCAACACAATGAAGATGATCCTAGTTCTAAGAGCACATATGACACTACAACTATAATGTTTTGTGTCCTTAGATGAGTGTTTGGGTTTGAGGAGCCTCCACATGGTTGTATGCCCCTTGTCACGACTATATATGTTGAAATAACGGGCCAAGAAGCCAAGGAATTGGCTTGATCTATGATGTTCCCAAATGGACCCATGGCATCCCTAGGATAGCCTTGAACTTTCTTGATTGGTGTTTCCTTTTTCCAAAGCCCAAATGAGGATGGACATTGATTGAGATGGTTGAGGATGGATAAAAAAAACCTTGTTTTGATAGAAATTCTTGATCCTAGGGATGCCACATCACCCATGCATGCCATAGGAGAGTGATGCAAGCCTTCTTGATGATAACATATTTGTGGAGATGATGTTACTTGGAGATGTATCCATGAATTTTGATGTCCCTTGGAGATAAGAGCATTCTTCAACCCACTTTGTCACTTGCTTGATGGAGATGGCCCTTTTTGGAGGACGGTGTCATTTTGGAGAGCATTCCCCCCACACATGTGGAGGATTCATGCCATTATTATTATTATTTTTCATTTGTAAGGTTATCTTTAGGTTTACTTGTGACCTATTAGCCTAGTTAAATGCTTCAAACAAACGTTTAGGGATTTTTATTGTAAATTAATGAAAAATGACTTGCTTTCCCTCATACAAATAAAAGGAATTCAGTTTCATTGGATCACCAACACAAACACTTGTCTCTCTTCTCTTGAGTTGGTGTGCACTAGATCTTTTTCCTTTTTTCTCCTGGCTGCAATGGATGAATATTGGTGAAAAATTTCTCAGGGAGTGTATTTTGGTATGGAAATATTATCTTATGGATTGATGAAGTGATTCTTGCATGAACTGTGCAAGTTTAATGATGTAGTCTTCCATTTTGGATATTATTTTTTGAAATTAGGTATTATTTTGTGTCATATTAAAAGGTGCAATATTTATTTACGAACTCTTGTTTCTATGTGACTATGTTGCTAATTTTTCCTAGTATTTTATAATTATTTCTATGTCTAATCATGATCATAAGAACACTAAAATACACATAACTCTAAGCATTTTTCATAACAGAAATGTAACAATAGTGAATAAAAAGTACACAATAATTTTTTAGACCAAAAAATTGTTTATATTACAACTTTAATATAACAAACAAAGGGATCCCGTACCAAGGATCGTGGCCCTTACAATTAGCCATGACACAAAGAATAACTAGGGCTTGAGGTCAACAACATATTATCCTCAATATACCCACACAATAAGAACAAATATAATGAATTAATTGTTGAAGGTACACTTCACTTACAACCCTTTGTCCCTCTTTTTATTGGTGTGCTTGGCAGGTCCTTTTCCACCCTTTCTCATAGAGAATAATTGGCCTTAAAAATTTAGCTCCATCACAGTGGGTTAGCCCTTCCAAACCACTTTATATAGGCCTTGTGACCCTCTATATTATCCCACATTTAAGGGCACACTTTCACAATTTAATCTCTACTCATCTACATAGAAAAAAAACCCAAATACCACTTCAATGGTCTTTGCTTAGTCCTTAAGAGTCTTGATACTGTATAAGGTATTTATAAGGATTCTCCACCCTGTTATAGGCTCCTCTGATCAAATCAGGCTCTATCCTTTCTTAGGACCACCTCAGACTTCAGATCTCTGTGGTCACTTCATGTTTCAATCGTTAAAGTTTTTCACATGACCTTGAGGGTGCTCACCCTCACTCCAACTACTCCAAAGGCCTCATAACTTCTTTTTTTACCAAAAATAAGGGTCTTCACCCTCTTCAATGGAACAAAAATATGTTTGAACTCTTCATAGAGATATCCCACAACCCTTTATGTATAGAACAATAAATAATAGAATTGTCCAACACTCCACAACTCGGTCTACCTAGAACATAAGAAAGAATGTTCTTTTCCTCCTTCTATATGCTTCAACTCAGCCTCCTTGAGGGTATGTGGTGTTCTTGGCTTGTTCTTCTTCTTTATGTGATGTGAAATGGATGTGTGAGACCTCTCTCATGTCTCTTTTATTTATATATTTCTAATTTATTGACATGACAGCCCTTAATTCCATTCAAGGTGCCCTCTTACATCAATTAGACTAAAAAATATTTCTGTTGGGTCTTTAGCCCACCAACATGTGCCCAAATACCACCTCTTGGGTACATTGCCAAAAAACAAATTCGTCATGGGTCAACTCCAAAAAAACCCAATACCCCAAGGGTTGTGGTAGTACCTCCCAAGCTACACTTCTTCACGCTTCCTTTTAGCGAGGAAGGTTCTTCCACTACTCGGAAGTAACTCATCAACTACACTAGCCCAATCTATGGTGTCCACCACTGAAATATACCCTATAGAGTGAATAACACTATCCTCGGTAGTGCCCCTACCACTAGAATATCCTCACTTCTTCTTATCATGATATTCCTTCAACCCATTCCACGGTTCCTTCTTTCCATCTGCAGAAGTCTCCTTACTCCCCATTGACCATGCATTCTTCTTGGGTTGTGGATTCTCCCTTTGAACCTGAAAAATCCCACTTTAAATTGAATCTCTTTGAGTCTCATGAAATTCTTCTTCCTTTGATATATAGGCTTTCTTATTAGCCTGCATAGACCATTCTCCCTAACTTCAATTAATTCTCCAATATTTATATCCTCTAGGCCTGAGTATCGCTTTCCCATCTCAGAATATCACTTCAAACCACTTTTCCTCAATCACCGAGACAAAAAAAACATTGTACTTGAGCTCCAGTACCCGCAATACATATTGAAATTGTAGCATCCCACATGACTCTATCTTGAATGGAACAACACTTGACCCTATAAAAACTTTCAAACTCTTATCGTCAACCTCCATGTGAAATTTCGAGTCCCATTCAGTTAGAGTCTCAAAAAATTCCTGCAAAACTATTATATGCTTCGATGCTCCACTACCCATGTACCATGACCACTAATCAATGGTACCCTTGGAGAAATGAGAAACCAAAGAAAATTATTCCTTGAGCCTTCTTGAGAAGTCATCTAGCTCACCTGAAGATGTAGCAACCATAGCTATTTCCTTCTCATTTTCGCCCTTCTTCCGACAGATACACTTTCTCGCATAATAACCATACTTTCACATGTATAAAGCTTCAACTTTCTAAAGTCCTTATTCACTTTCCCCTTCATATTTCCTATAATATCCACATTATCTTTAGTAGACTTATTCTTCTTCTGAAGATACTCGTCCCAAATTTCTTCTTGGATGAATTCATTCCATAAACTTTTCCAATTTGACAACTTAGCTCAAGAAACTATCACTTTGATAAATGTATTTCATTCCTCAGGGAAGCCCTTCAAAGCAGACCCCACTAAATATGAATTTAGATAATTATCTCTAATGGAAGCTAGCTCATCAAGAACTTGAGAAAGTGTCCTCAAATACAAAGCCACACATTCTCCATCCAAAATCTTGGTGCTCTTCAACTTCTCTCTCAATATAAAAAACTAGTTCTTATTCTTATTCTAGAATAAGTCCTGAAGAGCCTTCCACATCTCTTGTGCAATGTTATTCCCAATTAGATGAGGTATCAAGTGACCTTTGACACCATCTAGGATGATGAGTTTAGCCTTCACATCCAAATCATCATACACTTCCAACTCCTTAGGGTATTTTGTTTTTTGAATATCCTTGCCAAAAACTCCCATATCTTGTTCACCAACAAGATCAACTTGATCCTTTCCTTCCAATGACTATAGTTGGAAAACCCATACAACCTATTCTCACACCTCGGACTAGTGACCAACTTTCCCATGTTGTTAGTCCTTCAACAACAAGGCAACCAAATTCCTCTTGATTTGTTCATTGTGCACACTCTAATTTAATTTTCCCTTCAAAGTAGCTTTGGTACCATGTTGATTTTTACTAGTACTTCAGAATCAAGTATATTTCTAATCACAATCATAAACACTGAAATAAACACAACTCCAAGCACTTTGCAAAATGAAAATTTAATAACAATGAATCAACAAAGTATACAAAAAATTTTCAAACCCAAAATTTGTTTATATTAAAACTTTAATAAAAAGAACATAGGGCTCCCATACTAGGGATCATGGCCCTTAATTAGCCTTGAGACAATGAATACATAGATCTTTAGGTCAACAACTTATGATCACTAATATTCCCACCCAAAAAAAAAAAATACAATGAATTACTTGTTGAAGGTGCACTTCACTTACAACTCTTTGGTTCTCTTATTCTTTGTGTACCTGGTAGGTCCTTAGCCACCCTTTCTCAAAAATAATCTTGTTACTCCTATGTATTTTCACTCAACCACTCACAAGGGTATTTTACTACTCCAGAATCCTTGCATGCATCAACTTAACAAGTCTAACTTCTCACAATGATTTTCCTATTAAAATGCAATGTATAATTTTCCTTCAAACTTCATCTCCCTCATAGTGGGTTATGCCTTCCAAACCACTATATATAGGCCATGTGACACTATATCCTATCCCACATTAAAGGAAAAAATTTCACCATTTAATCTCTGCAATCATATACATAGAAAAAAACCCATATACCTCTTCACTGGTCCCTGCTCATCCCTGCTGAGACTCAGTATTGTACAATGTATTTATGAGGATTCTAAACCCTTTTATGGACTCCTATATACACCTTAGGATTTTTCCTTTAATATAACCACCTCAGACTTCAAATCCCTACAGTCACCTCATGTTTTAGCCCTTAAACTTGTGCGCATGACATTGAGGGAGCTCGACCCTCACTCCAACTACTCCATAGGCCTTACGACCTCTCTGTTCACCAAAAATGAGGGTCTTGAACCTCTTCAATGGCACTAAAATCAGCTCGAAATCTTCACAAATATATCCCACACACCTTATGTAAATAACCATAAATAATAGACTCGTGCAACCCTCCACAACTTGGTCTGCTCATAACATTAGAAGAAATATTCTTTTCCTCCTTCGATCCACTTTAGCTTGGCCTCCTTGAGGGTCTGTGGTCTTCTTGGATTATTGTTGTCTTTTGATGATGTGAAATGGATATGTGAGACCTCCTTTAGCTCTTCTATTTATATCTTTCTAACTGATTGACATGGGAGGTATTAAATCCAATCAAGGTTCCCTCTTACATCATTTGGACTAAAAAATTAATTATTTTGGGTCTTTAGCCCACCTCTTGGGTAAATTTCCCACAAAAATACTTTTCCATGGGTCAAATCCACACAAATCTAATACTCCAAGGGTTTTGGGAGTACCTCCCAAGCTACGCTTCTCATCGTATGAAAAATTCGTCATTCAAGAATCCATTAAAGGAACTTTATTTCATGTATCCTTTAACTTTAAATATCCTACAAAACAATTCATAGTGGTTTCTAGGAAAATAAAATTAAGCTTCCACCCTGTCCTTCCATCATTTACCTCATCCTACTTGACTCCATTTTCCAATTGAATAGAGGCACTAGTCTAGTCATGGGATCACCTTTTTAATAATTCTCTCTTTTCTTTATTTGTTGGTAACTAAGGTTAGGATTTGGTCTAAATTTGCATCTAATAACATTTTTGTTCTGATATGTTATTTTTTTGTAGGTTTAAATTGCATTTATTAATATTTGAAAGAAAAATATTGCATCTATTGCATTTTTTTGCCCCAAAGTTAGGGCTGACATATAGGGTTTATATTATTGTTGCATGTATTTTTAACCATTAAAAACCTAAGGTCGACCTATCCTTTGGTTAACTCTTTAATAACCTTCAATAATTTCTTGGCCGTATCATTCGTAGGTTATTTCTTTACTATTATATACTTTTGCATGTAGTAAATCTATGTATAATGAAAACTTTAGCTTATAACAAATTTTCACTAATGTATTGGGGTTGGTGGAAGGTGTACTTGAACATTTGTAACTCTGATTTGGGCCTCCAAGATTTTATTGGCACTTCTTCCCATAACCATTAGACTCTTATGACCCTCAAGCCATCCTTTAATGAAGACTTTTCCAGGTGATTTATCTGTGAACTCTTTAGAGAACCATTTGGCTTAGGACTTGTTGTTGCTCATTCACATTTTCCTTTATTTTATTTGCAAAATATAAAAAAAACATATATGGTAAAATGAAAATCCTTCATATGTGTGAAATTCATTTTATATTCGTAAATTGATCAATTAATATGTTTTTGGAGCATGTGAAGGTGGGACCAAGAGTTCCAACTAATACCCGTGCAACTTGGCAGGCGAGATTAAAGCCTATTTCATTTGATGAAGATCAGTGGGAACCCGCGGGTGCAAACAACCCACAGGTTAGCAGGGGAGATGCCTCCGCATTTGACCCCGCCGAATAATCAAATATCAAGGATCAACGGTTCTCATTCACTGCGGGGGCATGACCTCGACGAATGCTTTGTACCCCCGAGCACCCCCGCAGTGACGTATGCATCCATTTGGTGACAAATCATCTGTCATTGTCATATGTACCGTTACTTGTATGTTTAAGCATTAATTCAACATTAATGTTTAAACTTTGCGCCATCTATTTAAAGGATTCAAGTATTTGTCTCTTATTCTTAGTCGTCCAAGAAGTCATCCTAGTCATTCTATTTGCTTATCTCCGCATACCATTGCCTGCCCCCCTGCATTATGCCATGGCTAAGCAATCTTCCTTGTCCGGCTCTTCTAGCCATATCCCTCTCATGGATACTGAGCAAGATATTCGGGACACCATCTGCACCGTTGAGAATTTTCCCTTATACCAGCAAATTCTCTTGAACGAGAAAAATCCCCCCATCTATTCAACCATGGCTAATTCTGGTGTTCTCTCTCCATGCATCCCCAAAACATATCTTTTTCCCGAATTTGTGAATTGATAAGTGTCTGCCCTGTATCCCGGTAAATTTTTTGTGATGAATTTCTTAGGGGAAAATGTTCTTCAGGTTTTAGCCGAGTTAATTCGTCAAGCCCTGTGTTATCCTGAGTTTGAGTCTTATGTCCAGTTCATTGATGAATCATTGGTAACATTATATGATAATCTTGTCGGACAATAGTTTACCCAGGTCATCACCTTTTTGAATCCAAATATGGAGCAATTAGTAGTAGATTATAAAGAATTCCCATTAGAGAATTTTGACTCAAAAGTCAGGCCAATACTACAATCTCTATCAAAGATTCTTGGAAAAGAAGATGCTGCTCAATTTGACAAGTCAGTGTTGGGATTGTTTGCCATGATTATGAAGTCTAAAGTAGTGTTTGATATTCCCTCTTACTGGTAAGAGGCTATTAATACTCAGCTCATGAGCCTTTCCCTCACTAGATCCTTCTGAGGTTCCCCTCACTTATCACTTATCTATTTCTGTATCAAAATGTAGAGAAATATTTACATTTGGGATTGAACATAAGGGATGAAAATAAGAAAAGAAAATCAGTGGTTTTCTGGACTGATATTGTAAGAAATGAACCAGATGAGGGAGGGATGTCTGATTTTGCTACTTATTTTATGCCATTTGCTTATAAGGTTTTAAATGGGGTTCCTCCTCCATGCTTACTGCCTAAAGCTCAGGAGTGTCTTTAGTTAATAAATAATTGTAATTTTGGGGATTGGTTTGTATATGAATATCATTCATAGATTATATTATATGGAGCTGGAATAGAACCTTATAGAATGAAAAATTTTGTCCCTATGAGATTGTTTGCATTGGAATTTATTAGAAAAAGTCTGAACGTAGATCAAGTTCATTTTGTTCCAATGAAGAAGGGTCATTTATTTAAGTTGCCTATGTCTGTGGGTCCATTTGTAGTAAATATGAGGCAAGCATTTAATGAATTTAATAGGATGTTAGAAGGTATGCACTTGTTACTAGGTGAGAAATGGGCCTATGACCCTCAAAGGGTGATTTCTAACAGAAGGGTTGAAAATGGAAATTCTGCTTTCATTCATGAAAGTAAGCTTGAACTTGAAAAGTTGGCTAATAAAATTTTTGCAGACTCTGTTAGTTCCAACATACAGACTCCCATCATCTCTGAGAAATTGAGCAAAAGGAGTAAAGAGACAACTGTTGATTCTGAAGATGAGGAACATAGAGCTGAGAAGAGGTAAATACTGACTGAGGAAATACCAAGCACTCATCCTGCTCTCCTCCTTCAATTAGGAGATGAGAAGAATGTAACAGCTTCACCTACAAGACATTAATATGTTCAAGATCAAGTCCCCCTAATCAAGCAGGTTTTTGCTCAGATTGTAGAGAGGAATCAAAATATGAAAGCTAGTATGGAAGCGCAAGCTGAATTTCAAATTACTCATGACCAAACTAGATTATTTACTACCATGGACTTAGTAAAGGACCAGTTTAAAATTGATTATTCTCACCCATCTGAAATGACATTAGGGTCATCAAGTAGTTTTAAAACTGTTAATTTGACTGTTGATGTGAAGAAAATTCCTTTACCTGATAAAGTTAATTTACATATGCAGATAGGGAAATTGATTGTTAATGATTTAATCAAGTCCAGTGCAACTGCTCAAAAGGCAGAACAGATGCTAGGAAAAGTGATCAAGCAGTTGAAATTGAAAAAGGCTAATTCTAGGGCTTTGTCAACTCAGAACGAGGAATTGAAAAAGATAATTGTATAGATTGGAGTGAATCCTAATGATAAGTCAGCTGTACAAAAATTGTTACAGAGTGCTGAGTTAGAGATAAATGTGCTGAAAAAGAAATTAAATTTTCCTACTGGAGAACACTCAATGGCAGTAGAGGTAGCAGAGGTTGAGAATGATAAACAAAATCTCTTACAACAACTATTATAAAAAGAGGAGGAGATCTCTAAATTAAAGGAGTATGTTTTAACTTGCAAACTCAAATTGATTCTCATTCTTGTACTATAGTCATGCCCTCAAGAACTGATGATCCAGTAGCAAGGTTATCCCAGTTGAATACAGAGTTGAAGATGGAAGAAAAAGATCTAAAGAAGGCTCAGAGTGACTTGGAGACAGTGACAAAGATAATGCAGGCCCAAGAAGGAGAAGTCAATAAGTACAAATCAGATTTCTAGACAGCCAATAATGAAATCAAGAGTTTAAAGGAAAAATTGAAAGGAAATATAACTCTGATCCAAGAAAAATACATTATATGGAATGAAATCATTGTAGCTATGAGAAAAACTTGGGAGTCCCTAACAATAGTGTCAGAGGAAAAGTAAATTGTCAAAGATTTAGAGGAAATGGTTATGGAAAACAAATAGAAGAATCTTAACAGAGCCTTATGGGCAAAGAAATTGATTGATTTCATCAATTCTAAGATATATCAGGAGTTGGAATAAAATGAAATTAAAGACAGGACATTGTGTGTTCTAGAGATTAATAAGTTGATTGTAAAAAATGCTTGCAGGAAGTCAACATAGAAGAAGTTGGTAGAGATTAAACAAGCTGTAAATAGGTTTGATAACCTATTTGACAAAAGGGCTAGAGCAAAATTGCCTTCGTGCTAGGATCTCAAAGACAACCTTTTATCACGGGATTCCTATGAGCCACTGTTAGTGCTAGTGAAGAGTAAAATTGATAATACCCATGAGAAGACCACTATCCTAAAAGGAGCTACAATTGTTAATTTCTTGTAGAGGCATTTTCAATTGCTTTAGATGGTAAAGACTTTGTTCACAGAACGACTTACTTTCAGCAGGATCACAACCTTCAGGCTAGAATATCATAAGTTGATCAATTCTCCCAAAACCAGCATTGAGATATGGAAGAAGTGCAAATCATGGATGACTGATTCACCTAGTGACACCTCAGTGTCACAGAAGGACACGTCAGCAAATTCAGAGAATATAGTGGCTGCCAATCCAATTCAAATTCAACAAATAGGTTGAGGCTTTAGTTTTAATTATCTTTTTAAAAGATCCATAGTGTAATGAAGTTGTTAATTTCCATGTAATAGGTAGTTTCTGTAGTTTTAGATAGTTCAAGCAGTTATAAGTAGTTTTCAGCAGTTACAAATGCTTTGTTTTGTATTTAAAGAAATGAAAAAGAAAGAGGACGGTTCCGAGTTTTGGACATCTCGATGACTGAAATTTTTGTATTGATTTTTTTGAAAATTAATGAAAGAAGATCAAGTTTTTTGCACTTGATGATGTTGATGTGTTTTTCCAGTTTCATCATATGTTTATTCTTCTGTGGATGAGGTGAAGTAATGTAGTTGCGAGTCTCTTTTTACAGTTGTAAGAAAGATTTAAATGTCCTTAATGTGTGCTCCTTCACTCCAACTATTTTGTCTCCATAAAGTTTCCTTTGAAATTTAAAGTGGTAGATTCTATTATTCAGCATACCACTTAAAATTTCATTTTCAATTTCTTCCTTCCATTTCAATTAATATCAACAGATAATGGCATTGTGAAGACTTTCATTACATTAGATTATTGAGGGTTATAAATAATTAATTTCCAAAGGTGTTAAACAAATACCATCTGATATCTTAATTTTGTGACATACATTTATAAATGTCTTGACCATTGATTCCTTACCACAACAAAGGGATTCTTTCTTGAGATAAAACATTTTTTGGTGCCTTTTCCGAGTAGCGAAGAAGAAAAGTTCATTTCCTTGGGTTTTCTTTCTATTTCCTCTGGTTTTTTAGTGAGTAGGAAATATTCAACAGTGTTTATTCTTTTCAGAAATATGGCTATCAAAGGCCTCACACAAGGTCAGATACCTTGCAGCAAAAAGTTCCTACTTTGTCAGATCCATAAAAAATGGTTTCTAAAAAGGCTCAAAAACCAAAAACCCCTTCGACACTTGATCCCACATTGTCTGCTCTTGGAAACAGTTCTCATAATCCCTTATTTGAAGATATTTCCAAGGAACTCTCTTTCTTGGAACAAGATTCTCCTTCCACACCCATTCATTTTCAAGAACCCAAGTTATAAGAACATTATTTCGAGTCTGTTTATTTTACGTTTACACAAGCTCAACCAAATATAGTTGTTGGTTCTTCTGCCATCATTCATCAACCCAATCCCATATCAACCTTCTCACCACCTTCATTCACTTTCATAGCAGGTACATCAACCTCAACTACCCAAGGAACATTTAACCAAGGCGTAAATATGGCAACTCTAGCTTTCTTAATGAATAGATATGCACCTTTAAATCTTCCACAACCAATGAATGCCACGCCTCAGGAATACCTCAAATTACTTCCTCGTTTCACTGGAGAAGATGTAGTAACTACATAACAACATTTACCTTTGTTTTTCACTTTTGCAGAGAATTTAAATGTTGAACATCTGCATTTTGTGATGAGAATATTTGTGCAATCTCTAAATGGAGAGGCTAGAAAATGGTTCAAAAGTTTACCAAATGGTTCGATAAATAACTGGGATGAGTTGGAGAATCAATTTACTCAGAGATAGGGAGAAAAGAGAGATCATGGTTACTCATTGATAGAGTTTAATGCAATTAAAAGAAGGCCCGATGAAAAAATTTCTGAGTTTGTAAAGAGATTTAACAAATTGTACAATAGTTTACCTAATGAGATGAAGCCCCCCCTGTTGAAGCAAAGGTATTTTTTGCTGGGGCTTTTGAAGCTAACTTTAGTTTTACATTGAAAGAAAGAAGAGCCCCAAATCTTGAACAAATATAGACTGATGCATTGAAGATTGAGGCTAACATGACTGCAGCTGGAAAAATTAAAGAGAAGCAGTCAGTTCAAGATAAGGGAAAAGCAAAAGAAGAATCAAAATAGGATCAAAGAATTGATGATATGCCAAAGGTGATAAAAAATTTGTCAAACAAGCTAGTGAAGATGGAGTTAGAAAGTAAGAACTCCCAAAGACCTGCACAACAAAATAGAGGAGGATTCAATCCTCAATTCAGAAAATAGCCCCTGCAAATTTTGTAGAGGGAGAGAAGAGTTCAAGACCAAGTTCAAGCGCCACTGTACATTGAAGCAACACCTGCACAGTCAGTAGAGGATGATAAAAAATAAGTCAAAGATAAAATATCTGCTATATACATGAGAGAAGATGAAGAAGAGGAAGGATGTGAAGGAGAATATGCTGAAGTAGAGGTGTCTTTTGATTAGGATGAGATTGATGAGTATTGTAGGCAATTTATAGATTTTATGCAAACTGAGTTGCATAAGAAGTATGATTTGAGATCTAGGAAAATATCAAGGGTACAAGATGATGAAGGTGAATAGAAAGATTCTGTTCCTTCTCCAATGGCGGCTCCACCATAAAAGAACTCGGTAACACAAGTAGACACAAGAAAACAACCTGTGAATTCAGTGAGTAGAACAAAAGTGCAACAGGCTGAATCCTCCCAAAGAAAGTCTGTTGATACTAATATTTTGGAGAAGGTAGTTCCTGTACCTGAACAAGTTTCAAATCCTAGAAGAAACGAAGAAGAACTTGAGAAGAATGTCAAGCAGGTTCAAGCTTTCAGTCTATCAAAATAACTGTAGAAGGTCAAGTTTCAAGTCCCTCTCCTTGAATTAGCTAAGACACCAAGTCACAAAAAAGAAATTTCTGAATTCATTAATCTCTCATAGATTGAAGACAGGTGATACTGTAAATTTGCAAGAATAAAATCTAGTAGTCACTTTTGGTCCTCACGTTGAAGAAGTATATTCTTCTATTCCTCCGTTTTACATTTCATTGCTTCTTCATGATTTTCTCCTCCACAATGCATGTTAGATTCAGGTTTTTCTCACAACCTTATGCCATTGGCTGTTATGAAAGAGTTGAATTTACAGATCACTAAACCATACAGATACATTTACTCATTTGATTCCAAGAGGGTAAAGTGTATTGGGCTAATCAAAGACATGATAGTATCTTTGGCTCAGATTCCAGCGAAGAGTATTATAATGGATGTAGTGGTTGTTGATATTCCAACTAGATTTGGAATTCTCTTGTCAAGATATTGGGGAGAAATTTGGGAGGAGTTTTAAAAATGGACTTAAATTATGCTATCATTCCTGTTTTCAATAGGGTATAAAGGAGGTCGTATAGAGAAACAATATTTGTGAAAACTACCACAAAGAAATATGCAAGCAATTCCCCCATTTACAGTCAGGTAAAAGAAGATCTTTCTTGTTTTTTGCTACATGAAGATGCATAATTTGATGAAGACATAGAGAAGCAGCTCTCTTCAGCAATTGTACATAAGGATCTGTATTCAAAAAATGTTTGGAAATGCTATTTTGATGGTTCCTACTCAAAATATGGCACAAGAGCTGGATTCTTATTGATATCTCTAGAAGGTAATCTTATGCCTTTTTCTTTTAAGTTAGAATTTGATTCAACAAATAATGTGGCTAAAGACGAGGCTTTGATCCTAAGTCTCCAAACTGCCAAACAAATGGGAATTCAATGTATGTCTGCTTTTGGTGATTCTAAATTAATCATAAAGCAAATTAAAAATCAATGTCAGACTAAGCATCCAAGGTTGAGATAATATAGGAACAAATTTTGGGATTTGATTGAGAATTATTTTGAAGCTTTCAATCTGCAATTTATTCCAAGGGAAGAGAACAGGTTGTCAGATTCATTGGCAGTAGCGTCTAGCACTTTCAAGCCACATATAAATCCAAGATTGAGGTATGATATTGAAATCGAAAATAGGCCTTCCATTCCCGACAATGTGAAGCATTGGAAGGTGTTCGAAGATGATGAGAAGATAAATCACTTCCTGACCATGGTCGAAATTTTTGAAGATGTTGAAATAAATCAAGAAGAAGAACAAATAGATCATAAAGGATAAATAAGAAATTTTAAGCAGTCAATAGGTGAGTAGAAGATTATCCAATTAAAATATAATGTACTTCCTATGGGATTGGTTCCTCTTGAAAGGTTTTTTGATTCCAATGATGTTGTTGTCAATTCAAAGAAAATACATCAAGAAGGAGAGATGGAAGACTGTAATTTGGGAACCCAGCAGGAGCCAAAGATGGGGAGATTATCCAAAGATGTTCCAAAATGTTATAAAGAGAAGTACAATGATCTCTTCAAGAAGTATATGGATGTGTTTCCTTGGACGTATGAAGACTTAAACAAATATGACAAAAGTATAATTCAGCACAAGATTCCGTTGAAGGAAGGAATTAAACCTGACAGTCAGAAACTCAGACAAATAAATCCATTGTTGCTAGCTCCAATTGAGAAATAGTTGAAGAAATTGCTGCAGACAAAAAATATAGTCCCTCTCAGATATTCAGATTGAGTTTCAAATTTGGTTCCTGTAAGGAAGAAGAATGGAGAGATAAGGTTGTGTGTAAACTTCAGGAATTTTAACAGAGCATCCCTAAAGGATAATTATCCATTTCCTACAATGGATTATGTATTACATAAGGTGACAGGAGCTTACAGGTTGTCTATGATTGACGGATTCTCTGGGTATAATCAGGTAGCTGTGGAAAAATAAGATCAGAAGAAGACTGCTTTCACAACACCCTGGGGCACCTTCATGTATGCAAGGATTCCATTTGGCCGTATGAATGCAAGTGCAACATTTCAAAGGGCCTTGGACATAGCGTTCGTGGGTGATAGCTTTGTAGTTATATATCTGGATGATGTAACCATTTTTTCAGGGTCAGATGATGAACACTTGGAACATTTACAAAAGAATTTTCAAAAGTGCAAGAAGTTCAGTGTGCCATTAAATCCCAAAAAGTATTTATTTTCCTTAGAAGAAGGTAAATTATTGGGTCATATAGTTTCAAATCAAGGAGTAAAAATTGATCCAGCAAGGGTGGAAGCCATTCAGAAAATTCCTTTACCCAAAAGCAAGAAAGATATCCATAGATTCTTGGGAAAAATAAAATTTCTGAGGAGATTTGTGCCCAATTATGCTAAACTGGCGAGAAGCATAACATATATGTTGAAGAAAAATGCAAAAGTGAAATGGGATAAAGAAGAAAGAGAAGCATTTGCTAAAATAAAGGAAGCATTAGAGGAAGCTCCAGTTCTAATTTTCCCTGACATCAGAAAGCCTTTCAGGAATTCTCATTTGCATCCCCTACTACTATTGTTGTTGTATTGTTGCAGAAAAATGAAGATAGTAAGGAGCAACCAGTAGCATTTTTCAGTAAAGTTCTCAGAGATGTGAGCTAAAATACAACATCCTGGAGAAAAAAGTATATGCTTTGGTAAAAGCATTGAAAGCCTTCAGGACTTAAATGTTACAGTCTCAAATAACAGCTTATGTCCCTAATTCTGTTGTAAAAGACATGCTGGTTCAAAGTGATGTTGAAGGAAAAGGGGGAAAATGGATAGAAAAAATCCAAGAATATGATTTAGATATCAAACCCACCAAGTTGGTCAAGGGACAGGGTTTAGTGAAGTTGTTGACAGAAAAAAAAATTTCAAGCCCTGGGAATTAATCTATTGACACCGGTGGATGGAGCTGTTAATGAAGAAGGTCAGAGCAAGTCCAAGACAAGTATTCAATACAAATTTTTGTGCTCTAATATGTATAAAGATATCGTGCATTACTTGTGTTTCTTTTCTTGTCCAAATTCACTAAATAGAACAAAATATAGAGCTCTCAAGCTCAAATCTCAGCCATATGTTATAGTGGAAGGAAAACTATACTGGAAAGACCCTAATGTTATTTTACTGTTGTTCTTGACCGAAGAAAAATATACTTAAGTCACCAAAGAATATCATGAAAGTCTGTGTGGAGGACATTATAGCTGGAAATTCACTGCTCATAAGATTCTCAAGTCGGGCTTTTATTGGCCAACCCTGTTTGTAGATGTTTTTAGACTGGTAAGAAGTTGTCAGAAGTGCCAGTTGTTTGCTAAAAATTAAAAAAATTCCATTACCTCTCATCCCAGTATTCATTGAAGAGCCTTTCAGGCGATGGGGATTGGATTTTATTGGAGAGATTAATCCACCATATAGTGGACAGTTCAAGTGGATTCTAACTGCCACTGAGTACTTTACAAAATGGGTTGCAATCCCCACCAAGAAGGAAAATGACCAAGTAGTGATAAAGTTTTTGGAGGAAAACATTTTCAGTAGATTCGGATGTCCAGTCAAGATTGTGACTGATAATGCTCAGGCATTTATCTTTGCTTGTTTCATTAATTTCCATCAAACATATTGTTGAACCCCAAAGATGTCCTTTTCTTTCACCAAATTTCACTTCATTTCCTTTGTTCTCTGTCAGTTATAGGCTTAAAAGATCAATAGGATTAATTAAAGTCACCTTAGGAATGCATACAATGACTGAATTGCTATACTTTTATGGTTTTGTTGTTGTAGTAATTTTTTACTAGACTCAGCTACAGAATGCAGCCATTCTGTAGCTAGTCGCCTATTCCACAGCTATCTTCATGTTCACATAGGTTACAGGTGTCACTTAAAGGAAAAATGCATATGGTTGAATTCCAGAACTCACCTACATTATTCCTTGCCCTCTATGAAGTCTGAGCAAAAATCTGCAAGTGGTTATGCACGTGGAGGAAACCCAAACTAAGAAGTAGATTCTTACAAGGACAAGGACACTACAGATGTCTTCAGCAAAGTACGAGGCCTCCACAAGAGTTCTAATTTGATTTTAATTGGAAAAGACACTTATCCCTATTTCTTCTCCAGGGCAGTTATGTATTTCTCTTATAAGAATAATTCGGGAAATTGAGAGACAGTTAGTCAGTTGATGTTTTATTGTTAAGTTGTCCAAGACCGTAATACTCTGTTTTTAAAGCATTTTCTTTTAATGAAAGAAGAACAACTTTAATACATGATCTGAAGCAATCCTGAAGAGATTCGTGTGCTAATCTGGTGGTAGAGGGCCCCTATTGCCCGAGAGGCTCTGTGCATATTGTTTAGATAAGTAACTTTAGCTTTGTTTCGTTCCTAATTTAGGTAGTTTTCTGAACTTTAAGTTTTATGCTCACTTACATCGAATGTTACAGCCAGTCTTGTTCTTATGAATTGTTCCAAAATATCACTAACACTGAATAAGATAGAGCTGTAGTATTTCAGAGATTAATTGCATTTTAGTTCAGCTGTAGTATTTCAGAGGTTAATTGCATATTAGTTCAGTTCTGTTTAATGTATTTTAAGTTTTATTAGCTAGTTGTATTCTAGTTATGTTAAATTAGACTTAAAGGCCTTCATTATTTACAAAATGCTCTTGTTCTTAATCTCTGCTAATACATCATTGTCATAGGAACAAGAATTGGTAATGTCATTTTGAAATCTTGACTGTTCTGCAATTTCTCATAATTTTACAAACTTGCCTTTTTCCAAAACTATTCCAAAAGATTTCTAACCCTTGAATGAGGCTTAATAGTGACATTTTGAGTTGCAGAATGGATTCATTTTAGTGTCATAAGTTAATTTAGAGTAGGGTTCCTTACTATGTTGCAAATAATCTTTTCCAAATGTGTTCCAACAAATTTCTAACTATGGATGAGATTTTCTCTGTGATAATTGTAAGTTGTTGTTTACTTAGAAGAACCTCATTGCATTAAACTTATCCTTCTCTCAAGTTGTTCCAACATACTTCTAATGAAATAAATTGGACTGAGTTCATGTTATGAGTTATTTTTCTTGTCAAGTTTTGCAATCTGTGAATTAGCATTTTTTGTTCTTAGGTGCCATACATAGTTTAAAATAGATTTTGCTCTGTTTTAGTGTGACCAACAACTTCTCTTTGCCAACAACTTAGTTATTTTCCTCTTAGCATAAAAAAAAAAAACCAAAAACACTAGAAAAACACTAAACACAACGAAGTAGGAAGAAAATACCTAGGCACATATAGTGCACTTCACTTCAACAGTTTACTAGCCCTGGTTGACAATTTATGACATCAATTTAGGAACACTAAGTTGAGAAGACATTTTGGCACCATTTCCGGGGAAGTGTAACTAGGTAGCCTTGTTTCTTACCTCCCAAAAACAATGATATGCGTAGAGAAAGAAACTCAAGGGGTAGATTCATAAGAAGCAGAAGCTTGATTCCTAGAACACCACTTGTGCCACCAAGACCAAGAGGCAGCACACCTCCAACTCAAACCCACATCCCATACTCCACTAATCATAGAATTCCAGAGGACTTAAGATCAGACATTCCATCAGAAGAACCTTCCACTTCATCCACTGAATCTGTTCTAGAAGAATATTCAAGAATCCCTGCTAGAGACATAAACTTTTCCACTTCCACAGGAGAATCAACCATGGCAGAATAAGGGGGAGGAGGAGTCTTTAATGGAGAACATACACTATTTGGAGGGGGTAGAGGTAGAGGTAGAGGAGAAGGAGGTAGAGGTGCAGAAAGAGAAGGAGGTAGAGGTGAAGAAGGAGGCAGAGGAAGAGGTAGAAGGGAAATGGGAAGCTCTTTTGGGTTTCCTATAGTAGATGAAGAAACCAATGCAACTATGAAAAAAATTTCACCCTCTGTCCTTCCAAAATTTTATGGACTCAAAAGTGAAGATCCTGAAACCTTCCTATTTGAATTTAAGTCCTATGTAGAACCCATGATTACTTACAATATGCTCAAAAACTTAAACTATTCCCTTCAACATTGAAAGGAGCAGCATTAAAATGGTTTATGAGTTTGATCAACAGTTCTATTAGGACATGGGAAGACATGAAACATGCATTTCTAGAGAGGTATTTAGATTACTGTATGCCAGTCAACCATAAGGAGGAAGTGTTTAAAATGCTACAAAAAGAGGATGAAAACCTGGAAGATTTGTTGGAGAGGTTTAACTACAACATCAAAAGAACAAAAATGGAAAACCTTGACCAAGATACCTTGAAATCTATCTTGTTGAAGACAATTAGGGATGAATGGATAGATATCCTTAATATGATGGGAAAAGGGGATATATCTCAGCTCACATTACCTGAAATAGCTGAATTATGTATCAACCTTTCAAGAGGGAAATCTAAAATTGTAAAAGGACCAAGAGGCCATGCTCTTGCAAGGGCAAGTAAGTCTGCTTCTGGGATAGTAAGTAGGGCAGAAATAGGACATATGCTTGATGAATTCAAATCTGACATTTTAGGGAGTCTTAGTGAGAAAATAGACACCCTCAAGCTACAAAACAAGAAAAAAGTTGAATCTGATGCCTTAGCAGTCTTTTGTCCCAAATGTAGAAAGAAGCATGCCTTGAGAGAGTGCCCTTTGGATGAAAAAGTAGTAGAGACTTGTGTAATTTGTTCAGAAAAACATGAGACCAAGAGTTGTCCTTCACTTCCTGGTCTTAAAGCTGTCTTTCAAGAAGAAACCCCTACAAATTCCACAGAATCTCTCAATTTTGTCTCTAGGAGGCCTTGGCAAGGACCTCAAACACAAGGATTCCATGATCAATTGTATAATCAACCCCCACCAAATTGGAATTCTTGGCAACAACCTTGGCCCCAATTCCAAAATCAATCTCAAACTTGGGCACAAGGAGCACAAAATACCTATGGAAGATACTCTTAGTACTATCAATATCCACCATATCCACATTTCCCTCCTCAACAAAATCTTCAACAAAATCCTCAAAATCCACAACATCAAAATTCACCACTTCCATTACCATTTCCTCAGAAAACAAATCAGTTGCCTGCCCAACCTATACCAAATCCCAACAATAAAAATCCTCAGAATACATACATGATAGAAGGCCAACAGTTTCCAACTTATTTGATCACTTCTTTAGACCTTAATGATGTTCAACTTAGGTCTGGAAGAATACTTGAAAAGAAAAAACCTTCTGTAATCATACAAGAACAAAACAACTTTGAGGAAGATTCTCTACGAGTAAATAAAAGTCTTGAAGAAGACACATCTTTTCAAGACCCAAACATTGAAAAATCAAAACAAAAAAAACCAATAATTTCAACTCCTATATTAGAGCAGCCATCAACATCCACCTCTACACCTCCCTTTCCAGAAAGAATACAAATTGATAGGGGTGTAGAAAAAAAAATTATGGTGCCTAATTATGATTTCCTAGATGAGCTGAGAAATGTTTGTATTAAGATCCCATTATTACAAGCTATCAAGGAAATTCCAATTTTAGCAAAAAAATAAAGGAGTTGAGCATGAAAAAAACAGGAAAAAGAATCAAAGAGACAAAGAAAATTCAACTGGCAGGAAAAATAGCAGATATCATGATGGGTAAGATTTCCATTCCAAAGTATCTAGACCCAAGAAATCCAGTTGTTAGAATACACATCAATGGAACTGAGATCCAAAACACACTTATTGATTTAGGAGCAACAATCAATATCATGATTAGACAAATCATGGATAAACTGAAACTTCCTAATATTCTTTTTACACTCACATTATTACAATTAGCAGACAGATCTGTGATCAAACCTGATGGGGTAATAGAAGACATTCCAGTGTCCCTAGATTCTTGGGAGTATCCTGTGGATTTTATGATCCTAACTCCTAAGAATAATCTAGGAGGGCATCCTATTATATTAGAAAGACCTTGGTTAGCTACAACTGATGTTTTCATTAGTTGTAGATCCGGTGATATGTACATCTCTGATGGTAGTTCAACCAAGAAATTTACCTTGTATCTTCCAGCAAAGACAATTACAAAATTAGATGATACTCAATGGATTGAGGATGAAGAAGACATACAACCTCTCTTCACAATTTCAGAAATTAGTGAAGACAACCAGATCCTGAATACCTTAGAAAATTTTGAATCCTCTTCGGAGTAAAAAAATGAACAATTTCAAGAAGAATCCAACATTGAGTTTTTATCATCAAGACAAATGTCTCTTTACTCCATGGATAAATTTGGCAGCTCTACAATTGAGATATTTCTAGGAAAAACTTTAAACATAAACAAGAACCTAGAGAAATATCAACAAGAAAAGCTAGTCAAGATATTACAAAGACATTCTTCTGCATATGCACGAGAGTACATTGATATGAAAGGGGTAAGCCCTAAGACTTGCACTCATCACATCTACATAGAGGAAAATTGTAAACCAATTAAACAACCTCAGAGACGGATGAATCCAAATCTTAGGGATATTGTTAAAGAAGAATTGCAGAAATTGTTAAATGTCAACTTTATCTATCCCATTTCAGATAGTCAGTGGGTTTCTTCTTTGGTAATTGTGCCAAAGAAAAATGGTAAATGGAGGGTATGTATTGACTACCGGGAATTAAACAAAACTACTCTTAAAGATCATTTTCCCTTACCCTTCATAGATCAGGTGTTAGATACATTAGCTGGAAAAAAGTACTTCTCATTTTTAGATGGGTTTAGTGGTTATAACCAAATTCAAGTAGCACTTGAAGATCAAGACAAAACCACATTTACTTGTCCTTGGGGTACCTATGCTTACCGAGTATTTCCATTTGGACTATGCAATGCACCTGCAACATTTCAAAGGGCAGTACTAGGAATATTTTTAGATCTAATACATGATTGTGTAGAGGTATATATGGATGATTTCACAGTCTATGGAAACACATTTGAAGAAGCCTTAGAAAACTTGGAAATTTTTTTAAAGAGATGTAAAGAAGAAAATCTTTCACTAAGTCATGAGAAGTGTTTTATGATGTTTACTGAAGGAATTGTTTTAGGACATCACATTTCAGGGGATGGGATTAGAGTTGATGAGTCAAAAGTTGAAGTCATCTCTAACTTATCTATTCCAAGTTGTCAAAAAGATGTTAGGAGTTTTCTAGGATTTACGGGATATTATCGAAGGTTTATAGAAAACTTCACCAAGATAACATCTCCACTTTTCAAATTACTTACCAAGGACTGTGAATTCAAGTGGAATCCTGATTGCCAGTTAGCCTTTGAGACCCTGAAAACAAAAATTTATGAAGCACCTATTTTAAGGGGACCTAACTGAAAGTTACTTTCATATTTCGAGATGCCTCGGATAGTTTGGAAGCAGGTATTAGGGCCAGACACGATTCCTTATGCCATCTACTATACAAGTAAAAATTTGACCCCTTCAGAGTTAAATTATACTGTAACTAAGAAAGAGTTCTTAGCTATTGTTCATGCCATAAATAAATTCAGACACTATATAACAGGCTATGAAACTTTTTTTCACACAGATAACTCTGCAATTAAATATCTAATGAACAAATCAATTACTAATGGCAGAGTCATAAGATGGTTATTGATTTTATATGAATTCAACATTACCATTCTAGATAGGCCTAGAAAACAAAATACCGTAGCTGATTTCTTATCTAGACTCCAAAACATTAAAGACAACACTCCAGTTGAAGATCAATTCCCTGATGAATATCTTTTTGCAATTTCTACTCAAAGTTTATGGTTTTGCGACATTGTAATTATTGGATTTCAAATTTCCTTCAATAATGAATGCAAGAGACAAAAGAAGATAATTATGAAACGATGCAAAATATTCATGGGTTGCTAATAAGGTTATACAAAGCAGTCTGAGGACACCCATTATCAGAAGATGTGTTCAAGAAGATGAAATTCCTGAAATTCTCAAAGCATGTCATGATGAACCTTATGGTAGACACTTTGCTGATAAGAGGACAGCTTATAAAGTCCTTCATTTAGGATATTATTGGCCATCCCTTTTTAAAGATGCTAAAGAGTATGTCAAAAGGTGTGACAGTTGCCAAAGGGTAGGGAAACCTTCTCCTTCAGGTGAGATGCCATTGCAGCCTCAGGTACATATTGAACCTTTTGAGAAATGGGCTTTAGATTTTGTAGGACCTATTACCCCTCCATCAAGACAAAAGAAATATATATTAGTTTGCACTAATTATGTTACCAAATGGGTAGAGGCAAAGCCATTACTTTCTGCTACTGAATTATCTATAGTTAATTTTCTTTTTGAGGATATTTTTACTCGTTTTGGTGTCCCAAGAGAAATTGTTACAGATCAAGGAGCTCAATTCACATCAAGGCTAGTGGAACAAATGATGGAGAGGTACAAAATCAGACACATAAAATATACTCCCTATCATCCACAAGAAAATGGTCAAGTGGAATCTAGTAATAAGGTCATTGAAGGGATCCTAACAAAGACTGTTCATTTACATAGAAGAGATTGGGCAGATAGACTTCCTGAAGCCTTGTGGGCCTATAGAACTACATGGAGAAGCACAACAGGCCATACTCCTTATGAACTTGTTTATGGAAAAAAAGTTTTGTTTCCCATAGAGTTTCAAATTCAAACTTTTAAAATGGCATTTCAGCTAGGACTTGATCTAACAGAGGCACAAAAGCACAGATTGGAGCAGATTAATGAATTGGATGAGATCAGAAAAGATGTAGTCCAGAAAAAAAGTATAGTCCAAAAACAAAGGACTAGATGGCATGGTAAGTACATCAAGGAAAAGAAATTCAAAGAAGGTGACTGGGCCCTCTTGTTTGATTCAAAGTTCAAAGATTTTCAAGGTAAATTCCAAACACATTGGCTTGGGCCATATGAAATTATGAAATTTTTTGACAATGGAGCAATAAAAATCAGGACAATAGATGAAGAGAAGGTCACTTTTCTTCTAAATGGTCATAGATTGAAGCTGTATCATAAGCCACTTTCAAGAGAAGAATTTGTCAAGAGATTCCAGGAAAACAGTGATGTGAATTTAATGAAGAAGAATTCTTTTTCTTCATCAAATTAATTTAATTTTCTGAATTCAAATGTAAAAAAATATAAAATATAAAAATAAAAATAAAAATAAAGTATAAACATGAAAACTAATCAATGATTAGCATGTTTATACAGAAAAGATAAAGTGAAAATCAGAATCCTTCTGACACCTTAGCTTTTCAAATTTGTTCTTTTCTTGCAAGCAGCTATCAAAAAATCATAAGTGCAGACCCATTTTATATATCATATTCCACTTATGATTCATTTCACTCCATCATGTCTCACTTCATTCATATTTCATTCACTCCATTCATCCATACTTCATTCACTCCATTCCATGGTCCACTTCATTTTCATTTCAGACTTTTAAATTTAATCTCTTCCTGCAATTGAGTATTACAAATCATAAGTTGCAGGCCACTTTTCATATTTCATTTCACTTTACACCTATGATCCATTTCATCCCATTATATTTCACTTCACTCATGCTCCATTCCACCATATTTCATGATCCAGTTTATTTCATTTCATACTATACTCCATCCATGTTTCAAATCATTTCATTTCATGTTTCAAAGCTTCTACAGGTATATTCTGTAGCCAGATATTTTGCAGCCAGACATTCTGCAGCCAGATACCCTGCACGCAACTATCCAGCAACCACTTGTTCAACAGCAAATTGACTCTGCACACCTATGTCAACAAGAAAAATCAAAGGGATTATGAATACTAAAGGATCAATGATTTTCAAAGGAAGACAAAGCATATTAAAACCATAAAAATCAAAGGAAAGGCTAAGGTAAAGTTGTGAAATTATTATGATAACAGATTATGAAAGTTATATTATGGTTAAGCTATATGTGTGTTTCATAAAGTCATTTTAATTATTCATATTGATCAAGCTTATCATCAAATCCTTGGACAAAATCCCTTCCATTTCGCCATACCAAATCATCATTTATTAAAAATTAACGGTTAGTACTGAAGTGACCTATGAGGTCACGTCACTAACCCGAAGTATTCAGTGATGATTTTGAAATTCACACGAGATTTTTTCGCGGTCTTTTCCTCCATGACGGCTCTCAAACTCATTAATTCGTGTGAATCACCCCCACCGTATTTCACTCATCCCATAACCACTTCATGTCATATTTCCGTAGCCAATTCCTGCTGCATAAATAGAGAAGTCATCTTTGGGGTGAAAAAAACTCTCTACAACCATTTTTACCGTGAATAGAAGAGCAGTAACGGAGCAGTAAATTGAAGGTTGAGAAAAGAAGCCATGGGTCTCATTGTAAGGTCCGAACCAGTTGGAACCAAATGCTTAGAGGGTTACCCACAGATTAGAGAGATGCTACAACAAGTTAGGTGGTTACAGTTTTTGGAAAAGTTCAATGGTTTTCATAAGGAGTAACCAAGACATTTGCATGGTCCTTCAACGGATCATAAGTTGAAATAAGAGATGTCAAGTTCACTATTACAGAATCCTTCATTGCAGAAACAACAGAATTACCAATGCAAGGTGAACGATGGTTCAAAAACAAGGAATTTCACAATGAGGCATGGAGGCAGATGCTCAAAACACCAGGTATGTATATTTCAGTTTTCAAGAAGGGCATTCCTAGCTCAACATTGAAGAATAAATGGCGAAATATGTTGCTCATTTTGCAAAAGTTTATAACTTGTGAGGGAAGGTTTGGTACCCTATATGTTTATCACATTCGGCTTATGATGCATTTCCTAGATGAAGAAATCAATTTACCATTTTTCTTACTTCATAGCCTAAAGATAATGGCTTCTAATGTCCAAAAGAGGGTTCAATTCTTGGAAACCACCTTGTATCACCATGGCCTAGTTAAAATCCTAATTGAGCATCATTTGAGAAAGGTGGGAGACAATTGGGATGAGTTCCTCTTGAGGAATCACTTTGAAGAACCCAAGGAATCTCCATCTGAAGGAAAACTTGCAAGAAGAAGCAGGAGAGGGAAAATTTCCAAATCTGTTGAACTTAAAACTGGTAAGTCCATACAAGAGGATAGTGAGGAGATTATCTCTGAGAAATTGGCTGAAATTAAGAAACAACTTAAAAAGGAAAAGATAATAAGAAAGTATGCTAAGGAGAGAGGTGAGGGACCATCTAAACTAAGACGAAGCCATAGGCTTAGAGGCATATTGAAGAAGACAACAGTTAAGCAAACATGCACCATAGACATTGAAGATGAAGAGACACAAACTGATAGATCTCCAGAGTACCAGTACGAAGAGGATCTTGATGAAGGAACTCCAGAGATAGACCCAACACAACAAAAAATCTATAATTATGTTGATTCATTAGAAAAGAGAGCCTCGGAAAGCAGAGGAAGAACTCCTAGTCCACCAGGATCTGCAATTGAAGTACTAAGAAGAGACAAATATGAATTAGAAGTACTCAATAGGCATATAAAGAATGAAAATGAAATTTTAAAGGAACAATTCAAACTAAAGAGTAACATGAACACAACTCTCTCTCTCTGCAAATGGAAAAATTGTACAAGGCTAGTGAAAAGCTGAAGAAGAAAAACAAAAAGTTGAGCAGGGCACTTATAAATTTGAGATTCAAGTTGGTCATAAGGAAACCTAGGATGCCATTGAACACCAAGAAAAGCAGAAAAAGGAGGCTAGATGTCCTAGCAGAAGTTTCAGAATACATGGATTGATTGCATGAGGACATGCACAAGTTTTGCAGTGGGGGTATGTTGAACCCCAAAGATGTCCTTTTCTTTCACCAAATTTCACTTCATTTCCTTTGTCCTCTGTCAGTTATAGGCTTAAAAGATCAATAGGATTAATTAAAGTCACCTTAGGAATGCATACAATGACTGACTTGCTATAATTTTATGGTTTTGTTGTTGTAGTAATTTTTTACTAGACTCAGTTACATAATGCAGCCATTCTGTAGCTAGTCGCCTATTCCGTAGCTATCTTCATTTTCACACAGGTTACAGGTGTCACTTAAAGGAAAAACACATATGGTTGAATTCCAGAACTCACCTACATCATTCCTTGCCCTCTACGAAGTCTGAGAAAAAATCTGCAAGTGGTTATGCACATGGAGGAAACCCAAACTAAGAAGTAGATTCCTACCAGGACAAGGACACTACAGATGTCTTCAAAAAAGTATGAGGCCTCCACAAGAATTCTAATTTGATTTTAATTGGAAAAGAAACTTATCCCTATTTCTTCTCCAGGGCAATTATGTATTTCTCTTATAAGAATAATTCGGGAAACCGAGAGACAGTTAGTCAGTTGATGTTTTATTGTTAAGTTGTCCAAGACCGTAATACTTTGTTTTTGAAGCGTTTTCCTTTAATGAAATAAGAAAAAATTTAATACATGATCTGAAGCAATCTTGAAGAGGTTCATGTGCTAATCTGGTGGTAGAGGGCCCCTACTGCCCAAGAGGCTCTGTGCATATTGTTTAGATAAGTAAATTTAGCTCTGTTTCGTTCCTAATTTAGGTAGTTTTCTGAACTTTATGTTTTATGCTCACTTACATCGAATGTTACAGCCAGTCTTGTTCTTATGAATTGTTCCAAAATATCACTAACAATGAATAAGATAGAGCTGTAGTATTTCATATATTAATTGCATTTTAGTTCAGTTGTAGTATTTCGGAGGTTAATTTCATATTAGTTCAGTTTTGTTTAATGTATTTTAAGTTTTATTAGCTAGTTGTATTCTAGTTCTGTTAAATTAGACTTAAAGGCCTTCATTATTTACAAAATTCTCTTGTTCTTAATCTCTGCTAATACATCATTGTCATAGGAACAAGAATTAGTAATGTCATTTTGAAGTCTTGACTGTTCTGCAATTTCTCATAATTTTACAAACTTGCATTTTTCCAAAACTATTCCAAAATATTTTTAACCATTGAATGAGGCTTAATAGTGAAATTTTGAGTTGTAGAATGGATTCATTTTAGTGTCATAAGTTAATTTAGAGTAGGGTTCCTTACTATGTTGCAAATAATCTTTTCCAAATGTGTTCCAACAAATTTCTAACTATGGATGAGATTGTCTCTATGATAATTGTAAGTTGTTGTTTACTTAGAAGAACCTCATTGCATTAAACTTATCCTTCTCTCAAGTTGTTCCAACATACTTCTAATGAAATAAATTGGACTGAGTTCATGTTATGAGTTATTTTTCTTGTCAAGTTTTGCAGTCTGTGAATTAGCATTTTCTGTTCTTAGGTTCCATACATAGTTTAGAATTGATTTTGCTTTGTTTTAGTGTGACCAACAACTTCTCTTTGCCAACAACTTAGTTCTTTTCCTCTTATCATAAAAACACAAAACCAAAAACAATGAAAAACACTAAACAAAATGAAGAAGGAAGAAGATATCTAGGCACAAATAGTGCACTTCACTTCAATAGTTTACTAGCCCTGGTTGACAATTTATGACATCAATTTAGGAACACTAAGTTGAGCAGACACATATAATGTTATTTTATCACATTCCACAACCTATCATCCCTAGGGGAATGGATTGGTAGAGTCTTCAAATAAGACAATGGTCAGAATCTTGAAGAAGAAAATCACTAAGAATCAGAAGGGTTGGATATGAATTTGAAGTTCACTCTTTGGACAGTTCGAGTTTCTACCATAAGATCTACTGGTAATTCTCCCTATGAACTAGTTTATGGAACTCAAGCATTATTTCCTACTGATCTGACCAAACCAATGATTTATTTCCTTCAATAAGATTAGGAAGAACCTAATGCTCTGATAAGAAGATTGAACAAAGTGATTGAGTTAAGTAAAAACATAAAAAAAGTCAGGGATAACTTAATTACTTATCAAGAAAAGATGAAGTCTATATTTGATAGGAAAGCAAAAGAAGTTATTTTTCAAGCAGGAGATTTGGTACTAAGGTCAGGCACTAGGCGAGAAGAAAAAGGAAAGTATGGTAAATTTTACCCTCTCTCGTATGGTCCATACAAAATTTCTGAGAAAAGTTCAAATAACACATTCATTTTGGAAGACCTAGATGGAGAGCCAGTACAACTGCCTATGAATGGGCAGTACCTAAAGCACTATTTCCAGCATTAAGAATTCAATGGTCACCATTATACATACCAAGATTTTTCATTGTTCATATACCACCGTTACACAACATTTTTTCACCGTCCATTAACCGTCCCGCACATTGGAGGGATTTTTCTCGCGTGACCCGTGAGAAGTGACATGACTTGGAAACCACTTTCATGGCATCCCCCTCGATAAGGAAAATATTCCTTCCGAAGAAATTTTCCTCCGAAAACCCTAAAAATATATCTTAGCCTCGTTAGACAGCTGGGCCTACCTTTCGCCAATGGGGAAATCCACTACGTAGGCTGCTTAACCGGTGCTCGGTCTCCTCGTGTCTCACTACCTAAGTTTAATAAGGTATGTTTTTTTAAAATAAATGGCGAAAATTTGATTCCAACAAACTCCTGAACGAGTCATCAAAAGGAGTTGGGTAGTTTGGCTCCGGATCTCCATGTATGGGAGGTGGTTTTCCACCTATCATGGAAGCTTCCTTAGAGATAGGGCCTATCCCATGATTGTAGGGATCCCAACTCCCCTTCCTCCATCTATAAAAGTTTTCCTTCTCCATTAGCAAGCTAGTTGAACTTGTAGGAAGGAAACTATAGCCAGATAGCCTTTGAGAGCCAAGCCGAAGAGAGAGAGCTTTGTCCAGATTCCCGATAGGCTTCATTGAGACGTGCTCCGCTGTCAACCCCGCCAAAGGAAGATTAAGCGTTAGAGCTTTGGGTTGTAATCATTCCTTTGTTATTTTAATGATAAGCGACTTTGATTATGGTTCCATTCATGTGTTTATTTCTTTACGCAATGAATTATATCCTCTATGATTGATGTATGGTTACATGCTTTAGATTTTACGTTGTATGTCGTTGCTTCCTTGCATGTGTGCAGGTGTTCGGATGTGTCGAGCGGAAGGATCACGATCTGCCAAGTGAGGGACGGGAAGCGTCATCCTTTCTTCGACGACCACTGCGTAGGATTTGAGGTAGGCAATTCGTTATTGTTTTTGTCATTTTGTAACTAGGAACCTGCGTCACTGCATGACTTGATTGTTGCTAGACCCGATCTGGGCTAGTAGGGATCGCCTCTATCCGCAGAGGGGATTTACCTCCTCAACAAATTGGCGACTCCAAAGATAATTGAACCATGGTTCTGGTACAGGATGACAATGACAGAAATGAACACGTGGTTTATTATCTGTCTTGGAATCTCCTCGACACTGAAACATTTTATGCCCATGTTGAGAAGTTGGCGCTTGCCGCGGTCCAGGCCGTTCAGCGGTTTCACCATTACATCCTATTGCGCACGGTAACCATGATTTTTGACTACAACCCCATGACTTACATTTTGTCTCGACAATTGCTGGGGGGAAAGTACTCCAAATGGATTGTGATCCTTCAGGAGTTTGATTTGGAGTTTACTACTGCCAAATTGAAGGAGTCACTGGTTTTTGCTGATCTCATCTACTCCCTCCCCACTGACTCTGTTCCATCTCAATACGAGGATCATATCCCAAATGAAAATCTCTTTCTAATCAACACTCACGATACATGGTACGGTGACTTCATCGTGTACCTTCAGAAATCTACCTTCCGGTCCGAGTTGACAAAGGATGCCCGATGTCACGTTCAACATCAATCGCAACCATATCTCATTGTCGGAGATACCTTATATCATGTCGGAGTCGATTCTATGCTCCGCCAATGTTTGACCTAGGAAGAGGCTGAGAAAGTCTTGAATGACTCGTAATGAAGGGCGCCCGTGGTGGTTGTTGAGATTGCAAAAAGATGATGAGCTTAGTGAAAAGAATCACCTTCACTAAGTGGGCCCGCAGGCTATTTTTGGCGCAATTCTATTTTTATACTATGTCTATTTTTAGACATGTCGATCATGTTATATGAGTTGCAAGATGCTATTTGTGGATGGTTGGTCAAGTTGGAAAAATATATGGACTTCTATTTTTAGATATATTGGGCGGAATCTATTTTTAGATTGCTAGTCTAAAAATAGATATGTCGAATATTATTAGCTCTTAATAATATTTGGACTATAAATATTATCTTATTCTCTTGAAGTTAATTTCCCGCTATACGCATGTGACACAGGAGCTGATAGAAGGAATTACGTTATTCCTGAGGGTTATGTGGAGCTATTGCATGGATACTTCAGTTAGAACTGATGTGACAAATTTTGGTGGAGTTGATTGAGGAGTTAATGGAGTTGTGTTCAGTTTAACTAATCTAAACATAGTTGAACTATTTGTATCTGGTCTAACTGATTAATACACTAGTGAAGAGTGGTGTGAATTAATTATTAATTAATTCACTAATTATAAACTCATTAATCAACTAAAGAATACATCAGCTTAACTTCAATGCATGGACAATAAGTGTTGGAGACCTCTTAAGTGTAGATAGGTGAAAGAGAAGGTTAACTATCAGTTGTGACTATACTGTTGCATATTTGCAACAACCAGTGATTGGAGGAGCCCATGAGGATTGTGCAGTACAAGCCAAGTGGTTAAATTTATTTAATGAGCCATCCTATAGCATTGATTACATAATAGAGGCTGGCTATCAGGTGGTAGAGATTGGAGCATGTGTTTTTCTAGATCTAGCTTGATTAGTGTGTAGCAATTGGAGGTTGCACTGAGAGCTTGTGAGGAGATCCGTATAATGATTGTTACATGATCTCTATGAAATATAATATACAGATAGTTGGGTTTTTAAACTTTATGCTTTCCCATAAAATACTGTGTTCATATGTGTGATTGTTTATGGTTTTAATGTGCGCATGCGATTGTTTTTATTTCCGCAATTAATGATCAATGGTGGAAGAGATTATGTATTGTGCATGAAGTTAAAATAGTGTGTGATTAGGAGAATCTCGATGAATAATATATCAGTTATTCAAATTTCTACATGGTATTAGAGTGATATTGATCATTGGAGCAATTGCAAAACATTGAAGCGATTGAGTTTTGAGTTGGTGGAATTCAAATTTGCAGCAGTGTTTTCTTGGTGTCGAAGTTGAGATGTATTTCAACGGATTGTGATTGGAGTATGCCCTTGAGGGCAGCTCGAATTATATTGCATGGAAGGACATGATGGAGGCAGTGCTGGATGACAATGGGTTGTGCTTGAAGGAGGTTCAGATGCGTAAATTCCAAGACCGCTTTTTGGAGATGCCGCCACACTTGACGCATGGCAAAAGAAGACAAAGAAGTGTCAAGAATTCTGTTGGAAGGTGTGAAGGATCACATAGTGTCCAAATTCTTCATGGTAAGGCTTCTCCATCTTGATGTGGAAAAAGCGTTGATGCACTTATTCCAAAGCACGAGCGACCAGAGGAAGTGGCGCTCAAGGATAAACCCTAAAACATAAAGATGGAGAAAGGCGACAGTATGCCCAAGTACCTCACGAAGTTCATCCAATGTAGGGATGAGATGGGAAGTGTGGGGGTGACTATTGATGATGAGGACTTGGTGAGCTTGGCTCTCCTTGGGCTTCTGAAGAGTTGGCACTCCTATTAGGACTCTGTCAATGGTCGGGAGAAATTGCCAGGATGGGAGCGACTTTGGTCAGATCTTGTGCAAGAGGAGATAAGGCGGAGTACCAGGGATGGATCTTCATCAAAGAACTTTGATGAAGAAAATTGCGCTTTGGCTGCCAAAGCAAGGAAGGGGAAGAGAAAGAAGAATGCTTCTCAATTCAGTGCGGAAGGCAAGAAGTAGGACATGTCCAAGGTGAAGTGCTTTCACTATCACCAACACGGACATTACGCCACTAGTTGTCCACAGAAGAAGAAAAATAAGCAGGATTCTAGATCTACAGCTGGAGAGGCCTTAGCCTCGTAGTTTGAGATGGATTATTCGCTGATCGCATGCTTGGTCTCAAGTGTGATGTGTTCAGTGTGGTTTCTTGACAATGGTGCATCTTTTCACATGATAGGAGATAGAGATGTGTTTACTGATATGGATGAGAAAGATCTTGGAGTGCACATCGAGATGGGCGATGATGGTAGATAGTGCGACCGATATCGGTACCATTTCCTTTGAGAGGATGTATGGTAAACCCTTCGTATTAAAGGAAGTGATGCAAGTTCCAGGATTGAAGAAGAATCTTATCTCTGTGGCAATGTTAGAAGACAAGGGATATGATGTTGTCTTTAGCGAGGGAAAGGCTTTCCTGCGCAGTAAGGCAACTGGTGAGACCCGGAGGATAGGGGTTCGAGTTAAGAAACTTTATCAATTGGTGTAGATGGTTGCGTTAAAGAATGGCGGTGCAAGGCGTAAGGAGGTGAGTCGATGATGGCGAGCTGTGGCACCGAAGATTGGGCCACCTTCACCATGGAGCTTTGAAGATACTGCAACAGATTTCTACTAGGCTTCCTAAGGGTACTCTTGCGCAGTCAGATCAGTGCAAGGGATGTACCTTGGGAAAATTTGTGGAAGCGAACTTTCACGAGAATGATAGTCGCGCCACGACGATCCTTGATAGAATTCACACAGACGTGTGTGGACCTTTCTCAGTAGCTTCGACAGCAAAGCACATGTACTATGTGATATTTGTTGATGATTTTTCTCTGAAGTGTTGGATCTTCTTAATGCATAAGAAGAGCGAGACATACTCAAAGTTCTGTGAGTTCAAGGCACTGGTTGAGAAAGAATCGGGGAAGCAGGTGAAGGCTCTTAGGAGCAACAATGGTGGTGAATTCATCTCTGGCGAATTCAAGGACTTTTGCAGCGCAGAAGGGATTCAGAGAGAGCTCATCGCACCCCATAACCCACAGCAGAACGGGGTTGCTGAGCGGAAGAACATAACGATCGTGGGTGCTGCATGGGCGATGTTGCATGATCAGGGCCTACCCATTCACTTGTGGGTGGAGGCATGCAATACTGCAGTATATGTGCAGAACTGTTGTCCTCACAAGATACTTGGCATGAGTACACTTGAGGAGGCGTTTTCTGGTAAGAGGCCTGATATTTCCCATTTGAGGATTTTTGGTTCACCTGTTTACATTCATGTGACGAAGGATGCCAGGAAGAAGCTGGAGCCAACCACAGGTTGGGATATTGTGGGTACACTGATACGCCCACAACTATCGTGTATTCGCTTTGAAAGTCGCAAGATTGTCGTTAATAAAATTTCATGAGGAGAAAGCCATGAAGTGTTTGCTTGGAGAGGGAGCCACACTTGCATGCAGATGAGGAGCTACTAGTTCCTAAAGATGAGCCTCAGGATGTGGATCAGCCACAAGATGAGGTTTATGGAGTGGAAGAAACCACTCATGCAGCGCCAAACATCAGAGGGTCGAAGCACACTACAGAAGCTGAGCGACTAAATCTTGATGCAGCGCAGAATGTAGGAGCACCTATATCACAACGCAGATAGAGACAGTCACCTGACCGATTTATTGGATACATGGCTCTGATGAGCAAGTGTATCGCGACAGAACCATATTCTTTCGAGGAAGCTATGGAGGACCCTGCATGGGTAGATTCCATGGTGGAAGAGTATGATTCGATTGTCAGAAACAGTGCATGGGAGATTTTCCCAAGGCCGGAAGGGAAATCAGTGGTAGGTTCGAGATGGATCTACAAAGTGAAGCAAGCTACTGACGGAGTGTGTGGATAAGTACAAGGCAAGATTTGTTGCCCGAGGCTTCTCATAGATAGAGGGGATCGATTATGAGGAGACCTTTGCACCTATCGTAAGGTAGTCTTCCATACGGATGATCCTAGCTCTCTCAGAGCAGATAGGGTGGCACATCCATCAGATGGATGTGAAGACTGTGTTCCTCAACGGAGTCATTGAGGAGGAGGTGTACATAGAGCAGCCCGAAGGTTTCGAGATCTTCAGCAGCGAGTCGCATGTGTGCTAGCTCAAGAGAGCATTGTATGGGTTGAAACAAGCACCTCGTGCTTGGTACACACGGATAGACAGTTATTTCACCGGACTTGGATTCTCCAAGAGTGAGGTGGATCCGAACCTATACCAGATTTTGGTGGAGGGTAAGTTGTTGATAATTGTACTTTATGTAGATGATTTGATTTTGACAGGTGATGAACTGTTGATACACTCATGCAAGGCTAATCTTGCAAAGGAGTTTGAGATGAAGGACTTGGGCCTCTTTCATTATTTCCTGGGATTGGAAATTTGGCAAATTTAAATGATGGACCTGTGTGAGTCTCAGTGGTAAGTATGCCCAGGAGATATCGGAGAAGTTCAACATGCATGGCTGCAAGCCTGTTGATACTCCTCTTCCTGGAGGTTGGAGGAAGGAGGATGCTACTTCAGCAGAAGTAGTGGATGCCACTGTTTATCGACAGTTGGTTGGGTTGCTTATGTATCTGGTCAATACACGACCTAATATATGCTATGCCGTTAACTAGCTTTCACAAGCTATGGTTAAGCCTACCAAGCTCTTCTGGAAGGCAGGCAAGCATGTATTGCGTTATCTTAGAGGCACATTGGGATATGGCTTGTGGTACAGACAGTCGGATGAGGTGAAGTTGTGTGGCTTCATGGATGCAGATTGGGCAGGGAACCCAACGGATAGAAATAGCACATCTAGAGGGATTTTTAGTATCGGGTCGATAGCAGTTTCTTGGTACAGTAGGAAGCAGAGATCCGTGGCACTCAGTTCAGCAGAGGCCGAGTATATGGTAGCGAGTTTGGCTGTATGTGAGGCTATATGGATGAGGAAGATCCTGGTAGGGTTGTTCGGTTCACACTTAGAGCCTACTGTGATTTATTGTGATAATCATAGTTGCATCAAACTCTCGGTTAATCCAGTATTTCATGATAGATCTAAACACAATGACATCCGGTATCATCATATAAGAGATTGTGTGCAGCGGAGAATCATGTTACTTTCATACATTCCTACGGAGGATCAGGATGATGATATCTTGACGAAGGCGCTCACCAGGAGCAAACTCTGGCTACGAGGTAGGATAGGGTGGAGATAATCCTTAGAGTCTAGAAGAGAGGGAGGTTGAGATTGCAACAAGATGATGAGCTTATTCAAAGAATTGAGCTTATTCAAAGAAGTCGTTTCACTAAGTGGGCCCGCAAGCTATTTTTGGCGTAAAGTCTATTTTTAGACTATGTCTATTTTTAGACATATGGATCATGTTCTATGAGTTGCAGGATGCTATTTGTGGATGGTTGGTCAAGTCGGAAAAAATAGATGGACTTCTATATTTAGACATATTGGGCGGAATCTATTTTTAGATTGCCAGTCTAAAAATAGATATGTCGAATATTATTAGCTCTTAATAATATTTGGACTATAAACATTATCTTATTCTCTTGGAGCACTTCAGTTAAGTGCACATATGTGGCACAGGAGCTGACAGAAGGAATTACGCTATTCCCAAGGGTTATGTGGAGCTATTGCATGGATACTTCAGTTAGAACTCATGTGACAGAGTTTGGTGGAGTTGATTGAGGAGTTAATGGAGTTGTGTTCAGTTTAACTATTCTAAACATAGTTGAGCTAGTTGTATTTAGTCTAACTGATTAATACACTAGTGAAGAGTGGTGTGAATTAATTATTAATTAATTCACTAATTATAAACTCATTAATCAACTAAAGAATACATCAGTTAACTTCAATGCATGGACAGTTTCAGTGGAGACCAGTGCAGAGATAGGTGAAAGAGAAGGTTAACTATCATTTGTGACTATATTGTTGCATATTTGCAACAACTAGTGATTGGAGAAGCCAATGAGGATTGCGCAGTACAAGCCAGGTGGTTCAAGTTATTTAATGATCCATCCTACAACATTGATTACGCAATAGAGGCTGGCTATCAGGTGGCAGAGATTGGAACATGTGTTTTGCTAGATCTAGCTTGATTAGTGTGTAGCAATTGGAGGTTGTGCTGAGAGCTTGTGAGGAGCTTTCTACAATTATTGTTACATGATCTCTATGACATATAATATACAGATAGTTGGGGGTTTTCAGCTTTAAGATTTCCCATGAAATACTGTGTTCATATGTGTGATTGTTTATGGTTTTAATGTGTGCATGCGATTGTTTATATTTCCGCAATTAATGATCAATGGTAGAAGAGATTTTGTATTGTGCATGAAGATAAAATAGTGTGTGATCAGGAGAATCTCGGTGAATAATATATCAATTATTCAAATTTATATAGTGGTCACATGTTCGGT